>JAWKAU010000046.1:0-600000 GCA_033398695.1 Orobanche coerulescens | reverse complement strand
AATCTTGGGCTCAACTTCCCCCGTTTTCCGAAACGGAAAAATACCTCGACTCGGGGATATCTTGACCAAAACATGGTCACCCGTCTCGAACTCTAGTGGTCGACGACGATTATCCGCATACGATTTCTGTCGACTCTGAGATGTCAACATACGACTCTTGATCAAAGCTACCTTCTCCCGGACGGCTATAAGCATATCGGGCTCGGTGCCGATTGATTCTAACAAGTCATCCTAACACAAAGGAGATCGACAAAGACGACCGTACAAGGCCTCGTAAGCTGCCATCTTAATGGAAGCATGCCAACTATTATTATACGTGAACTCGATCAACGGTAGTTGGGCTTCCCAATCGTCCTTCCAATCGAGGACGCATGCCCTCAACATGTCCTCTAATGTCTGAATAGTTCTCTCTGATTGTCCGTCTGACCGAGGATGAAAGGCGATCGAGATTAAGCCGAGTTCCCATAGACGATGAATCGATTTCCAAAAATGTGACACAACCCGTCCGTCACGATCGGAAACAATACTTTTAGGAGTACCGCGCCTCACTATCTCCTTGATGAACAATGGGCGATCTCTTGGGACTCCACAAATCCTTGATCTCAAGGAAATGAGTTGATTTAGTTAAGCGGTCCGCGATCACTCGATCGTATTTATGCCACGATGACTCGTCGGCAATTCGTGATGAATTCCATAGAAATGTCTTCCCACTTCCATTCTCGGAATAGGAGCGGTATCGACATACTCGCCGGCCGAGGTTCCATCTTGACTTGTTGTGAGTTAAGCATCTCGAAACAAATTCTCGCGACTTCTCGCTTCATATTACTCCACCGTAATTTTGTTTCAAGTCCTTGTACATCTTGGCCGGACCGGATGAACGAGAATAAGGGTAGCATGAGCTCCTCTCAAAATAGAGTTTTTCAACTCGACAATCGCCGATACGCACAACCGGTTCTTAAACCTCAAAAGTCCATCCTCGTGGACCACGAATCCAGGGCTTTCCCCGAGCCACATCTTCACGAATGCGCAACAATGCTGGGTCGAACCCCGATTCTCCCTGATTGCATCCTCGGAGATGATGAAATCTCTAACATACAAAGTCGTCCCGAACTTGCAAGCTGGACCTCGATCTCGGGTCTAAGGAATTCCTGTTGAAGCTCCTTCTGAACTGTTAAACGAGCAAGCATCTGCTCTTGAACGGCCTTACGACTCAAGGCGTCGGTGACAACGTTCGCCTTGCCCGGGTGGTAAAGGATCTCGATATCAAAATCTTTGATTAGTTCCAACCACCGTCCCTGTCGCATATTTAACTCCTTCTGAGTAAATATATACTTCAACTCTTGTGATTGGTGAAGATCTGACAAGTGATTCCATAAAGGTAATGACATAAAGATAATGACGCCAAATCTTCAAAGCGAACACCACTACCGCTAGCTCCGTGTCGTGGGTTGGATAATTAACCGCTAATCCGAGGAAAATTCGGATTTACTTAATATCTTTCGGAGGTTGCCAATCTCGGATAGTCTCCGACTTCGAGGGTCGACACGAACTCGCTGACGAAATTACATGCCCGAGAAAGTCACTTCGACCTCCGTAACTCACATTTGGAAAACTTTCCATAAAGTTGCTCTCGTCTCAACACGTCGAGAACCTCGAAGAAAATGAACCTCGTGTTCCTCTCGGTTAAGAGAATAAATCAAAATGTCGCCGATGAAGACAACAACAACTAATCTAAAAGTCGATGAAAACCCGATTCATTAACTCCATGAATACCACAGTGCAATAGTTAGCCCGAACGGCATAACTACGAGCTCATAATGACCATAGCGTGTATGAAAACGTCCTCGCGATATCCGACTCTCGAATCCAAGAATCGGTGATATCCAGATCTTAAGTCGATCTTGGAAAATACCAAACTCCCTGAAGTTGATCTAAAAGATCATCAATACGAAGTAAAGGATACTACTCTTGATCATCGCCCTGTTCAACTCTTGGTAATTAATACACACACGAGACGAGCCATCCTTCTCCTTGACAGATCACACTGGTGCTCCTCACGGGGACGCAATCGGTCGGAGATGACCTTTCTCGAACTACTCCTCAAGTTGAATCTTCAACTCATGCATTCTAGTCGGGGCCATCCGATACGATGCCTTCGATAAAGGGGACGTACCGGCTCCAACTCACTCCTGAATTCCCTTACTCTATGTGAAGGCAACCAGATAACTCGTCTGGAAATACATCGTCAACCGATGACAATGATACTACGAATGATTGAACATTTCGATTGCCCTAGAATGGTCAATCGATAAAAAGAGATACCAATAATGATTGAACAACTCGATTGCCTTAGAAAGGTCAATCGATGAAGATGATATAATGAATGTTTGAATAACTCGATTGCCTTTGAAAGGCCAATCGATAAAAATAATACAATGAATGATTGAATAACTCGATTGCCTTAGAAAGGCCAATCGATGAAAATGATGCAATGAATGATTGAATAACTCGATTGCCCTAGAAAGGCCAATCGATGAAAATGATACAAAGAATGATTGAATAGTTCGATTGTGGAATTTCTCTGCTTCCGCCATAATAGAAATTCTACTGGAACAACGGGGATTACTTCCCTGAAGCACACATTCGACAACCAACGACGGAAAGATAGCGACCAAACGCTAACAAACACTGAGGATAGTATCAAGACGGTTAGACCAACTAATACCGAAATTACATCGTCCTCAGATAAATTCACCACGATTAGATCCATCAACCAATCGCGGTCATTAAGCTAATTCGGTATGATTCCGAAAATTCTTCCATCGTCAGGTAGACCGATGGTATGATGTCTACAAGCAATAGGACTATCCCGAAATAAGTCTATTCAAGCATGATTCGAAAATGAATGAATGCGGTGTACCAGCATCAAAAGGTACACACAAGTTGAAATAAAATTACGAGTATACCTGAAATCGTTCGGACCACCGGATCGTCGATCCTCCTCATCATATGAATCTAGGACTTGCCGGTCCCCGAACCAGACGCTCCCGTCTGATAAATACGAGCTCCAACCCTATTTGCTTCCATTGTCTTAAACGACGATGACAAAGCAGTCTGATTCTGAAACGCTGGTTGCTTCGGGGCCTGAGATGCCGCCGGAGTCGACTTGGAGTCCTTTCGGCAAAAACGGGCCTTATGCCCAAAATTCCCACAATTATAGCACGTGATAGACGGTTTCAGACACTCAGTGCTGAAATGACCCGGCGTTCCACAATTGAAACAGGTGATGACCGAACTGGCCGCTCGGGAATGAGATCCCGCACGATTATGCGCCGTAGAAGGTCGCTCAGAAACGATAGGGCTCACACGAGGCTTCTTGAAGGTTGACTGACCGCCTTTGGGTATTACGCTTCATTGATTTCCTGTTGACATATGCAAGTTGCTGCTCAGCAATTTCCTTAGCAGCTGGCTCGTACGGGAGAGTTCTCTCGATTAATCCGGTCAGAGTGGCGCAATGATGATTGAGCAACTGCACATGGGTCATCATGGCCTGCATAAAAGTGAGTGGATCAACCCGAACATCTTCTGATCGAGCCGAGTCCTGAGCACGATTTCCCGGCAGCGAGTGATTATTTCTCGGATTTCGGTCCGCACCGCGGCCTCTCCCCGTGCATCCCCTGATAGCTCTCTCCATACTGAAGTAGGAAGGTCGCATAATGATTATATTACCCGCATGATTAGCACGTTATGATTATGTCATGAGATGATGAAAATGAGTATACATGCTCTAACTTAATGATTATATGAATGATTTACTGAAGTTACATGATTATCTGATGAAATTCTTGAAATGATTATCTTGAATAACTTAACAAGATTGATAATATGATCATCCAGATTGACAACTGAGTAATGAAATGAATTGAGTAATTAATGAGTTAACATGATCGTCCCGATTATTAATCGAGTAATGAAATGAATTAAGTGATTAATGAGTTAACATGATTGTCCTAATCACAATGAATGATGATGTTTGAGGATTGTTAATTGATGAATGATGAATGAATGACTATTGCCGTAAATTATACCATGGCGTTAGAAATCTTACGCTTCTTCCTATTCGATTGGCTCGGCATTTGCACAGTCACACGTGACGCGAAAGTCCAATGATACTAGTCTGATGACGATGATTTCAAATAAGACATGACTCGGAAGGTAGTATTCAAAACCACGCTCCGATACCAACTCTGTAACACCCCAGACTAGGCGGATATTACGGTCCGTAGATCCCCAACCGGGACCCACCAGCAAATGAAAATGAATGAATTACACAAGATAAATGTAGTACCGAACTACATTACAACCATAATTACTCCGATTAGGAGTTTAGTTACAACATACCAGGACAATACTGAATACTAGTGTATTTTATATGAAGATAAAATACACAACACCGAATGAAACGAGTATCCAAATGAAAATCAGCGGAAAATAAAGGACAATAATATGAATAATCAAAGATCGGGGCTCCCTACTAGTATCACTAGGACTCCTCGACATCAACATGCTATTCCGTGCGTTTGCCTTGCCATGACCTGAAAAACAAAATCCCCAAACGGGTCGATTACAAAGAACAACAATCCTCAAGGGTTGAAAAATACACAATCATGATTTAATCAAGTTAAGAAATATTCTTAGTTATGAATTACGCCAAGAGGAGTATCATAGTACGCCCGTAATGTTCTCGTGCAAGTGTACAACACCCGTCCGTGTACCTAATTAGTCTCACGAGACAATATGACCCGTGCACGGCCTAATGTATCGGTGAACCCAATACAATAACCATCGTGTGCCCGACTAAAAATTCCACACACAGACACACCCGCCACGCAATATGAACCCGTAAGGTCACATGAACGAGAATGACCATAATGAATATCAATGAATAATAATTAGACAAGGCCAAGAATGACTCACCGAGATGAGAGTAATAATGAAATGAATGATAGCTCAACGAAAAGATTGGAACCGCTGCTCCTTATGATCAAGTGATTAATTGACAATAACAAGTTTTAATATGATTAATACAATGATGAATGAGTTATGATTATGAATGATCAACAACAAAAGGTATGAATATCCTTTTAACCGAGTAAGAATTAACTTACTCAACACCGATGAAGAATGTCCGTCCACGAACAACGTCCTAAATGAAGTGTCGGTCGCACGAACAACCTTAATTCAATACAATTACCGACAATCCGATCAATATACGAATTAAACACGAATGTAACGAACTTAAAACGTCGATACGATAAAACTAAGTCCATTGAGGTATTGAAACAAACACGTTGCGTCCAAACTCCGATTGTTTACAATCAAACTTCAATATACCAATATCAAATCCCCCAAGAAGTGTTTCAAACCAATAAAACATCTCCAATACGATCAATAATCCGTTATGAATATCCAAAAATGTGATTATAACAACAATTAGTCGAAAATCCCCAATTCCAACTCGATTTACAAGGTGTTCTTGAATAATCCCTCAATAATCCAATGAATCCTTATACAAACTTATAATCATATACATATCCCTTCATATATCATGATTATAACGTCCAAAACATCCTATTTCAACACAAAATCGAAGTCCAAAGTGTTGAAGGAATTACCTCTTGATGATCCAAGTGCTTTAATCAAGAATACGCGTTAGATTGATTATCCGGCTTCACGATCGAAAGGAGATGAAGAAAATCAATCACCCATATTATTTGTGAAGGAAAAACCTTCCCTCAAGGTTCCTCTCTCGTTTGCAAGTGAAAAAATGGGAAAGGAATGGAAGAAATGTTGAAAAAACGAATTTAAGGGAGTTGATCGCTGCCGGACACGGCCCGTGCCGATCGGCACGGCCGTGTCGCATACCGGCCGACATTGGCCGACAGTGACTCGACCGTGTCCCGCTTGACACGGCCGCGCGCGAGGGCCTCCCGACGATGACTCCGTCCGATGACTTCGGCATGACTCGACCGTGCTGTGCGACACGGCCGGGCGTGGCCGGGCGGCTCGCTTATCCGGAAGGGTTCGACTCGGCCGCGCTGCACGACACGGCCGGGTCCTCGAGGCGTACACTTCGGCACTTTCCGGACGAGTACGGCACGGCCGTGTCGGACGACACGGCCGAGTTCGTTCGGCAAAGGACCGCCAATGAGCGGTTGAGCTAAAACGACCATAACTCTCTCGTCCGGACTCCGATTGACTCACCGTTTGAACCATTGGAAAGCTAACTCGATGATCTATAGTATTTCAAAGATTTAGAATTTTTGGAGTTACCAAAAATTAATGGTGATCTAACAAAGTCGAACTCAAATGAGGAAAGTTGAAACAATGAACAATAACGATACACAACTCGAAGTTTTTCCGAACGGTGAACACGGTGAATGAACATGATTGATGAATGATTATAATTGAGTGAAAATCCACTGAGTGACAATCACCGAATGAAATTACCGAATGATAATGATCAATTACAACCGGTATTACATACTCCCCTTAAAAGAGTTTCGTCCCGAAACTAAGGGTCAAACAACTCGGGATAACTCTCCCGCATATTCTCCTCGGTTTCCCGGTGGCCTCTTCGACTCCGTGTCTAGACCACCGAATCTTGACTAAAGGGATCGTCTTGTTCCTCAACCGCTTGATTCGCCGCTCTAACACTCGTCAGACGCTCCTCGTACGAATGATCATCCGCGATCTCGATTTCGAATTGAAGTATGTGACTCGGGTCGGCAACATACTTCGCAATCGAGAGACGAAACACATTACGAATTCGGCTCAACGCCGGAGGTAACGCCAATCGATAAGCTAACTCGCCTACTCGATCCAAAATTTCAAACGGTCCAATGAATCTTGGGCTCAACTTCCCCGTTTTCCGAAACGGAAAAATACCTCGACTGGGATATCTTGACCAAAACATGGTCACCCGTCTCGAACTCTAGTGGTCGACGACGATTATCCGCATACGATGTCTGTCGACTCTGATCTGTCAACATACGACTCTTGATCAAAGCTACCTTCTCCCGGACGGCTATAAGCATATCGGGCTCGGTGCCGAGTGATTCTAACAAGTCATCCTAACACAAAGGAGATCGACAAAGACGACCGTACAAGGCCTCGTAAGCCGCCATCTTAATGGAAGCATGCCAACTATTATTATACGTGAACTCGATCAACGGTAGTTGGGCTTCCCAATCGTCCTTCCAATCGAGGACGCATGCCCTCAACATGTCCTCTAATGTCTGAATAGTTCTCTCTGATTGTCCGTCGGACTGAGGATGAAAGGCGATCGAGATTAAGCCGAGTTCCCATAGCACGATGAATCGATTTCCAAAAATGTGACACAACCCGTCCGTCACGATCGGAAACAATACCTTTAGGAGTACCGTGCAGTCTCACTATCTCCTTGATGAACAACTGGGCCAGTCTCTTGGGACTCCACAAATCCTTGATCTCAAGGAAATGAGTTGATTTAGTTAAGCGGTCCGCGATCACTCAGATCGTATTTATGCCACGATGACTCGTCGGCAATTCGTGATGAATTCCATAGAAATGTCTTCCCACTTCCATTCTGGAATAGGGAGCGGTATCAGCATACTCGCCGGTCGCTGAGGTTCCATCTTGACTTGTTGACAGTTAAGCATCTCGAAACAAATTCTGCGACTTCTCGCTTCATATTACTCCACCAAGAATTTTGTTTCAAGTCCTTGTACATCTTCTTGGATCCGGATGAACAGAATAAGGGGTAGCATGAGCTCCTCTCAAAATAGAGTTTTTCAACTCGACAATCGCCGGTACGCACAACCGGTTCTTAAACCTCAAAAGTCCATCCTCGTGGACCACGAATCCAGGGGCTTTCCCCTGAGCCACATCTTCACGAATGCGCAACAATGCTGGGTCTGAACCCTGATTCTCCCTGATTGCATCCTCAGAGATGATGAAATCTCTAACATACAAAGCTGTCCCTGAACTTGCTGAAGCCAGACCTCGATCTCGGGTCTAAGGAATTCCTGTTGAAGCTCCTTCTGAACTGTTAAACGAGCAAGCATCTGCTCTTGAACGGCCTTACGACTCAAGGCGTCGGTGACAACGTTCGCCTTGCCCGGGTGGTAAAGGATCTCGATATCAAAATCTTTGATTAGTTCCAACCACCGTCCTGCCGCATATTTAACTCCTTCGAGTAAATATATACTTCAACTCTTGTGATTGGTGAAGATCGACAAGTGATTCCATAAAGGTAATGACATAAAGATAATGACGCCAAATCTTCAAGCGAACACCACTTTGCTAGCTCCAGTGCGTGGGTTGGATAATTAACCGATTAATCAGGAAAATTGGATTTACTTAATATCTTTCGGAGGTTGCCAATCTCGGATAGTCTCGACTTCGAGGGTCGACACGAACTCGTCGGACGAAATTACATGCCCGAGAAAGTCACTTCGGACCTCCAGAACTCACATTTGGAAAACTTTCCATAAAGTTGCTCTCGTCTCAACACGTCGAGAACCTGAAGAAAATGAACCTCGTGTTCCTCTCGGTTAAGAGAATAAATCAAAATGTCGTCGATGAAGACAACAACAACTAATCTAAAAAGTCGATGAAAACCCGATTCATTAACTCCATGAATACCACAGGTGCAATAGTTAGCCCGAACGGCATAACTACGAGCTCATAATGACCATAGCGTGTATGAAACGCTGTCCTCGCGATATCCGACTCTCGAATCCGCAACTGGTGATATCCAGATCTTAAGTCGATCTTGGAAAATACTGAAACTCCCTGAAGTTGATCTAAAAGATCATCAATACGAAGTAAAGGATACTACTCTTGATCGCCTGTTCAACTCTTGGTAATTAATACACACACGAGACGAGCCATCCTTCTCCTTGACAGATCACACCGGTGCTCCTCACGGGACGCAATCGGTCGGAGATGACCTTTCTCGAACTACTCCTCAAGTTGAATCTTCAACTCATGCATTCTAGTCGGGGCCATCCGATACGATGCCTTCGATAAAGGGGCGTCTGGCTCCAACTCACTCTGAATTCCCTTACTCTATGTGAAGGCAACCAGATAACTCGTGCGGAAATACATCGTCAACCGATGACAATGATACTACGAATGATTGAACATTTCGATTGCCCTAGAATGGTCAATCGATAAAAAGAGATACCAATAATGATTGAACAACTCGATTGCCTTAGAAAGGTCAATCGATGAAGATGATATAATGAATGTTTGAATAACTCGATTGCCTTTGAAAGGCCAATCGATAAAAATAATACAATGAATGATTGAATAACTCGATTGCCTTAGAAAGGCCAATCGATGAAAATGATGCAATGAATGATTGAATAACTCGATTGCCCTAGAAAGGCCAATCGATGAAAATGATACAAAGAATGATTGAATAGTTCGATTGTGGAATTTCTCTGCTTCCGCCATAATAGAAATTCTACTGGAACAACGGGGATTACTTCTCTGAAGCACACATTCGACAACCAACGACGGAAAGATAGCGACCAAACGCTAACAAACACTGAGGATAGTATCAAGACGGTTAGACCAACTAATACCGAAATTACATCGTCCTCAGATAAATTCACCACGATTAGATCCATCAACCAATCGCGGTCATTAAGCTAATTCGGTATGATTCCGAAAATTCTTCCATCGTCAGGTAGACCGATGGTATGATGTCTACAAGCAATAGGACTATCCCGAAATAAGTCTATTCAAGCATGATTCGAAAATGAATGAATGCGGTGTACCAAAGATCAAAAGGTACACACAAGTTGAAATAAAATTACGAGTATACCCGAAATCGTTCGGACCACCGGATCGTCGATCCTCCTCATCATATGAATCGGGACTTGCTGGTCCCGAACCGACGCTCGTCGATAAATACGAGCTCCAACCCTATTTGCTTCCATTGTCTTAAACAGCGATGACAAAGCGATCGATTCTCAACGCTGGTTGCTTGGGCACGAGATGCCGCGGAGTCGACTTGGAGTCCTTTCGGCAAAAGCGGGCCTTATGCCCAAAATTCCCACAATTATAGCACGTGATAGACGGTTTTGACACTCGGTCTTTGAAATGACGGCGTTCCACAATTGAAACAGTGATGACCGAATCGCCGCTCGGGAATGAGATCCGCACGATTATGCGCCGTAGAAGGTCGCCGTAAACGATAGGGCTCACACGAGGCTTCTTGAAGGTTGGTGACCGCCTTTGGGTATTACGCTTCATTGATTTCTGTTGACATATGCAAGTTCTTTGCCGGCAATTTCCTTAGCGGTGGCTCAGACGGAGAGTTCTCTCGATTAATCCGGTCAGTGGCGCAATGATGATTGAGCAATCGCACATGGGTCATCATGGCTCGCATAAAAGTGAGTGGATCAACCCGAACATCTTCCGATCGAGCGAGTCCCGAGCACGATTTCCTGGGCGAGTGATTATTTCTCGGATTTCGGTCCGCGCCTCTCCCGTGCATCCTCGACTCTCTCCATCTTGAAGTAGGAAGGTCGCATAATGATTATATTACCCGCATGATTAGCACGTTATGATTATGTCATGAGATGATGAAAATGAGTATACATGCTCTAACTTAATGATTATATGAATGATTTCTTGAAGTTACATGATTATCGATGAAATTCTTGAAATGATTATCTTGAATAACTTAACAAGATTGATAATATGATCATCAGTTGACAACCGAGTAATGAAATGAATTGAGTAATTAATGAGTTAACATGATCGTCACGATTATTAATCGAGTAATGAAATGAATTAAGTGATTAATGAGTTAACATGATTGTCCTAATCACAATGAATGATGATGTTTGAGGATTGTTAATTGATGAATGATGAATGAATGACTATTGCGAAATTATACCATGGCGTTAGAAATCTTACGCTTCTTCCATTCGATTGGCTCGGCATTTGCACAGTCACACGTGACGCGAAAGTCCAATGATACTAGTCGATGACGATGATTTCAAATAAGACATGACTCGGAAGGTAGTATTCAAAACCACGCTCCGATACCAACTCGTAACACCCCAAACTAGGCGGATATTACGGTCCGTAGATCCCCAATGGGACCCACCGTGCAAATGAAAATGAATGAATTACACAAGATAAATGTAGTACCGAACTACATTACAACAATAATTACTCCGATGAGGAGTTTAGTTACAACATACCAGACAATACCGAATACTAGTGTATTTTATATGAAGATAAAATACACAACACCGAATGAAACGGAGTATCCAAATGAAAATCTGCCGGAAAATAAAGGACAATAATATGAATAATCAAAGATCGGGGCCCCCTACTAGTATCACTAGGACTCCTCGACATCAACATGCTATTCCCGTGCGTTTGCCTTGCCATGACACGAAAAACAAAATCCCCAAACGGGTCGATTACAAAGAACAACAATCCTCAAGGGTTGAAAAATACACAATCATGATTTAATCAAGTTAAGAAATATTCTTAGTTATGAATTACGCTGAAGAGGAGTATCATAGTACGTCCGTAATGTTACGTGCAAGTGTACAACACCCGTCCGTGTACCTAATTAGTCTCACGAGACAATATGACCCGTGTGCACGGTCTAATGTATCGGTGAACCCAATACAATAACCATCGTGTGCCCGACTAAAAATTCCACACAGACACACCCGGCCACGCAATATGAACCCTGAAGGTCACATGAACGAGAATCACCATAAAGAATATCAAACAATAATAATAAGAAAAGGCCAACAATCACACACCGAGATGAGACAAATAATTAAATGAAAGAAAGCTCAAAGAAAAGATTGGAACCGTCGTTCCTTATGATCAAGTGATTAATTGACAATAACAAGTTTTAATATGATTAATACAATGATGAATGAGTTATGATTATGAATGATCAACAACAAAAGGTATGAATATCCTTTTAACCGAGTAAGAATTAACTTACTCAACACCGATGAAGAATGTCCGTCCACGAACAACGTCCTAAATGAAGTGTCGGTCGCACGAACAACCTTAATTCAATACAATTACCGACAATCCGATCAATATACGAATTAAACACGAATGTAACGAACTTAAAACGTCGATACGATAAAACTAAGTCCATTGAGGTATTGAAACAAACACGTTGCGTCCAAACTCCGATTGTTTACAATCAAACTTCAATATACCAATATCAAATCCCCCAAGAAGTGTTTCAAACCAATAAAACATCTCCAATACGATCAATAATCCGTTATGAATATCCAAAAATGTGATTATAACAACAATTAGTCGAAAATCCCCAATTCCAACTCGATTTACAAGGTGTTCTTGAATAATCCCTCAATAATCCAATGAATCCTTATACAAACTTATAATCATATACATATCCCTTCATATATCATGATTATAACGTCCAAAACATCCTATTTCAACACAAAATCGAAGTCCAAAGTGTTGAAGGAATTACCTCTTGATGATCCAAGTGCTTTAATCAGTATAATACGCGTTAGTTTGATTATCCGGGCTTCTAGATCGAAAGGAGATGAAGAAAATCAAACACGCAAATGATTTGTGAAGGAAAAACCTTCCCTCAAGCTTCCTCTCGGTTGCAAGTGAAAAAAATGGGAAAGGAATGGAAGAAATCTTTGAAAAAAGCGAATTTAAGGGAGTTGGTACTGCCGGACACGGCCGTGCGATCGGCACGGTCGTGTCGCATACCTGGCCGACAGTTGGCAGCAGTGACTCGACCGTGTCACCTTGACACGGCCAGTCGCGCGCGGAGGGCCTCCCGACGATGACCGTCCGAAGCGGCGACTTCGGCATGACTCGACCGTGCGAGCGACACGGTCGGGCGTCTTTGGCGATCGGTTCGCTTATCCGGAAGGGTTCGACTCGGCCGTTCCAGACGACACGGTCGGGTCCTGAGGCAGACACTTCGGCACTTTCCGGACGAGTACGGCACGGGCCGTGTCGGACGACACGGCCGAGTTCGTTCGGCAGTGACCGGCCAATGAGCGGTTGAGCTAAAACGACCATAACTCTCTCGTCCGGACTCCGATTGACTCACCGTTTGAACCATTGGAAAGCTAACTCGATGATCTATAATATTGCAAAGATTTAGAATTTTTGGAGTTACCAAAAATTAATGGTGATCTAACAAAGTCGAACTCAAATGAGGAAAGTTGAAACAATGAACAATAACGATACACAACTCGAAGTTTTTCCGAACGGTGAACACGGTGAATGAACATGATTGATGAATGATTATAATTGAGTGAAAATCCACTGAGTGACAATCACCGAATGAAATTACTGAATGATAATGACTGAATTACAACCGGGTATTACAAGGGACAGCTTTGTATGTTAGAGATTTCATCATCTCTTGAGGATGCAATCAGGGAGAATCAGGGTTCAGACCCAGCATTGTTGCGCATTCGTGAGGATGTGGCTCAGGGGAAAGCCCCTGGATTCGTGATCCACGAGGATGGACTTTTGAGATTTAAGAATCGGATGTGTGTACCGACGAATGATGAGTTGAAAATCTCGATCTTGAGAGAAGCTCATGCTACCCCTTATCCGTTTCATCCGGGGTCTAGCAAGATGTACAAGGACTTGAAACGAAATTTCCGGTGGAATAATATGAAGCGAGAAGTCGCGGAATTTGTTTCGAGATGTTTAGCCTATCAGCAAGTCAAGATGGAACATCAGCGACCGGCGAGTATGCTGATACCGCTCCCTATTCCAGAATGGAAGTGGGAAGACATTTCTATGGAATTCATCACGAGTTGCCGACGAGTCGTCGTGGCATGAATACGATGAGCGATCGCGGACTGCTTTACTAAATTAGCTCATTTCCTTGAAATCAAGGATATGTGGGGTCCCGAGAGACTTGCCCAGTTATTCATCAAAGAGATAGTGAGACTGCACGGTACTCCTAAAAGTATCGTTTACGATCGTGACGGACGGTTTGTGTCACATTTTTGGAAATCAGTTCATCGTGCTATGGGAACTCAGCTTAATCTCGATCGCCTTTCATCCTCGGTCAAGCGGACAATCAGAGAGAACTATTCAGACATTAGAGGACATGTTGAGGGCATGCGTCCTCGATTGGAAAGACGATTGGGAAGCCCAACTACCATTGATCGAGTTCACGTATAATAATAGTTGGCATGCTTCGATCAAGATGGCACCTTACGAGGCCTTGTACGGACGTCGTTGTCGATCTCCCTTGTGTTGGGATGACCTATCAGAATCAATCGGCACCGAGCCCGATATGCTTATAGCCGCCCGTGAGAAGGTAGCTCTGATCAGGAGTCGTTTGTTGACCGCTCAGAGTCGACAGAAATCATATGCAGATAATCGTCGTCGACCGTTAGAGTTCGAGGCGGGTGACCATGTTTTGATCAAGGTCTCCCCAAGTCGTGGTATCTTCCGTTTTGGGAAGAGGGGTAAGTTGAGTCCGAGATTCATTGGACCGTTTGAGATTCTGGATCGAGTAGGCGAGTTAGCTTACCGATTGGCTTTACCTCCGGCGTTGAGCCGAATTCATAATGTGTTTCACGTCTCTCAGTTACGGAAGTATGTTGCCAACCCGAGTCACATACTTCAGTTCGACGAAATCGAGATCGCCGACGACCATTCATATGAGGAGCGTCCTATACGAGTCTTAGAGCGGCGAATCAAACAGTTGAGAAATAAGTCGATTCCTTTGGTCAATATTCAGTGGTCTAGACACGGAGTCGAAGAGGCTACTAGGGAAACCGAGGATAGTATGCGGGAGAGTTATCCCGAGTTGTTTGACCCTTAGTTTCGGGGACGAAACTCTTTTAAGGGGGGGTGTATGTAATACCCGGTTGTAATTCAGTCATTATCATTCAGTAATTTCATTCGGTGATTGTCACTCAGTGGATTTTCACTCATTTATAATCATTCATCAATCATGTTCATTGACCCGTGTTCACCGTTCGGAAAAACTTCGAGTTGTGTATCGTTATTGTCCATTGTTTCAACTTTCCACATATGAGTTCGACTTTGTTAGATCACCATTAACTTTTGGTAACTCCAAAAATTCTGAATCTTTGCACTATTATAGAGCATCGAGTTAGCTTTCCAATGGTTCAAGCGGTGAGTCAATCGGAGTCCGGACGAGAGAGTTATGGTCGTTTTAGCTCACCCGCTCATTTTTCAGTTATTGGCCGATCACTGCCGCCGAACTTCGGCCGTGTCGTCCGACACGGCCCGTCTTTGTACTCGTCCGAAATGCGAAGTATCTGCCCACAGACTCGACCAGTGTCGTGCAGCACGGCCGAGTCAAACTCTTCGGATAAGCGAACCGATCGCCCGGGCCCGACCGTGTTCCAGACACGGCCGAGTCAATGCCGGCATACAGAGTCACCGTCGGACAGTCACTATCGGTAGGCCTCTTGGCGCGCGACCGTGTCAAGCGGGGACACGGCCGAGTCCTCGCTGCCGGCGATTGCGCGCGCCGTGCCGATCGGCACGGGCCGTGTCCGACAGGGCAGTTAACCCCTTTAAATTCGTTTTTTTTAGCATTTCAGCTCATTTCTTCATTCTTTCACCTTCATACGAGAGAGAGAGTCTTGAGGGAGAGATTTATTCATCAATTATCACTTGAGTGTGGTTTTTAATCATTTTCATTCGGTTGTGAAGCTCGGATCATCGATCTATCGCGTGTTCTTCGAATCATAGTGCTTGGATCTTCAAAGGTAACTTTCATCAAACCTCTTGGATTTTCGATTTGTGTTGAGATATGATGTTTCGGATGTTAAAATCACGTTGTATGAAGTGATATACGTATGGTTATGGATATGTTCGATTATTCATTGGATTATTGAAGGATTATTCAAGAACACTTTGAATGTTGTGTTGAATTTGGGGGTTTTCGATTAATTATTGTTGAAATCACGATTTTGGATATTCATAATGGATTATTGATCGTATTGGAGATGTTTTGTTGGTTTGAAACACTTCTTGAGGATTTGATGTTGGTATTTTTGAAGTTTGGTTATAAACAATCGAAGTTGGCCACTAAGTGTTCGATATAATGCCCCAATGAACTTGGTTTATTCGTATCGACGTTTCGAGTTCGTTATATTCGTGTTTGTTCGTGTATTGAACGGGTTGTTAGATATTGTATAATTCAAGGTTGTTCGAGCGACCGATATCTCAATTAGGACGTTGTTCGTGGAAGGATAATTGTCACCGGTATTGTGTAAGTTAATTCTTACTCGGTTAAAAGGATATTCATTCCTTTTGTTGTTGATCATTCATAATCATAACTCATTCATCATTGTATTAATCATATTGAGACTTGTAATTGTTGAATAATCACTTCATTAACGGGAACGGCGGTTCCAATCATTCCATTTAAACTATCAATCACTTCATTATTACTCTCATCTCGGTGAGTCATTCTTGACTTTGTCAGATTATTATTTATTCATTGATATTCATTACGGTCATTCTCGTTCATATGACCTTTTGGGTTCATATTGCGTGGCCGGGTGCGGATGTGTGGAATTTTTAGTCGGGCACGTTATGGCCATGTATTGGGAGTGATACATTGGACTGTGCACACGGTAACAGATTACCTCCGTGAGACTAATTAGGTACAAGGACGGGTGTGTCCGGTCATTCGTCTTGTACACTTGCACAGAAGACTACGGGCGTACTATGATACCCCTCTTCAGCGTAATTCATAACTAAGGATATTTCATAACTTCAGTTAAATCATGATTGTGTATTTTTCAACCCTTGAGGATTGTTGTTCTGTATAACTGACCCCGTTTGGGGATATTTGTTTCTCAGGTCATGGCAAGGCAAAGGCACAGGGAGAGCACGTTGACGGCGAGGAGTCCCAATGATACTAGAAGGGGGCCCCATTGCTCAATACTTATTCAGTCATTTATGTTTCCTTTATTTATTCCGCTGCAGACATTCCGTTTGAAAACTCGTTTCATTCAGTGTTGTGTATTTTATCGTCACATAAGATACACATGTATTCTATTTTATCCTGGGTGTGTTGTATGAAACTCCTAATCGGAGTAATTGATGTTGTAATGTGGTTCGGTACTACATTTACCCTGTGTAATTCATCCTTTTTCATTCGCCTGGTGGGTCCCAGTCGGGGGTCCACGGCACTGTAATATCCGCCTAGTTTGGGGTGTTACAACTTTAGGCAAAAGCTATTTATAAGCCCATTTAGCGTAAACTCTATCTACTCATCGAAAAGCTTTCAAAAACGTATGTAGTGCTTGGCTAATCGTAATATATTTAGGAAATGGAATACAATATTAAAGCAACTCAAATTTGCTTTTAGCATCATGTGCATGTTAGATTTGATGTATAGTCTGTACTTCTATACTATTTTATAAGTAAATAACGGACGAAAACGAATGAAACGTAAGAAAACGCCCGTTTTTAATACGTTTTCATCCGTTTTTATATGTTTTCGTCCATTTCTTTACGTTTTCGTATGTTTTATACGTTTTTGTCCGTTTTCGTTCGTTTTTATACGTTTTCATCCGTTTTTATACATTTTCGTATGTTTTTATATGTTTCATCCATTGTTATACGTATGAAAATAGACAAAAACGTAAGAAAAAGGACGAATGCAGACGAAAACGTAAGAAAATGGACGAATACGTATGGAAACTGACAAAAAGGTATGAAAGTGTAAAAACATGTCTAAAAATGGACAAAAACGTATGAAAAATGGACAAAAATGAAAGAAAACGAATGAAAATGGACGAAAATGTATGAAAACGAACAAAAGCATAAGAAAACGGATGAAAACGTATGAAAATGGACAAAAATGGGCGAAAACGTAAGAAAATGTATGAAAATGTAAAAACACGTCTGAAAATGGACGGAAACGTATGAAAAATGGACGAAAACAAAAGAAAACGGATGAAAACGGACGAAAACGCATGAAAACGGACGAAAACGTATGAAAACAAACGAAAACGTAAGAAAACAGATGAATACATATGAAAACGGATGTAAACCGGCGAAATTGTAAGAAAACGGATGAAAAGGTATAAAAACGGACGAAAACATATGAAAACGTATAAAACCGTATGAAAACAGACGAAATCATATGAAACGACGCAAAAAAACGTGAATTAAAAAGAAAGTGAATTAACAAAAGGGAGAATTGCATATATATATATATATATCCCTTCAAAGCCTCAAAATTACATATATATCCAACATAAACTAATAATTATATATATATATTCTTCTTAAACTCTATATATTTCATATATATCCAAATAATTAGATTTTATGTAACTAAAACAAACTAATACATAATTAACCATATATTTACCATTATACCCTCGTTTTCCTTTAATCTTACTCTTCTTGGCTACACAACCCACAAACCCATAGCCAAAATACGATTACCAGTGGCTTTTGAGTATTTGTAGTTTGGTGGTGAACATAATTTAGTATTTAATCTTATAATCGAATGTACATACATCTTATGCAAAAACACATCAAAGTAAGGATCAGAGATATATAAAATTGGGGTTGGGAAAATTAATTTTGGGGGACACTCAAAATGAATTCGTGGGTTTTTAGTGATATTTTATGCTAAATATAATGGGTTTTAGACAATAACATTGAATATTTCCATTGCTTAATTGATGGTTTAAAACAAAATTGTGACAAAGAAGAATGTGAGTGACGCGGTAACTTGTAAGGATAAAAAGTAAATAGTGGTTCTGAGTTGTATAGCCAAGATGTGAAGATTAAAGAAATATAAGGGTATAATAATAATTGTATAGCTAATTATGTATTTTTTTTTTAGTTATGTAAAATATAATTATTTGGATATGTTTGACATTTGTATAGTTTAAGAAGTATATATATATATATATATATATATATATATGTAATTATTAGTTCATAAGCCAAGATAAGTATGTATATGACATTCTTAAGAAGTTCAACTTTGATGCTATGAAGCTATTCACTACACCTATCAAATTTATCAACTCATTGGGCAAGGATGAAGATGGTCAACCTGTTGAAGTTAAGCTGTACAGATCTATGATTGGCTGTCTTATGTACTTAACTGCATCTAGGCCTGATATCATTTTTGCTGTCTGTTTATGTGCACGATATCAAGTCTCACCTAAGGTCTCCCATATGAATGCAGTGAAGAGAATTTTTAGTTATTTGAAACAACAACCTAAGTTAGGGTTGTGGTATCCAAAGGATTCACCTTTTCACTTGGAAGCTTTTTCAGATAGTGATTATGCAGGTGATAATTATGATAGAAAATAAACTACTGGAGGATGCCAGTATTTTGGAAGAAGATTAGTCTCATGGCAATGTAAGAAGCAAACTATTGCAGCAACATCATCCACTGAAGCAGAATATGTTGCTGCTGCAAGCTGTTGTGGACAAGTGTTGTGGATGCAGAATCAACTTTTGGATTATGGGTTCAACTTCAAGAATACTCCTATCAACATTGATAATGAGAGTACAATTTGTATTGTGAAAAATCCAGTTTATCACTCCAAGACCAAGACCAAGACCAAGCACATTCAGATTAGGCATCACTTTATCAGAGATTGTTATGAGCATAGGCTCATTAATGTTGTCAAGGTTCACACAGATGATAATGTAGCTGATCTACTCACAAAAGGATTTGATGTTTCAAGATTCAATCACTTGGTGGTGAGTATTGGTATGATTAATTACTAAGCTACATTTAAGGGGAGGACTGATAAGTTAGTTAGACAGTCCTATGCATTGCTTGAGGGGAGGCAATCCAATGCCTATTTGAAGTTTTTGCTATTGTAAAGAAGAGAATAGAAAAGTGCTGCTTTTTGGTTATATGAAAGTACTGCTCTGAAAGTACTGCTTTGGAAAGTACTGCACACGTGGAAAGCACTACTTGTCTTATCAACGTACTGTTCCAATGGTCAAAAGATGGGTTAAAATTCAAATAACGGTAACTTTGTTATTATGGGCTGTGATTTTTCAAATCTTACCTATAAATAAATACCCTCCGATTTTCTATCTCATCTTTATACTTATCAATCTTTTCTATATTTCTCTCTCTTTCACATTTACTATTCATCGACCACTTTCTTTTGTAAACATTAATCAATGGCGAATCGAAACACAGTTACTAAACACAACATGGTGGCAAATTTAGATAAGACTGAAGCTAATGTCGCATTCCATGACATAATTGATTTCCTTACTGGATCAACAATCAATTATGCGCTTTTGGTAGAACCGGATGTTATTGAGCCATGGATTCAACAGTTTTGGGAAACTGCTAGAAGTCACATGGAAGATGATGAGTCATATATACAGGCTAAGGTTGCTGGAAAGATGGTGAAAGTTAGTGAAGCTTCAATTTGTGAAGATATATTATTGAATGATGAAGACGGAGCTATACGTTTTGACAAACAGCTTCTTTGGGATACTTTAAGAGATATTGGGTTTGAAGGGTCCTTAACTGAAACAACATTCAAGAAACCCTTGTTTTGTCCACATTGGAAGTACTTGGTACATGTATTACTTCATTGTATCAGTTCTAATAGTACTTCATGGGAGCAATTTGGATCTAATATAGCATCTGCTTTAGTGGGATTGGCTACAAATTGTCTCTTCAACTTTTCAAGGCTAATTCTGGATGGTATGCTATCTCACATTTCTATTGGATCACCCTGGCTAATGTATCCAAGATTTATTCAAGTTTTCTTGAACAAACAACTTCATGATGTACCAAAGCCTTCGAGCTTATTACCTGTTGTGGTACAACCTGCTAAGATATTCACCTTCATGGCAAGGAAGAGTGATAAGTTCTTTGGAAGGGACACTCCCTTAACAACTTCTATGATGGAAATTGTTCAAGCAGTTAGAGATGAGGCTGCTGCAAGTGAAGAACGAGAAGGTACTGCATCAACTCAAGGTACTTCTTCTCAACATACTGCTTCTTCACAAGGTACTGCTGCACCAGAAGGTACTACAGCTTCACCTACACCATCTCAACAAGATTCTGCACATGCTGAGTCAGAACCAAAAATCAACCTATTATCATCTGGAGGAGATGCGGGCGATATACCTCCTGATGGATTGGTTCTGGATAACTATGTTTTGACAAGAGAATTGGTCAGATTGAAGAAAGCTACTGAAGCTCAAGCTGCACAACTAGCAAAGTTGAAGACCAAGTTTAGAAGATTAAAGTCTTTTGTATGGCCTTTGGTTCAACATCACAGGTTATGGGTCAAATCCCAGACGAGGCAAGGGAAGAAGTTTAAGAAGCCTTCAAAGGGCAAAAAGGTTCAACAACAGTCTTCATTCCAATTGTGGAGGAATCTGGAGCAAGATAATTTGAAAGAAGATGCTGAGTTTCATACAGATAAAGAAGATGAACCTCAAATTACTGAAGCGCAAGTAAATATTGAAAGTACTGAGCCTGAAGGAACTGGAGTTCAAAGTACTGGTGTAGAAAGTACTGATGATCAAGGTGCTGGTGATCAAGGTACTACTTTTCAAGGAACTTATAGACAAGAGCTGATTACACCAAGGACTCTTAATTTTGAAGAAGAAGCTGGTCCTTTAATAGTCCTACAAGAAGAGGAAACTGATACACCCATGGTAGAGCATACTGCAAGTGATGATGAGACAGTTGGTCAAATTTTGCAAAATCTATCAAGACCAAGAGGGGTTACTATTCCAGGAGTTGTTGAAGAACAACCTCAAGCTGCTTCTCAATCAGTTTTAGATCCAAAGGACAAAGGCAAAGGCAAACTGGTAGAAACTAAAAAGAAGAAGCTAACTTTAGCAGAGATAAGAGCTATTGAAGTGGCTAAAAATGAAGAAGCTGCTAAGAAGTTTCAAGCTGAGTTGAATGCTGAAGATGAAATACCAAAGAAGCAACCTGTTTTACCAAGAAGACCATTGAGTAAGGCTAGACAAAGGAATGACATGATGGCTTATCTGAAGAGTCAAGGTTATAAAGGACTACAGAAGTTAACATATATAGAGATGAAAGACTTATATGATGTTGTTAGAAAAGCTTATCAAAAGATGGTGGATAGTATTGTTTCTTTTGAAGATAAAGATAATATGGATGCAAGATTACAATTAAGAAGCTTAAAAAGAAAAAGAACAACTGAAGCTGAACAGCCATCAAAGAAGATTGAGTTAAGATCTGATACAGTTGATGAGCTGAGAAATTACATAAGAGTTGTCGACTTTGATCATCCTAAATCCAAATATGCTGCAGTAAAGAAGTCCAAGATAACTACATTTGAAGTAGTAGAATCAAATGATGGAGACTATCTGATGTTCCATAGGGAGGATGAAAGTTTTAGAGTGTTCAATTTGCTATGGGATATACTGCATATAATTGATAGAGTAGATCTGTTTCAACTATATCAATTAGTGCAAGAATACTTTGAACATATTTCATCAACCGGAGTTGGTTTAGTATTGCTAGGAGATCTGACAACTATCTGGGAAACTGAGGAGACAAGCACTGAAGAAATCTGGCTAAATCAAGAAGATTGGGAGATTACAAGCTGGAGATTCTTTGAAGAATCAGGAGTGCATGCTTCGGAATTGGAAGATGGAACTATAATCCATATGTTAGCTGAAAGAAGATATCCTTTGACTAGAGATCTTATGAGAAGAATGCTGGATCATGGAATGGAAGTCGAAGAGGAGAATGAAACAACCCTGATGGTTATTGAATTGTATATGAGATGGACAACGGCTAATGATGAAGCATAAGTACTGGTATGATGTTTAATTGTATAAATTTTTGAAAAATAAGTACTTTATTTAAAGTACTACTGGACAAACAGTACTTTAACCAAAGTATTGCTTGCAACACAAAACCAGTAAATGATTTTAAAAGAAAACTTTTGTTAAGTGAAATTTTTTTAAAACAAAGGTTAAAAGCAACAAATGGTTTTTGAGATGGTTAAAAGGTTATCAGTCCACCATCTCTAACAAAAGGACTGGCTAATCCATGAGAAAACGGCTCTGGTAAAGATATGTCAAATCTGTTATATAGTTGAAAACTTGCTAATAAGTTGTATGGTAATCAACTCACCATATCAGCAAATGTAAAGAGTTGGCTAGCCCACAAAAAAATGGTTTGTGGTAAAGGCTGTGGAAAAACCATTTATATGGTAATTAGTTCACCATGGTCACAAGAACTAACTAGTCCAAAAGGGTAAGGCTTTTGGTAAAGACAAAACAAATCCGTTGATAGCTGATGATTTGCTAAAAATGATATGGTTATCAATGTACCATGGTTTTACACACCTAAACATTTGGCTACTTCAGAGTTAATGGCTTTGGTAAAGAGACATTAAAATCCATTAAAATTTCAATGATTCACCTCTCACAGGAGTTTACACACCTGGAAGTGATGAGAATAAACTGAAACTTAATGAACTGATGTACAAATTGTCACATGTTGCTGAGTAGCTGAAAAGATTGAGATTGCTGATTGTTGCTGTAAAGGATTGCCAATAAAGACTACTTTGATGATGATAATACAAGCACAGTGAGTACAAAGACAAAATTTGAAGATAAAGACACAATATTTCCTTGAAGACAAAGATGTTAAAGATACAGATACAAAGGAACTTGAAATCAAGCAAGTAGAATTCAAGTTAGGGGAGGATTGTTGGGATATAAAGTACTGGAGAAATACAAAGTACTGAAGAAGTCAAAGTGCTGAAGAGTCAAAGTACTGCTAAAGAAGAAAGTCAAAGTACTGCTCAACATCAAAGTACTGCGAAGCTAAAAGAACTGTTATATCGTTTATGGAAAGCTTTGTTATTCTAGAATATTCTTAGTTTAGATTACTTGTCGTACAAGATTTAGAGTTGTAAACCGACTAGGGTTATCCTTATGCCTATAAAAGGACCCCTAGATTGACATTAGAGATATGTGATTTTAGAGTTTACAAGATGTACGATATTAGAGTTATTAGAGTTGTTAGTGAATCTATGTATTGTAACACCCCGAGATATTCGGAATAATTACAGCGCCGTAAATCCTTTAAGTAAGGATTTACGAGGCTAATTTAAAAGAAATGTAAATATAAGACATCAATACTACGAAAAATCAAGTTTACAAAACCGTCCAACTGGTTCAACGAGTAATTAATACAACCATATCGAAATGATATTAATAAGACACGCATACTCGAGTACTGAAATCAAACCAAGAAAATAAATCACCAACAACAACAAACATCACTGAACCCATTCGTCGTCACATCGGTACTGTGGCTGTTTCCCTGCTCCTCGGCTACCTGAACATCAAAACAAATGTCCACCCCCGAAGGGGTTAGCAAAACGATGCTAGTACAAGTATCATTTAAACAATTCGAATATGCATCAACAATACATAACAAGATACACCACAAGGATTTCCGCTACCGGAATCCGACAATGCGAATCCACAAGATTCCATTAACACAGCAAGGGTATTCCAATGATCCAGCGCCCTCAGCATAGATCCCAAGATGATCCCGTCGGACCAACACGAGGAGGAAATAACCCGTCCAATGATCCAGCGCCCTCAGCCTAGATCCCAAGATGATCCTGTCGGACCAACACGAGGTGGACATCCGATCCAGCGCCCTCAGCATAGATCGTACAACGTACCTGACAACTCATGCATACACATATGCCAAATCATTATGTCCATCAACATGAACATAAAAACACTAGGTAACGAATATCATGACAATTCAACAAAATAATTTCCATGTTCAACAACATGAATAAACCACAAACATGCTCAAAATACCAATTTTAACACATTACGATACTTGCCTCGAAGATGGCAAGAACGAAACACTTCAATGACCTCAACACACTCGAAGGCCACCTCCTTCGATCAACGTAGCAAGCTCGAACCTTAACAAAAGAAATGATATACAAATCATCTCAAGTCGAATGATTGCCTAACAAATCGGTCTACGGCCAAAAGCTCAAAATATGCAATCTGCCTGAACCACTTAGCGTACGCTACGTACTCTACGTAACGTGCGCTAAGCCTGCCTGTTAGCGTATGCTATCGTCTAAGTTTAGCGTACGCTAGCCATGGACTGACGGTTCTCTCTGCTCAGCCAACTGACTCGACTGATAACATAACATACGTTACGTACCAAACGTAGCGTGTGTTAACTTATTCCCGATAGCGCACGTTAACTTACGTATGTTAGCGTGCGCTAACCGTGCATGGCAGATTACTACTGGCAGAAAACTTGATCTAACGGTGATGAACTCATGAATCCTATGGTGATAATACATGTCATCCCCGTGCATATCATGCTTATAAGGTTTGTGAAAGTTCTATACGGATTAAACGACTACGAGATACAAGGTTACGTATTATCATCAAAATTCATCTTGATCTCGAGAAAGCATACTAAGTTCCCTTCGTCCTACGTTCCAAAACGCATGATTCCAAAGTGTAAAACATAACAACTTGATAATCTCCACCTACTGGTCAAAATCGGTATGAATATGCTTAGGAGTCCATATACTAAAAAGGTTCAAAGGATTATACGAAGAATAAGTGCCGAAACGTCAAAAAATATCCTTCTATCACGAGATGATTCGACTAATAACGAATTAACTGACTAGATAAACATGATCAAACGTCCTTCAGAATACTACTAATATTGGCGAAGAATCACCTACCTCAAAGTAGCGAAGAACACGAAGGAACTTGAAGAAAATCCAACACCGAGAGCTTGAACACCAATCCTCAATGATCTACAATCTTCAAACTCGAGCTAGGAGGATGATATGAGGGGTTTGAAGAGGTAGGAAGTAACTCTCTGAACTCAAAAAATTCGGATTTGGGAAAGTGGAAATATCTGAAAAATGAAAAAGTATGCTGTCCTATATATAGGAAATGGTTATTAGCGCGCGCTAGTCCCTATTCATAGCGTGCGCTAACGGCCATACGAAGCTTACTGACTTCACTGTACTCAGCCTTTAGCGTGCGCTACCCTCTTGTAAGTAGCGTGCGCTAACGCGTTGACTTGGCTTTTTCTCGAAAGCCGTCCAGGTTCATCCCGACACAATCCGACAATGATCCCCGGCCTGATCTCACCTACCACACGTCTCAATCATGCTGACTACGTATAGCGCGCGCTGAGGTCATACACAGCGTGCGCTATGGATCCAACTTAGCGTACGCTACACATAGTCGATAGCGTGCGCTACATGCGCAGAATCACAATTTACATCACGTTCATGAAATCATACGTTCAACAACATCGGATTATGAAATACGGAGAATAATACTCAGATTAAAGTGCAACAATTACAATGTCACGAGTTCCAAATACATATCAGAAATCTCGGGTATTACATCCTTCCTCCCTAAAAAGAAGTTTCGTCCCGAAACTTAAGATAAAAACAACTCTGGATATCTAGTATTCATACTGTCCTCTGTTTCCCAAGTGGCCTCTTCAGCTCCATGTCATGACCATTGTACTTTAACCAAGTGTATTGGTTTATTCCTCAACTGTTTGATCCGACTCTCAAGTATCTTGATTGGTCTCTCCTCGAAGGTGCCGTCATTAGCTATCTCGATCTCGTCGAAATCAACGACGTGACTGGGGTCCGGTACATACTTCCGCAATTGGGATACGTGAAACACATTGTGAACGTGACTCAGCGATGGCGGTAAGGCCAACCTGATGCTAAATCTCCAACTCTCTCGAGGATCTCGAATGGTCCGATATATCTCGGACTTAGCTTACCCTTTTTCCCAAAACGGAAAATCCCTCATGTATGAGATACCTTCAATAGTACGTGGTCCCCAATGTCGAACTCTAGAGGGCGACGACGTACATCTGCATAAGACTTCTGTCGACTCTGGGCAGTCAACAGTCTTTCCCAAATCAGAGCTATCTTCTCTTGAGTCTGAACTATCAATTCCGGTTCCGTCCCGATCAAGTCCGAAGAATCATCCCAGCACAAGGGTGATCGGCATCTTCTCCCGTACAAAGCTTTAAATGGTGCCATCTTAATTGAAGCATGCCAACTATTGTTATAGGTGAATTCGATCAAGGGCAAGTGAACTTCCCAATCAGTTGACCAATCCAACGCACAAGCTCTAAGCATGTCTTCTATGGTTTGAATAGTCCTTTCGGACTGACCGTCCATTTGGGGATGATAAGTTGTACTAAAGTTTAGCTCGGTCCCCAAAGCCCTGTGCACTGCCCTCCAGAAGTGCGACACGAAGCGACCATCTCGATCTGAAATAATGGTCTTCGGCGTCCCGTGCAATCTAACTATCTCTGCAACAAATACTCGTGCCAATCTCTCGGGCCCCCACGTGTCTTTAATTCCTAGGAAATGAGCCGACTTGGTTATCCGATCAACTATAACCCAAATCATGTTCATTCCCGTCTTGGTTCTTGGCATATTGGTGATGAAATCCATCGAGATATCCTCCCACTTCCACTCAGGGATCGGAAGCGGCTTTAACATTCCGGCAGGTCGCTGATGTTCAATCTTAACCTGTTGACAAGTCAAACACTTTGAAACGTACTCTGCTACGTCCTTCTTCATATTCCCCCACCAGAAGTTTTGTTTTAAATCCTTATACATCTTACTGATGCCCGGGTGGATAGAATAGGGCGCGCTGTGAGCTTCCTTCAGAATAGTCCGTCTCAATTCATCATTATCGGGAACGCAAAGTCGACTCTGAAATCTCAGAACTCCATCATCTTGTATCACGAATCCTGGGGCTTTTCCTTTCTTTACTTCGTCACCTAACCGAAGGATCAGAGAATCGCTCAACTGCTTAGATTTGATCTCCTCGACTAGTGATGAAGTCAATTCCATCACATATAGTTGCCCTTGGATTCCTGGTGCCCATACCTCAATCCCTTCGCGGATCAGTTCCCGTTGAATGCTGGTTTGGGACGTAAGTGCTTCCAACACTCGAAGAGAAACAGGTTTACGGCTCAAAGCATCAGCTACAACGTTTGCTTTACCCGGATGATAGAGAATTTCCAAGTCGTAATCCTTGATCAATTCCAGCCACCTTCTCTATCTCATGTTTAATTCTTTCTGACTGAAGATGTACTTGAGGCTTTTATGATCTGTAAAGATCTGACAATGAGTACCGTACAAATAATGTCGCCAAATTTTCAAGGCAAAGACTACAACAGCTAACTCCAAATCATGAGTCGGGTAATTTACTTCGTACGGTTTCTACTGCCGAGAAGCATAGGCAATTACCTTATCCTTTTGCATCAACACACATCCCAGACCCTGATTTGAAGCGTCGCTGTAAACCATGAATCCATCAGTTCCATCTGGCAATGCTAATATAGGTGCTGTCGTCAGTCTCTTCTTAAGTTCATCAAAACCAGCCTGGCATTTCTCATCCCACGTGAACTTTCAAGTTTTCTGTAATAGCTGAGTGAGCGGACGAGCAATTTTGGAAAATCCCTCTACAAAGCGGCGATAATATCCAGCAAGCCCTAAGAAACTCCGGACTTCTTTCACGTTATTAGGAGCTTCCCATTCTAAGATTGCTTCGACTTTCTTCGGGTCCACCTGAACTCTGTCAGCTGATATCATGTGCCCAAGGAAAGTTACTTCCCTAAGCCAGAACTCGCATTTTGAAAGCTTTGCATACAGTTTTTCCTTCCTCAAGGTGCTCAAAACCGCACGCAAATATTCGGCATGCTCCTATGCGTCCTTCGAATATATCAAGATGTCATCAATGAAGACGACCACAAATTTATCCAAGTATTCCAAGAATACCCGATTCATCAATTGCATGAATACCGCAGGAGCATTGGTAAGTCCAAATGGCATCACTACAAATTCATAATGCCCGTACCGGGATCTAAAAGCATATTTCGGTATATCCGATTCCTTAATTCTCAACTGATGGTATCCTGATCGCAAGTCAATCTTAGAGAATACCCTTTCCCCTTGCAGTTGATCAAACAAGTCGTCGATCCGGGGTATAGGATACTTATTCTTGATCGTCATCTTGTTGAGCTCCCTATAATCAATACATAATCGGAGGGATCCATCTTTCTTCCGGACAAAGAGAACGGGCGCTCCCCAAGGAGAAACGCTAGGTTGAATATAACCCTTCTGTAAAAATTCCTCCAGTTGCTTCTTGAGTTCATACATCTCGGTTGGCGCCATGCGGTATGGTGCTCTGGAAATAAGAGCGGCTCCAGGTTCTAATTCGATAGTGAACTCCACTTCTCTCTGCGGAGGTAACCCAGGTAGTTCGTCAGGAAATACATCTGAGAACTCATTCACAATTGGAATAGACGAGAGCTCTACTCCTTCCTCTTTCCTCATGGCATAGCACCAGAGTCCATGACATCCTTGCTTCATTAATTTCACGGCTTTCATCGCTTTGATCAATTTTCCCGAGCTTCCCGGTCTCCATCCTCGGAATAAGTGTTCAGATCCGTCATCAGCAATGATAGAAATGATTCTCTTTCGGTAATTCAGAATAGCTCCATAACGGTTGAGCCAATCGTCTCCGAGAATTAAGTCATCACCATGGATGTCAACTACAATAAGATTCGATGGCCAATCTCTCCCTCCTATAGACACTGGAAAATCTCTAGCCTCTAGGGTTCCCACAATTCTCTCTCCACTCGGCAAACCCACAACATATGGTTCACAATCAAATAAGCACGAGATTTTTAAACGATTTACACAGTTCAATGATATGAAAGAATGTGTAGCTCCGAAATCGAATAAAACATTAACTGGTTGCAAAAGGATCTGAATTCTACCTGATGCAACAGCAGTGTTCTGATCGTCAGATTTCCTCATCTCGTACAGGCGCGGAGGAACAGACCCAGCACTGGATGTCTCTCTCTTCCCAATATTTTGCTGTTGAAATCCACTCTGCTGCGTCTGGTTCACACTCATCTCCTTCGGAACTGGCGCTGGAGTGCGAGTACCAAAAGATCTAGTAGCAACTCCATAGAAAGCCGCACGGTGCCCTTCTTGTCCACAGTCGTAACAAGTCACAGAAGATGCGGGGCAATCACATCGAATATGCCCTGCTCGACCACAATTTTAGCATTTCTTTGATGCGTCCGAAACTGCTGATGTAGTCCGAAACTTCTTTCCACCTCTAGAAGGATGTGGAGGTTTCCTAGCCGAATAAAAGGAAGACTGGCCCTTGCGGGGCCCACCACTCTTGTTTTCTGAGAAATTGCTGGTCACTTTCTGCTTCTTTGCCTCCACTGATTTTTCCACCGCCGCCTCTTTCATGTCGTAGGCCAGCGCTTTGTCTTGATACTGTCGCACCGTAGTACACTCGAACCCGGACATGTACTGCTGAATCTCCGGCTTCATTCGCATATCGAAATGAAAAATCTTTTCTGCCTCCGTTCTGACCAAGTGTCGGACACACGTCAGCTGATGATTAAAAGTTTTGATTACATCTGTCACAGATGCTTCCGAACTCTGTGGTGAGAAAAACTCTCGGATCTTTGCCTCTCTAACTGGACGAGGACAATACTGTGCTCCCATCACTAGTTTGAATTCCGTCCAATCCGCATTATGATTCTCGGGTCGAATAGCTTCCCACCAGTCAAAGGCCTCCCCAGTCAGAAAATACTGGGCAATGGGAACCTTCCGGTCCTCGGGACAGTTAAGACCCGCGAATATCTTCTCTAACTCCTTAAGCCAATGATCCCAAGTAAATGCCTCAGCAGATCCGTCAAACTTTGGCGGGTGCAATTTGACCACCTCAGCAAGCCATCTGTCTCCCCGGTTATCCTCGTGGTGCTGCTGTCCCATCGCCGTCTGCATGCGGTCAACGACCTGAGCGAACTGGTTTATCTGCGCCACCACCTGCTGAAGCACTCCCGGTATGTTAGGATTTGCGTCGTCATTCGCTGATCCTTGCTGCCCTCCAGAATGGGAATCGGTTCTACTAGCCGATAATTCTGGGGTAGTTGCGGAGTCCTCCTGTCTCATATTTCCACGTCCGCGTCCACGACCACATCCGCGTCCACGTCCTCCTCTCAACATACTGTAAACACAATTCCTCAATATCCAGGACAAAGTTTTTGAAATAAAGCCCGTCAATACTCACAAAACAGTAATTAAGTAAAACGGTAGTATAAGAGATTAGGAGACTTACAACCACGGTCCACATGACGACTTTGGCTGAACAGTGATGTTACGAACAACCCGAAAATCAAATAACGTAAACAGACCCAACTAAAACCCGACTGCTAAGATAACCATGAATCTTAGCTCCGATACCATATTCTGTAACACCCCGAGATATTCGGAATAATTACAGCGCCGTAAACCCTTTAAGTAAGGATTTACGAGGCTAATTTGAAAGAAATGTAAATATAAGACATCAATACTACGAAAAATCAAGTTTACAAAACCGTCCAACTGGTTCAACGAGTAATTAATACAACCATATCTAAATGATATTAATAAGACACGCGTACTCGAGTACTGAAATCAAACCAAGAAAATAAATCACCAACAACAACAAACATCACTGAACCCCTTCGTCGTCACATCGGTACTGTGGCTGTTTCCCTGCTCCTCGGCTACCTAAACATCAAAACAAATGTCCACCCCCGAAGGGGTTAGCAAAACGATGCTAGTACAAGTATCATTTAAACAATTCGAATATGCATCAACAATACATAACAAGATACACCACAAGGACTTCCGCTACCGGAATCCGACAATGCGAATCCACAAGATTCCATTAACACAGCAAGGGTATTCCAATGATCCAAAGACTCAAAGATAGATCCCAAGATGATCCCGTCGGACCAACACGAGGAGGAAATAACCCGTCCAATGATCCAGCGCCCTCAGCCTAGATCCCAAGATGATCCTGTCGGACCAACACGAGGTGGACATCCGATCCAGCGCCCTCAGCATAGATCGTACAACGTACACAAACACAACTCATGCATACACATATGCCAAATCATTATGTCCATCAACATGAACATAAAAACACTAGGTAACGAATATCATGACAATTCAACAAAATAATTTCCATGTTCAACAACATGAATAAACCACAAACATGCTCAAAATACCAATTTTAACACATTACGATACTTGCCTCGAAGATGGCAAGAACGAAACACTTCAATGACCTCAACACACTCGAAGGCCACCTCCTTCGATCAACGTAGCAAGCTCGAACCTTAACAAAAGAAATGATATACAAATCATCTCAAGTCGAATGATTGCCTAACAAATCGGTCTACGGCCAAAAGCTCAAAATATGCAATCTGCCTGAACCACTTAGCGTACGCTACGTACTCTACGTAACGTGCGCTAAGACTGCCTGTTAGCGTACGTTATCGTCTAAGTTTAGCATACGCTAGCCATGGACTGACGGTTCTCTCTGCTCAGCCAACTGACTCGACTGATAACATAACATACGTTACGTACCAAACGTAGCGTGTGTTAACTTATTCCCGATAGCGCACGTTAACTTACGTATGTTAGCGTGCGCTAACCGTGCATGGCAGATTACTACTGGCAGAAAACTTGATCTAATGGTGATGAACTCATGAATCCTATGGTGATAATACATGTCATCCCCGTGCATATCATGCTTATAAGGTTTGTGAAAGTTCTATACGGATTAAACGACTACGAGATACAAGGTTACGTATTATCATCAAAATTCATCTTGATCTCGAGAAAGCATACTAAGTTCCCTTCGTCCTACGTTCCAAAATGCATGATTCCAAAGTGTAAAACATAACAACTTGATAATCTCCACCTACTGGTCAAAATCGGTATGAATATGCTTAGGAGTCCATATACTAAAAAGGTTCAAAGGATTATACGAAGAATAAGTGCCGAAACGTCAAAAAATATCCTTCTATCACGAGATGATTCGACTAATAACGAATTAACTGACTATATAAACATGATCAAACGTCCTTCAGAATACTACTAATATTGGCGAAGAATCACCTACCTCAAAGTAGCGAAGAACACGAAGGAACTTGAAGAAAATCCAACACCGAGAGCTTGAACACCAATCCTCAATGATCTACAATCTTCAAACTCGAGCTAGGAGGATGATATGAGGGGTTTGAGGAGGTAGGAAGTAACTCTCTGAGCTCAAAAAATTCGGATCTGGGAAAGTGGAAATATCTGAAAAATGAAAAAGTATGCTGTCCTATATATAGGAAATGGTTATTAGCGCGCGCTAGTCCCTATTCATAGCGTTCGCTAACGGCCATACGAAGATTACTGACTTCACTGTACTCAGCCTTTAGCGTGCGCTACCCTCTTGTAAGTAGCGTGCGCTAACGCGTTGACTTGGCTTTTTCCCGAAAGCCGTCCAGGTTCATCCCGACACAATCCGACAATGATCCCCGGCCTGATCTCACCTACCACACGTCTCAATCATGCTGACTACGTATAGCGCGCGCTAAGGTCATACACAGCGTGCGCTGTGGATCCAACTTAGCGTACGCTACACATAGTCGATAGCGTGCGCTACATGCGCAGAATCACAATTTACATCACGTTCATGAAATCATACGTTCAACAACATCGGATTATGAAATATGGAGAATAATACTCAGATTAAAGTGCAACAATTACAATGTCACGAGTTCCAAATACATATCAGAAATCTCGGGTATTACATGTATCAAGCAGGTTCAAAGTTTAATAGAATCGTTAAAGTTTAAATAATTCTTCTTAGCTTTATTAAGTAGTTTCCGCATACTTTGTAAAGTAAATTCAGTGTTTCATTGTTAGTGATTTAGGATTTATCCGAGGTTGCTAAGCCCTTACAAGCTACATAAGTTAGTTTGGTCAGAGTATATCGATCCAACAAGATCTAAAAAGCCAACTTTCTAAACAACAAAAAACTTATTCTGATCTTGAAAAATAAAAGAAAAAGTTGAAAGCCGATTTTTCAAAACGCGAAGATGAACTTCTTGATGAAATAATTGAGAAAAATGCTCAAATCAATAAACTGGAAAATTTGCTTGTTAAGACAGGACATTCAACTCAAACAATAAATATGCTTATGGATGATCCAAAACCGTTTTTGCATACAACACACAAAATGGCTCTTGGTAATCAAAAACCTTGTCATCTCAAGAAAGCTCAGAATGCACAGAATGCTTTGTATAATGCGAAAGTTTTGTTAGATAAACGAGATACTACTAATGTTCGTGATTCTAATGAAACGATAGAACTTGCTGAAGAGAGTAGAGCAAAAAAGACACAAAAGAACGCTGGAACAAAACCCATTGATTACAACAAGCTCAACAACCTTTATGGACTCACTTTTGTTCCATAAAAACAAGTATCAGATTTTCTCAAAACTGCTGTTGTTAAAAAACTAGTTCCAAAACCAATTATTGCTTCCAAATATCTTTCAAACATTGAACAAATGTCATTTGACAACATTTTCAATACAAGTGCTACTAGAGGACATCTTGATGATGTTAAAAAGAGAATTGCGACTCTAATGAATGCTATGTTGTTGCCCAAAATATTTATCCGAAGATTAAATACTGCTGGAAGACGGACAACAAACAAATGCGGGAGCACTTCCGAGAGATGGTAAATAATACAAGATTTGCCGGGTTTGTTAGGCCCGGGCTTGAATGCTCTCGCGAGATGTTATTAATACGAATATTCGTGGATACAAGTATTAATGAGAGAAATCTAAATACAATGAGTGTAAAAAGACTCTGTTGATCCGGCTCTTGAGCGAAGCTAGGTGTTCTTCGTCCCGCCGGTGATCTGCTCGAGGAGAAAAGGCCGGGAGAAGTAAGACCGAAAGAAAGTCAGCCAAGAGTTGGATGTTAGCCAAGTGCTTAATGTTTGCTCCTGTATTGCGTATGTATTGCAAGAATGTCAGAGAGTGCAGAGAGTTTAGAGAGTCAGAATCTCCGTGCTTGGACAAGTGAAGGCTGCCTTGTTTATATAGGGACAGCCGGGTCCTGTCCTGTAGCTACCGATCGCCTGCCGGCCATTTTAATATTCTGCCGATCGCCTGCCGGCCAATACTTTAATGGGGCAATCTCCTGGGCTTCCAGGCTAAAGTCCAAGGAAGATGCTGGCTGTCCGAATAAAGTCCAATGCAGTGGCTGGCGCCAGCTGGGCGGTCCAATAAGGAGCCATCACGTGTCCGGAGTCAATCAACATGTGGCCCTACTGACAAACTTTGGCTTTGTCGGCTGGTGGAGGGAATCTGTCAGATTGTGGTCAATGGCCCGAGATTCGCGGATCTTGTCTCGGCCCTTTGCACATGGTGCCAGTCTTGAGGCTCGGCCTTCGCCGACTGGATGTCCATCGGTGGTGATCGACCTGGATGGTCTTCGGAGGTCGCCATCGGCCAGTGGATGGAGGTCGCCAAGGGCAGGTCGCCAGTGGTCGGTCACCAAGGGTCGATCGGCAGATGCCGATAGGAGATCGTCCGTTCGTAGGTCGCCAGGGTCGATCGCCGAGTACTGAGAGGCGATCGTCTTGAGGTCGATCGCTCGGCATCGGGACTGGTCCTGGGGCCTTCGGTCGGTCGATGTAGGTCGTCCGCTTGGTTAAGGCTCGGTCGCCAGGTCGCTGATCGGCAGATCTGACTTGGTTGATCGGCAGCAAGTCGGTTGCTCGGCCTCGGAGGCGATCGCCGGTCGGAAGGTGTTAAATCTTGACACAACAATTGCCCCCCAGCTTGCTCCTATGTTGAAGACATGGGGCGAGGTGGTTCTTGCCGGTGATCACGTATGGATGAGGACGGGCGATCTGAGCTGACTTAGGACTCGGACTTGGGCTATCATGGTCGATTGGCTTAGCTATCTTTCGGTCTTGTACCTGCAAAAAACAACATTGGCCGATCCCCCACGGAAACTTGGTGGTTTCGCTTGCTTGAGGAATCGTGCACAGTCGCGGAGATCGATGGACCGACCCCATGACCGTGTCTTGGTGCACAAAGACAATGAGTGCCTCGTGACTCACTTTATTATGAGGGTCCTCTGTTAGGCTGCGCCTCGCCTTGTTTTTAAACGAAAGGCGTGCGGTCTCGGTCTAGAGGAGTCCTTGCGCGGGGCGGCGTCGGATGAATCAACTCCACGCCCGCGGCTTGTTAGCTCTGCTTCCACCTCGGCCAGCCATGGAGATGGCCGACCTCGACGGTGTACGTTGAGACGGGGTTGTGGCTTGTGTAAACTGATTAATGTTGGAGGGCCCTCCGACTACGCCGGCCTCGTATTTAAACGAAGGGCGGGCGATCTTGGCCAAAGGGACCTTGCATGGCCGGCGGCCGGTTCCATCGATTGCCAGACCATGGATTTATGATGTGCGGTGGAGCGATCTTATGCCTTAGTCCGTCATGTTATATCTTTGGATCGTATATGGCGATCGTGTCCACCGGTTCTTGATGATGTTGCGATCGGCGGAAGATCGCGATCGTCGCTCGGCGGCCGATCGCTTTATTCGTAGGTCGAAATTTGCGATCGGGCGGCTAGTCACTCATGTTAGAATGGATCGTAGGCGGTGATCGAGTCCTCCGGCTCTGTGGGTAGTAGCGATCGGGCCGGGAGGCGGAGGTCGTCGCGCGGGTGCCGATCGTTCTACTCTAGGCCAAGAAGAAGCCTTTGCACAGACAGAAATCTGCGGCTCGGCCGGAAGAGGCTGCGTAGGTCGTCGGTAGGGTCTTCGTGAGATGCTGAACATAGGCGAAGCCCGAAAACCTCCTAGACCGCGTAGAGGGCGGTCTCATCGCTTACGGGCTCGCCGTTGAGGATGATCATGTCAACCGGCCGATGTAGTCCGAGTCGGACTCCTGTTCTCCTTGCCTGATCCGCCACATGCGATGGGGACCTTCTGGCCGAGCGGCCCTGGTGGCGAAGTATTCCGTGAAGACGTGCGCCAGCTCGTTAAAGGAGCCTATGGACCGAGGTGGTAATGAGGTGTACCACCGGTGGGCGAGGTCGTCTAGTGTCAGAGGGAACATTCGGCAACGGGTCGCGTCCGATGCCCCGCACCCGGTCATGTAGATGTTGAACTTGTGAAGGTGTGCACAGGGTCCGATCGCCCCGGTACACGGGTGTCTTAGGAGGGGCGATCGTGTCTTTGCCGGGCGAGCTCGATGTCGATCGCGAGCGGCTCGCTCGGCGGGCGATCGTCCTCACGGCGCTGCCCGGATTGCGAGAGCGCCTTCATGTCGTCTATCGACGTTGCATTGCGGCGATCGCCGCGGCTCGGCCGCTGCGGATCGGCTTTGGGAGCGGGGCCGAGGCGATCGTGTGCGATCTCGGACCCGGCCGCCGACCTCGGGAATTTGGCGAGCGGGAGCCAGCGGCTGGATCGCCTCGTGGGAGCCGGGTAGGCCGAGCTCCGGGTGACGGACACCAACTCCGTCGTCTCGTAGCCGGGCCGGGCGCCCGGCCGCCAGTCGGAGTCGGCCCAGCGATCGAAGACAGATGTGCCCCGGCTGCCGAGCGCCTCTTCTTGCGGGCGAGAGCCTCCTGGCGTTCGCTCGGCCAGTAGTGCCTTGAGCTTCCGCTTGATCTTCCGGCGGGGGACCGAGGGGGCGGCAGCAGGAGGTGCGTCGAGAGCACTCCGTCGTTCCCGAAGGGCGGCTATGGCCTCTTCGATCTGTTCATTGGTTCGGAACTGATCGAGCGAGAGGCTCGGGCCGCCGTCCCGGGACGGGATCGAGCGTCTCTGACCGCGGCGGCTACCTTCCACCATCGGCTACGGCTCGGACTGGGACGGAACAGGGGGTCTGGCCGGCTGGTCAGCGGCTTTCTTCGACGCGGATGCGGAAGACATGATTTCTGAAGGATTTCTTTTGAAGTGCAGTGAGTGTCACTTCAAATATCTGCCCCGAGAACAGTGAGTGTTCTTCGGGACGGTAGGTGTAAAAAATCGAGGGTTGGATTCCCCTTCTTCTAGCGCCAATTGTTGTTGCCCAAAATATTTATCCGAAGATTAAATACTGCTGGAAGACGGACAACAAACAAATGCGGGAGCACTTCCGAGAGATGGTAAATAATACAAGATTTGCCGGGTTTGTTAGGCCCGGGCTTGAATGCTCTCGCGAGATGTTATTAATACGAATATTCGTGGATACAAGTATTAATGAGAGAAATCTAAATACACTGAGTGTAAAAAGACTCTGTTGATCCGGCTCTTGAGCGAAGCTAGGTGTTCTTCGTCCCGCCGGTGATCTGCTCGAGGAGAAAAGGCCGGGAGAAGTAAGACCGAAAGAAAGCTGTTGCCAAGAGTTGGATGTTAGCCAAGTGCTTAATGTTTGCTCCTGTATTGCGTATGTATTGCAAGAATGTCAGAGAGTGCAGAGAGTTTAGAGAGTCAGAATCTCCGTGCTTGGACAAGTGAAGGCTGCCTTGTTTATATAGGGACAGCCGGGTCCTGTCCTGTAGCTGCCGATCGCCTGCCGGCCATTTTAATATTCTGCCGATCGCCTGCCGGCCAATACTTTAATGGGGCGATCTCTGGCCGCCAGCTAAAGTCGAGAAGATCTTTGTTTGTCGAATAAAGTCCAATGCAGTGGCTGGCGCCAGCTGGGCGGTCCAATAAGGAGCCATCACGTGTCCGGAGTCAATCAACATGTGGCCCTACTGACAAACTTTCGGCGGCCTGTCGGCTGGTGGAGGGAATCTGTCAGATTGTGGTCAATGGCCCGAGATTCGCGGATCTTGTCTCGGCCCTTTGCACATGGTGCCAGTCTTGAGGCTCGGCCTTCGCCGACTGGATGTCCATCGGTGGTGATCGACCTGGATGGTCTTCGGAGGTCGCCATCGGCCAGTGGATGGAGGTCGCCAAGGGCAGGTCGCCAGTGGTCGGTCACCAAGGGTCGATCGGCAGATGCCGATAGGAGATCGTCCGTTCGTAGGTCGCCAGGGTCGATCGCCGAGTACTGAGAGGCGATCGTCTTGAGGTCGATCGCTCGGCATCGGGACTGGTCCTGGGGCCTTCGGTCGGTCGATGTAGGTCGTCCGCTTGGTTAAGGCTCGGTCGCCAGGTCGCTGATCGGCAGATCTGACTTGGTTGATCGGCAGCAAGTCGGTTGCTCGGCCTCGGAGGCGATCGCCGGTCGGAAGGTGTTAAATCTTGACACAACATGCTATAAGTTTCAACTCAACATTTATCGAACCAAAGAGAAACGTGAAAAAGGTTTTGAAGTCGCATTTGCTAAATCTTACCAAAATGAAAAATCTTTAGAAAAACAGATATGTGATCTAGTTGCATCCAAGAATGCTTTGTTGTCTCAAATCGAACAATTGAAATTTGATCACAAACAACAAATTAACGCTCTCACTTCGGAAACTCAAAAAGCCAAGTCTGAGTTGTTAACTTGTCAGAAACAGTTTTGTGAGTACCAAAAGCATTCGAGGAAACAAATAGATGACTATCTTGAGGAAATTGTCGACTTACATAACAAAATCAAAGAGTTTCGAAATGTTGTTTATAAACATGGTGAGTCAATCACAACGATTCAAAAGTTTTCTTTTAAACCCAATCTTAATGGACATGAACCAATTCTTGCTGATTACAAACCACGTTTTTTCACATAGAGCATTCAAACCAACTCCTCAAGTCTCCAGTGCAGAACATCGAATTGATGATTCCATTATGAATGTTGTTGAATATAATTGAGATGAGGAATTAGATGCCGAAGACGAGAGTCGGTCAAAAATGGAAAATGTTGTTTATTGCAAACCATTTAACTATTCAGAAGCCATAACTTTCGTCACACAACAGGATAATTCTAACATACCTTGGGTTATCACACCACCTTCTGAGTCCTCTTATAATGATGGTCCCCGACAAAATGTTGCACAAGTTAATGGTCCTTTACCGTCTTTCAGTGAAGTTTAATCATTACCCGACAAATGTCAAATTCTTAAATATTTTGCTACATTCATGTCTGACATCAAACTTTTAGAACGTGAAATTGAAGTTAATTCTGAAATAAAAGCTGAACATTTTCAATCTCCACATGCGCGAACTCAAAGAGATATTTTTCAGAAAAGACTTATACCCCATGTTCGAAATTTGAAAATGTGTGCAATATATTGGGAACGGGATCTTCAGAAGGAGATTGGTCTTATGAAAAAAGTTTTCGATCAAACTGAAACATCGATTTCAAATACAAAATGTAAAAAGAAATTGACCGACTCTTGGAAGATGTTATCTGTGCTGATACCATAAATGTTGGATTATTACATTATGTTGCCTATGCATTTGATTATATTGCTGTTAATTCTGTTGATTTTGTTGAAAATATTGAGAATACCAATATTGTGCCACAAATCGAGTCATTAAAAATTGAAAATGAGCGATTGTTAAACGAGCTTTCCAATGCAAAACGTCGTCTCAACGGTGTCAAAAAGATTGTCAAAATCGAGAACTCGCTTTGCAAAACAAAATCAACCAGTTGCATGCAAAAACTCTTGATCCAAAATTTGAGCAACTGGACGAAAACGTGTCTTTGAAGTGTCAAATTTCCAAATATGAACAAGAAATTTCTAAAGTCAAAACTGAATATGGTGTCATATTTGATTTACTCAAAAAGACTCGTGCTCAAGCGTCTAAAGATGCTGATGATCATCTTGCATATACCAAAGATGTTTTATGACAAAATGGAAACACTCGCTCTGAAAATCAAGATTTGTTACACACTATCCGTGATCTAAAAGCAGAGTTGGTGAAACTTAAGCGAGATAACATCAGTAACACAAATGGACTTTCCCTAGGAATGTTTAAAATTGACACTACAACGCCTAATGACAAACCACAAGATACTAATGTGCTTCCTTCCACAGAAACAGGAATAGTTGCCTCTTTTCCCAACGCTTGCACTTCACAGCTTAAGAGCAAATCAAGGAAGAATAGGAAGTTGCGACGTAAGAAAAGAACAATAAAGACCTCTGAAATAGAAGAACACCTTAGGACTTTGAATAAGACTCAAGTTGCACCAGCTTTAGACATTGCGTTAGACAAATGTAATAGAAAAAGTGATGTAACGAATGATGAACCTTTAAGTACTTTGAATGTTATGTTTGAAGCATCTTGTGTTCGTTGTCATAAAAGCATGTTTTCTGGTTGTCATGATAAATGTGTTGCTAATGCTATCTTATCTCGTAAGCGGAACAATAGAAAACGGAATACCTCTAGGCCCACTAGTGCTTCTAAGTCTGTGCTAGCTAAACCGCCTTCTAGTGTTCTTGATGTACCCGTAGCACCCACTTCACCGCCTAGGAAGAACTTATCACCTAGTGCATTCACTAAGACCAAAGCTAAGACTAGTTAGAGATGGCAGAAATGGTTACATAATACACTTCGCTTTAAATGGATACCTAAAATAATTAACATGTGTATGTCTTGTAACACCCCCATGATTTACGGGGATATTACAGCGCCGTAGATCCTTTTTGGAGAACCTACCAGGCTTAGACCCAAATAAAACACATTAAATACGACAAACATAAATGTGCATACATTCAAAACCAACTTCAATTTCAACATGACATACAGCACAATACCAAACAACATATCATCCCGAGGAATCATAACCAATATGACCGTTCACCACGGGAATACAACAACATCATTAACCATTAATAATGACATGACATACAACACTGGACACTACCCACGCGAGTACAAAACTAAAACACGACTTTGACCATGACCATACAACCACCAACTCAAAATGATGTACGATATCAATGCTTCCCACCAAGCTCGTGTCCGTCTTGTGCTAGTCCTCCCACTGGACCTGTACCTGAATACACAAAAGTATATCCACCCCAGAAGGGGTCAGCAAGAAGCCAGTGCAAGTACAATGATTCTAGAATATGTACAACAAGTGAATAATCAACAAAAATCACAGAAATCATAGTGCCATCACAGATATTCCGGAATACCACATCACAGTTATCATCACAAAACAACCTCCCGAGCTATACTGGCCCTGTACCTCTCAAGCAAGATACACACCCCAGAGACACCTCGTCAGGCCCTCCCTGGTGTATAGCCCAACCGAGTGATCCGTAGGGATACGCAGCCTACCGGACCCCAGGGGACCCTCACTGGTTTTACTCGGCTCACACACACTCGATCAACAATTGGCACAAATTCCATTTTTACATATTCACACGAAGTACAGTAAACACAATCAAAGTACTTGCCTCAATTTGAACGACACGAGGAACGACGAACGGATGAATGTACGGTCCGAATTTCCTTCAACGATTCGATCCTAACACATCGAAATACCGAATCAAAACATAACACCACGGAAATGGAAAGATTCACCCTAAGTTCTACCCTTAGAGACATTTAATCGAACACTACGGAGGCGACAAAGGTCGAACCCAAGAACGGATTAAAAACTCGGAATTTAATCCATAAACTTTGAGGGAAAACAAAGGAACATGATTACAATATCATTATCTAACATAATCCAAATTCAAAACGAACTTGAATCAAGAATTCCCAACAAACCCCAAAATTCTTTCAAATAACTTGAAGCACTTCAACCACATACCTTAATTCAACCAAGAGATGGACAATTCTTCAATAATGAACTTGATATCTTGATTCTATAGTGTTTGGAACATGTTTATGGCTTGATTTTGGAGTTTAAGATGGAGGATTCTAGGTGGAGGATGAAGGGAAGGTGCTAGAATGCCCAAAAAATCGACCAAAGGATATATATATAGCTCCCGAAATGGGTTTTTCATCATTTCTGCACTTCTGGTCGTGTCAAATGACACGGTCGAGTCAGGGGTCGTGTCATCCATCCAGAATGTTTTTGCTTAACCGTAATAGCTCGACACGCCCGCGTCAAATGACACGGCTGTGTCACTGCACCAGGGTCCGCTATTTCGACCATAACTCCTTCGTACGGACTCCGATTGATTCACCGTTTGAACCATTGGAAAGCTAACTCAATTCTCTACAATCCTGTAAAATTTTATAATTTTTTGATTTTGTAGAATTTATGGTGATCGAATTCAGCCCTTGTGTAAATCACAATTCGGAAATATCTACTCTTATTCTATTAACACCCTTTTGGTAATACATTCATATCTTACGGCCATAACTATCGAGTCACCACTTATACATTCCGTCCAAAGCAAACATACTCCGGAAATCACAAAACTTGACAATTACCAACCATAAACATTCCAATTCCGATCGTCAAAACACACGGTTCCAAATAACCATAATTCAACATGGAAATTACGAATAAATTCTCAACTAAATACGTCCGAAACAACACACACACGAATACTAAAATACACGGATATTACACCCTTACCCCCTAAAAAGAAGTTTCGTCCCGAAACTTAAGATACAAAAAGTTCGGGGTATCGGGCACGCATATTATCCTCGGTCTCCCACGTGGCCTCCTCAATTCCATGCTTAGACCATTAGACCTTTACTAACGGAATCACTTTCCGTCGCAATTGTTTCACTCGTCGCTCTAGTATGGTTACCGGTTGTTCTTCATACGTAACATCTTCATTAACTTCAATCTCTTGATAGTCAATAACATGGCTGGGATCGGGAACATACTTGCATAGTTGCGAAACATGGAATACATCATGAACATGGCTAAGCGTTGGAGGCAACGCTAGTCGATAAGCTACATCGCTTACCTTGTCCAGGATCTCGAAGGGGCCAATATAACGAGGACTAAGCTTCCCCTTCTTACCAAACCGAAGAACTCCACGAGTCGGCGATACTTTCAACAACACATGGTCTCCCGCCTGGAACTCTAACGGTCGACAACGAACGTCGGCATATGACTTTTGTCGACTCTGAGCAGTCAACAACCTTTGCCGAATAATTGCGACTTTTTCCCGTGTTTGAACCACCAAGTCCGGTTCTACTCCAAGTAACTCGTACGGCTCGTCCCAACAGATTGGCGATCTACACCGTCTTCCATATAATGCTTCAAACGGAGCCATCCCAATCGAACTATGCCAACTGTTATTGTACGCAAATTCAATCAATGGTAAATGAGTCTCCCAATCTTCTTTCCAGTCTAACGCACAAGCCCTCAACATATCTTCCAGTGTTTGGATTGTCCTCTCCGACTGTCCGTCTGTCTGGGGATGATAAGTGGTGCTGAAATTCAATTTGGTACCGAGTGCTCGATGTACTGCTTTCCAGAAATGCGACACAAAACGCCCATCGCGATCAGACACTATACTTTTCGGGGTACCATGGAGTTTCACAATTTCCGCAATAAATAACCGAGCCAACCTCTCTGGTCCCCAAGTATCTCTAATGCCCAGAAAGTGTGCGGATTTGGTTAGCCGATCAACGATTACCCAAATCATATTCACTCCAGTTCGCGTCTTTGGCATTCCCACAATAAAATCCATCGCTATATCTTCCCACTTCCATTCCTAATTGGTAGCGGTTGCAATTTACCGCAGTCTCGATGCTCCGCTTTAATCCGACAAGTCAAGCATTTTGACACGAATTCCGTTACATCTTTCTTCATGTTCGGCCACCAAAAATTTTTCTTCAAGTCCTTATACATTTTACTCATACCCGGATGAATCGAGTACGGAGTAGAATGTGCTTCATTCAAAATTACCTGTTTGAGATCATCCCGATTAGGTACACAAGTTCTACCTCGGAATTGAAGAACTCCGTCTTCATCGATTAAGAATCCAGGAGCTTTTCCTCTAGCACTGTCTTCCCGAAGCTGCACAATTGAGAGATCATCTAATTGTTTGGACTTAATATCTTCCATCACGGAGGACGTAATCTCAAGGAAACGCAACTGTCCTTGAGTTCTGTGAGGCCAAACATCAATTTCCATATCAATCAACTCTCGTCTAAGCTTCGGTTGAATGGTAAGTAGTTCCAACTTCTGCAGCACGACTGACTTGCGGCTTAACGCATCGGCAACGACGTTCGCTTTACCTGGATGGTAAAGAATGTCAAGATCATAATCTTTAAGCAGTTCCAACCATCGCCGCTGACGCATATTTAGCTCCTTCTGCGTAAATATGTACTTCAAGCTCTTATGATCCGTATACACTCGACAAGAAGAACCATACAAGTAATGTCTCCAAATTTTCAACGCAAACACCACAGCGGCTAACTCAAGATCATGAGTAGGATAATTCATCTCGTATGGCTTTAATTGTCGAGACGCATAAGCCACTACTCTCTTATTTTGCATCAATACACATCTCAATCCTTGTTTAGAAGCATCACTATAAATAACGAAACCTTCCATTCCTTGTGGTAAAGCTAGGATCGGAGACGTAGTCAAACGCTTTTTCAACTCGTCAAAACTCTTCTGACACTCATCACTCCACTCAAATTTCTGTGTCTTCTGCAATAATAAGGTGAGCGGTCGAGCAATTTTCGAGAATCCTTCAACAAATCGACGATAATAGCCCGCTAATCCTAGAAAACTCCGAACTTCCTTAACATTCCGTGGAGGCTCCCAAGCTAAGACTGCTTCAACCTTTTGAGGGTCTACTCGAATACCATCGGCTGAGATGATGTGTCCCAGAAAAGAGACTTCTCTAAGCCAGAACTCGCACTTAGAAAATTTAGCATAAGGTTTATTAGCCCTCAAAATACTCAACGCGATCCTCAAGTGTTCGGCATGTTCCGTCTCACTTTTGGAATAGATTAATATATCGTCGATAAACACCACTACAAATTTATCGAGATATTCGATAAAAGTTTTGTTCATAAGTCGCATAAAGGCCGGAGCATTTGTTAAACCGAATGGCATAACTACGAATTCGTAATGCCCATACCTCGTTCGAAATGCTGACACTGGGATATCCGAATCTCGAATTCGCGATTGGTAATATCGACCTCAAATCAATCTTGGAAAACCGTAGCCCCTTGTAATTGATCAAATAGATCATCGATTCTTGGCAACGGATACTTGTTCTTAATAGTGAGTTTATTCAACTCACGATAGTCAATACATAGCCATAAGGACCCATCTTTCTTTCGTACAAACAATACCGGTGCACCCCATGGAGACACACTAGGCCGAATATAACCTTTGTCCAACAGTTCACCCAATTGTTTCTTCAATTCTAACATTTCCGATGGGGCCATTCTGTACGGTGCCTTGGATATTGGCGCCGCATTGGGCTCTAGTTCGATGACGAACTCTACTTCACGATGTGGTGGCAATCCCGGCAAATCATCCGGAAATACGTCTGGAAATTCATTCACAATTGGAACAGAGGATAATTGTAACTTCCGACTTCAACGCGTAACACCAATAACTGGTACAACCTTGTCGCAATAATTTCATCGCTTTCATGACTCGAATAATCTTCCCAGAAGTACCAGGTTTCTGCCCTTCAAAAACGTGTTCAGTACCATCCGACGCGACTATCGAAATTATTTTCCGACGATAATGTAACACCCCCAAATCCCATTGGGTTATTACAGTGCCGTGGACCCCACACCAGGTGATCCACCAGGCGAACACGACTAAAATACAACAAACTGACCAAAATAGGAAATCACAGACCCTACTATGATGTCCGACATACTATTCCGATATGGAATTTCAACGAAAAGAATGGGCCTACACGGCCAAAATAAAAATACAACAACATCCACGAGCCTTGCTCGGATAATACAAAACGACAATGACTGAACAAAAATGGAGTACTCCAACTGTCTGACCAACATGAACACCAAAATATCTCGGACTAGTATCGCTCGAATGCCTCGTCGCCTTCGTCATGCCCCTGTGTCTCAACTCTCTCCTCGCAAGTACCTAAAACATGAAAACATGTTCCGCCCCGACGGGGTCAGTCATCCAGTATAATGAATATCAAGTACATGCACAACATGATATGCATCCAAAGGCAGAATAAATAGTACAACAATGGTAGTACGAGATGCTCACAAACCAAAGTAAGAATCGAGCATTCGTGGAATATTATGCCCACGGCATACGATCAATACCTGCTCAATAGGTTAGAACATAAGTGCCCAACGACGAAACATCAATATAGAACACAACAATACATTACCCAAAGGTAAATCAATCCAACGCTGAAATAAATAAGGATCACAATGCCTGAAGGCTCAAACGGAAATACCGTTACATCACAATGGCCTAAGAGCCCTCAGCCGAAGCTGCCAAAATATCACGATGGCCTGAAAGCCGAACAGCCCGAAGCTGTAAATCATCACAATACAGATCTCAAAGAAACAAACCTGACTGTCGAACATACCCCTCGGGCGTATGAACTCTTAATCACAAAACGTCGAACACATCCACACATTTAAATGGACTATGAACGAACAAAATTGTATGGCTCAATGATGGACATCACAGTACGCCCGATCCGAATATGTGTCAGTACACATGTCCACCCCGTATACGGAATCCAGGATATACGTGGGACAATGTACCTAATTAGCCTCAACGAACTACGTCTCGTGTGCACAGCCTTTCACGGAAAATATTCACGCATGACTATATATGTGCCCGGCTAAAAATCCTACACAATATCCAATCGGAACGTAGATATGACTCCGGATATGTCACGATACAACATGACAACGAAACTCAAAGGATAACACATCCAATACGGATCATACGACTCACCAAGTGAACGATGACACACGAATAATGAAAGATCGACACGACCAACGATATTCCAAACAACTATCCTGGGATCAAAATCCCTAAGGACCGATTAACACGAGCAACGATCACAACACAACAGCTGGGAAAACCTCAACATACAAAGATCACAAAATTACCGAGTTCACAAGAAAATTAGTGTGCTGCCTTGAATCGGTCAACACGACAATAATAATGCAACAGATGGGGAAATTATCTTTTTGACAACGGATGGGAATTATCTTTGATAATCCCAATTCAATATATCGATTACCGTTAGAGCGGACAATCGATAATAATTATACAACGGATGAGAATTATCTTTGATAATCCCAATTCAATATATCGATTACCTTCAGAACGGTTAACCGATAACAATTATACAACGGATGTCTCGGCACCTTTAATCGGTTACCGATAACGAAGATGATAATCGAATACGTCAATGCCTTCAATTGGCCAAAACGACATCAATAGAAAAACACTGATATCAATAACGACGATTCACAAAAAATATCTTGATGGAACATCAATCAATAACAACAATCGATATGTCGATACCGCGAACCGGCTATCGACAACAATATCTCAAAGAAACATCAATCAACAATAACAATCGATATGTCGATACCGCGAACCGGCTATCGACAACAATATTATCAACAAGTACCGCAATGCCTTGGATCGGCCATTTACGAACAACAATAATATTTGGCATAACTTGTCGAAGGGTATCGTATCAAACAATCCCCTGATATCAACAAAATCACAAAGAGACCATGTCTCGAAATGATACACACATTCATACACATACATGATAACATTAATCTCATTGACCAGTACAAGTATAAAACTTGCCTCAAACCGAAGGCGAGAAAGTCCTTCCACGATCAACGTCCTACCACGAATCGATCAACGCGTCCTCCGACAATCACAAGCACTCGAACAACCTTGAATGAAATACAATTCATTCGATAACACGATATCGACCGAAAACAACACAATAGATAATTCCAATTCCAACACGAACACATACTATACTCGTATTAATCCGTATACATACGTATATATAATATATATATATATTACATATATATATATATATACAACTCATATATATATATAAATACATAAAACACACAACACACACACACTGCTCATATATATATATATATACATAAAACACACAACACACACACATTGCTCATATATATATATATATATATATATACATAAAACACACAACACACACACACACAATCACGCAGCACACACTAACACCTATATATATATATATAACTGAAAAACACATAAAACTAACCGGAAGAGTCGATCGGCCAGGTCCGAAAAAACTCCCATACCGGAAATCGGCCGCCGGAAAAATGACCCGCCGGACCTCGTCCAACTCCGGTCCGTTTCCGTCCATGGCCGATTTTCACCCGACTCCGCCTGCAACTCCTCGCCGGAAGTATGTCAAAACTCCGTTCCGCCGTCCGTTCCGGACAAAAACCACTTCCGGTCGCCGGAATCAATGGAGCTCCGTCCATGGCCGGAAACCATGAAGATCGCCGGTGCCTGCTCCGTCTCGCCGGAAGAAGAAAAGAAAGAAAAAAAAATGTCGGAACACGTCGACCGGATTTGCAGCCTTCCGGTTCGGAAATTCCGACCAGGCCGCCGCCGAGCTCTACCTCGCCGGAAAAAATGGAGAAACCGGCCCGTCCTCAAGCTCCACCTTGCCGGAAAAATATGACGGAGAGAGATGGAGAGAAGAGAGGGAGGGCGATGGCAGCAAGAAGAAAGAAAAAAAGAAAATAGAGAGGGAGGAGGATGACTGGCGAGAGAGATGAGAGATGGTGAGGTGATGATGATTGGAGGGATGTATAGTATATATATATATATATATATATATATATAGCATGGAGTGAGAATTCACGTGAGGGGAATCTCAAGAGTTGACAACCTATTTACACATATATATATATATAAATGATACCCCAAAGATACCCTGGTCCCGAAAGTTGACCACGAGGAAGGTTCCCACCACCTACCACGCATTACGTACGTAACCTGAGGGCGTAACGTACGCAATCGCAACAAATTAGCGTACGTAATGCTACACAGGTAGCGTACGCTATGGCTATAAACTTAGCCAAAATTCCAAACTCGCCAAGCAACAACGAAACGACGAGACCAAACCGACGACCAGTATAAATATTTCGATCCCGAAATATTCTAGTACAATATACATTGTATCGGTCCAAATAACAACACTTGTACAATTCCAAATGAATACGTACAACTCAACAGTAACACGAAAAAAAAAATTACCCCCGGATATTACATACTCCCCCCCTTAAAAATAGTTTCGTCCTCGAAACTCAGGGTGCACAAGTCGGGGCACGGACTATCCATCAGGATAAGAAAACAACATCTCCAGGAATACTCTTCAATACGAGCAATTCCGCCTAAGCAACTGGGCCGACCCCACGGGTCCCCACGTCTCCTCTGCCTGAACAAGGCGAAAAAATCAAGTGATAAAGACACTCAACCAAGTGCGAGATTAGCCGAATCATGACCCTCCTGCTAGAGACCAGCCAGAAAGTCGCACCACAAAAGAAAATAACAACGCACGCATAGTCCTCGGGACCATATCGAACGCACGCCCAAGTCCTCACGACTTGATGTCTCGAATCACAATGAACGATTACCCAGATCATCACAAAAATCTCGGGTACAGGACCAAAAGGAAAGAAAATCACATCAAATGACTCAAGTGTCAAGATTCTCAGCTACAAGATAGATCAATAATAAATGGTTCGCAACCACAATAATAAAATACAGACCGAGTCAAACATCAATCCGAAAGACAAGGAAAATACAAATCAAGGCTACATCTCAAATGTACCCGGAATCCACATCCTCCAGATCATCGAGTTCCTCGATCCCATCGACTCGAGGAAAACACAAATCTGAACTCGCTACTCCCCTCGGGTGTCCATACCTCTGGCTCCCGAAGCCCGATATGACCCCTTGGATGAAGTACAGACTGAAGCAACAAAATCTCTCGAGGCCCATGAGCTCTCTCGAGACCTACTGGCACTAGAACTCATGCAGTATTCTGAAGGTGTCCCCACCTCCGACACAGAAAATAAATAATAGCTGGCACCGTACATCGAGTACTCACATGCCCCGCTGAATCACAATTAAAACAAACAACAGTCGAACTCGTCGCCTGAGAAGAAAATGCTTTCCCAGTACGAAGCCGACTAGGAAATAACCTCTTGGACGTCGGAGCTCGATGTCCCTCTGAACGGATCGGCATCCTAGTCCTCTCACCAGAAGAAACTGAAGGATCCTTCTGAGTAAGCTCCTCGATCGAAAGCTCTGCTCCAAGAGCCTTCTCGATGAATTCGCCAAGTGAACTACAATTGTGATTGAACAACTGCATTCTCAACCGCGGGTTCAACCTCTTGTTAAAATACTTGATCTTATCCGCCTCAGTACGGATAACAGATGAAGTAAACTGAAGAAGTCCTCGAAACTTCTCAGCAATAACAATAACACCCTCGTTCTCGACGGATTCGGGGTTCAAAACCTCCGACAACTTGGCTTCACGAAGTGGAGCCAGATAATACCTCTCTAACATGAGAGTCTTGAACTCGATCCAAACACAACCGCGATCGGTGGGTTCTCGAGCACGAATCCGAAAATGATTCGTCAGCCAACAAAGTATTGATACGAGGTTTCGGGTGTCGGCCCACTCTGCGGCCTCTACCCCCTCTGTCACGTCCTCTTTCCAGACTGAAAGAATAACGTTCAATCATGACTACAGCTCAAATACGCCTCAACGGCCAGAATGCTAGGTCAACGCAAAACACGAGAATACATACTCAACAGATAAACGGTCACATCGATCGCGCTAATCATAGCCGATACAGAGCCCACACGCTCCAAAGCAAATAACCAGAAATCAATCGTACTCGATCGTCACATACAAGTGTCAACAAAACAGGTATAATCAATGACATAATGAATGTATGCACATAAAAGAGAATAGAGTCCTTACACAGGTCATACGAAGCTTCTAGGTCTTGCGATACTAGTCTTCACTGACGACGACTCGATGAAAGAATGACTCATACAGTCGTCCAACTATCACGACTCACAAAACCCGATTGTCTGCATTGTCATAACTCGACTTTCCGCTACTACCGCCTTGGTAGAGCCACATAACACACAAGCCAGGGTATCTCACAACCCAAAGCTCTGATACCATCTTCTGTAACACCCCCAAATCCCATTGGGTTATTACAGTGCCGTGGACCCCACACCAGGTGATCCACCAGGCGAACACGACTAAAATACAACAAACTGACCAAAATAGGAAATCACAGACCCTACTATGATGTCCGACATACTATTCCGATATGGAATTTCAACGACAAGAATGGGCCTACACGGCCAAAATAAAAATACAACAACATCCACGAGCCTTGCTCGGATAATACAAAACGACAATGACTGAACAAAAATGGAGTACTCCAACTGTCTGACCAACATGAACACCAAAATATCTCGGACTAGTATCGCTCGAATGCCTCGTCGCCTTCGTCATGCCCCTGTGTCTCAACTCTCTCCTCGCAAGTACCTAAAACATGAAAACATGTTCCGCCCCGACGGGGTCAGTCATCCAGTATAATGTGTAACACCCCAAACTAGGCGGATATTACAGTGCCGTAGATCCCCAACTGGGACCCACCAGGCAAATGAAAATGAATGAATTACACAAGATAAATGTAGTACCGAACTACATTACAACAATAATTACTCCGATGAGGAGTTTAGTTACAACATACCAGACAATATCAATACTAGTGTATTTTATATGAAGATAAAATACACAACACCGAATGAAACGAGTATCCAAATGAAAATCTGCAATGGAAAATAAAGGACAATAATATGAATAATCAAAGATCGGGGCCCCTACTAGTATCACTAGGACTCCTCGACATCAACATGCTATTCCCGTGCGTTTGCCTTGCCATGACCGAAAAACAAAATCCCCAAACGGGTCGGCCATAAAGAACAACAATCCTCAAGGGTTGAAAAATACACAATCATGATTTAATCAAGTTAAGAAATATTCTTAATTATGAATTACGCTGAAGAGGAGTATCATAGTACGCCCGTAATGTTCTCGTGCAAGTGTACAACACCCGTCTGTACCTAATTAGTCTCACGAGACAATATGACCCGTGTGCACGGTCTAATGTATCGGTGAACCCAATACAATAACCATCGTGTGCCCGACTAAAAATTCCACACAGACACACCCGCCACGCAATATGAACCCGTAAGGTCACATGAACGAGAATGACCATAATGAATATCAATGAATAATAATTAGACAAGGCCAAGAATGACTCACCGAGATGAGAGTAATAATGAAATGAATGATAGCTCAACGAAAAGATTGGAACCGCTGCTCCTTATGATCAAGTGATTAATTGACAATAACAAGTTTTAATATGATTAATACAATGATGAATGAGTTATGATTATGAATGATCAACAACAAAAGGTATGAATATCCTTTTAACCGAGTAAGAATTAACTTACTCAACACCGATGAAGAATGTCCGTCCACGAACAACGCCCTAAATGAAGTGTCCGCACGAACAACCTTAATTCAATACAATTACCGACAATCCGATAAATATACGAATTAAACACGAATATAACGAACTTAAAACGTCGATACGATAAAACTAAGTCCATTGAGGTATCGAAACAAACACGTTAAGGCCCAAACTCCGATTGTTTACAATCAAACTTCAATATACCAATATCAAATCCCCAAGAAGTGTTTCAAACCAATAAAACATCTCCAATACGATCAATAATCCGTTATGAATATCCAAAAATGTGATTATAACAACAATTAGTCGAAAATCCCCAATTCCAACTCGATTTACAAGGTGTTCTTGAATAAACCCTCAATAATCCAATGAATCCTTATACAAACTCATAATCATATACATATCCCTTCATATATCATGATTATAACGTCCAAAACATCCTATTTCAACACAAAATCGAAGTCCAAAGTGTTGAAGGAATTACCTCTTGATGATCCAAGTGCTTTAATCCAAGAACACGCGTTAGATTGATTATCCGGGCTTCACGATCGAAAGGAGATGAAAAAAATCAAACACCCAAATGATTTGTGAAGGAAAAACCCTCCCTCAAGCCTTAACTCTCGGTTGAAGGTGAAGAAAAGGAAGAAAAATGGGCTGAAATGCTGAAAAAATGAATTTATAGGGAGTTGATCGTCACGGACACGGCCGTGCCGATCGGGCACGGCCGTGTCGCATACCGCCGACAGCTTGGCCGACAAAGGACTCGACCGTGTCCTCGCCGACACGCGCGCGCGAGGGCCTCCCGACAGTGACTCCGTCCGACAATGACTTCGGCATGACTCGATCGCTGTGCGACACGGCCGGCGTCCGGGCGATCGGTTCGCTTATCCTAAGGGTGCGACTCGCCGTGCTGCACGACATGGTCGGGTCCCGAGGCGTACACTTCGCACTTTCCGGACGAGTACGGCACGGGCCGTGTCGGACGACACGGCCGAAGTTCGTTCGGCGTTGATCGCCAATGAGCGGTTGAGCTAAAACGACCATAACTCTCTCGTCCGACTCGATTGACTCACCGCTTGAACCATTGGAAAGCTAACTCGATGCTCTATAATATTGCAAAGATTTAGAATTTTTGGAGTTACCAAAAATTAATGGTGATCTAACAAAGTCGAACTCAAATGAGGAAAGTTGAAACAATGAACAATAACGATACACAACTCGAAGTTTTTCCGAACGGTGAACACGGTGAATGAACATGATTGATGAATGATTATAATTGAGTGAAAATCCACTGAGTGACAATCACCGAATGAAATTATCGAATGATAATGATCAATTACAACCGGTATTACATACTCCCCTTAAAAAGAGTTTCGTCCCCGAAACTAAGGGTCAAACAACTCGGGATAACTCTCCCGCATATTCTCCTCGGTTTCCCCAGTAGCCTCTTCGACTCCGTGTCTAGACCACTGAATCTTGACCAAAGGGATCGTCTTGTTCCTCAACTGTTTGATTCGCCGCTCTAACACTCGTACAGGACGCTCCTCGTACGAATGATCATCCGCGATCTTGATTTCGTCGAACTGAAGTATGTGACTCGGGTCGGCAACATACTTCCGCAACTGAGAGACGAAACACATTACGAATTCGGCTCAACACCGGAGGTAACGCCAATCGATAAGCTAACTCGCCTACTCGATCCAAAATTTCAAACGGTCCAATGAATCTTGGGCTCAACTTCCCCCGTTTTCCGAAACGGAAAAATACCTCGACTCGGGGATATCTTGACCAAAACATGGTCACCCGTCTCGAACTCTAGTGGTCGACGACGATTATCCGCATACGATTTACGCCGACTGAAATCAACATACGACCCTTGATCAAAGCTACCTTCTCCTGGGACGGCTATAAGCATATCGGGCTCGGTGCCGATTGATTCTAACAAGTCATCCTAACACAAAGGAGATCGACAAAGACGACCGTACAAGGCCTCGTAAGCTGCCATCTTAATGGAAGCATGCCAACTATTATTATACATGAACTCGATCAACGGTAGTTGGGCTTCCCAATCGCCCTTCCAATCGAGGACGCATGCCCTCAACATGTCCTCTAATGTCCGAATAGTTCTCTCCGATTGTCCGTCTGACCGAGGATGAAAGGCGATCGAGATTAAGCCGAGTTCCCATAGCACGATGAATCGATTTCCAAAAATGTGACACAACCCGTCCGTCACGATCGAAACAATACTTTTAGGAGTACTGCAGTCTCACTATCTCCTTGATGAACAATGGGCGATCTCTTGGGACTCCACAAATCCTTGATCTCAAGGAAATGAGTTGATTTAGTTAAGCGGTCCGCGATCACTCAGATCGTATTTATGCCACGATGACTCGTCGGCAATTCGTGATGAATTCCATAGAAATGTCTTCCCACTTCCATTCTGGAATAGGGAGCGGTATCAGCATACTCGCCGGTCGCTAAGGTTCCATCTTGACTTGTTGACAGGTTAAGCATCTCGAAACAAATTCTGCGACTTCTCGCTTCATATTACTCCACCAGTAATTTTGTTTCAAGTCCTTGTACAACTTGCTGGACCCCGGATAAAATGTAATAAGGGTAGCATGAGCTCCTCTCAAAATAGAGTTTTTCAACTCGACAATCGCGTACGCACAACCGGTTCTTAAACCTCAAAAGTCCATCCTCGTGGACTACGAATCCAGGGCTTTCCGAGCCACATCTTCACGAATGCGCAACAATGCCGGGTCTCGAACCCCGATTCTCCTGATTGCATCCTTAGAGATGATGAAATCTCTAACATACAAAGTCAGTCCTCGAACTTGAAGGCTGACCTCGATCTCGGGTCTAAGGAATTCCTGTTGAAGCTCCTTCTGAACTGTTAAACGAGCATGCATCTGCTCCTGAACGGACTTACGACTCAAGGCGTCGGCGACAACATTCGCCTTGCCCGGGTGGTAAAGGATCTCGATATCAAAATCTTTGATTAGTTCCAACCACCGTCCCTGTCGCATATTTAACTCCTTGTGAGTAAATATATAGTTCAACTCTTGTGATTGGTGAAGGTCTGACAAGTGATTCCATAAAGGTAACGACGCCAAAATTCCAACGCGAAAACCACGGTTACTAGCTCCGGCCGTGGGTTGGATAATTAACCAGCTAATCCGAGGAAACATCGGATTTACTTAATAACTTTCGGAGGTTGCCAATCTCGGATAGTTTCCGTCTTCTGAGGGTCGACACGAACTCTGTCAGACGAAATTACATGCCCGAGAAAGTCACTTCGGACCTCCAGAACTCACATTTGGAAAACTTTCCATAAAGTTGCTCTCGTCTCAACACGTCGAGAACCTGAAGAAAATGAACCTCGTGTTCCTCTCGGCTAAGAGAATAAATCAAAATGTCGTCGATGAAGACAACAACAACTGATCTAAAAAGTCGATGAAAACCCGATTCATTAACTCCATGAATACCACAGGTGCAATAGTTAGCCCGAACGGCATAACTACGAGCTCATAATGACCATAGCGTGTATGAAACGCTGTCCTCGCGATATCCGACTCTCGAATCCGCAATCGGTGATATCCGGATCTTAAGTCGATCTTGGAAAATACCGAAACTCCTCAAGTTGATCTAAAAGATCATCAATACGAAGTAAAGGATACTACTCTTGATCATCGCCTGCTCAACTCTTGGTAATTAATACACACACGAGACGAGCCATCCTTCTCCTTGACAGATCACACCGGTGCTCCTCACGGACGCAATCGGTCGGAGATGACCTTTCTCGAACTACTCCTCAAGTTGAATCTTCAACTCCCGCATTCGGTCGGGGCCATCCGATACGGTGCCTTCGATAAAGGGGACGACTGCCCAACTCACTCCCGAATTCCCTTACTCTATGTGAAGGCAACTAGATAACTCGCCTGGAAATACATCGTCAATCGATGACAATGATATCACGAATGATTGAACATTTCGATTGCCCTAGAATGGTCAATTGATAAAAAGAGATACCAATAATGATTGAACAACTCGATTGTCTTAGAAAGGCCAATCGATGAAGATGATACAATGAATGTTTGAATAACTCGATTGCCTTTGAAAGGACAATCGACGAAAATAATACAATGAATGATTGAATAACTCGATTGCCTTAGAAAGGCCAATCGATGAAAATGATACAATGAATGATTGAATGACTCGATTGTCTTAGAAAAGCCAATCGATGGAAATGATATAAGGAATGACTGAATAACTCGATTGCCTTAGAAAGGCCAATCGATGAAAATGATATAATGAATGATTGAATAGTTCGACAAGGAATTTCTTCGCTTCCGCCATAAAAAAATTCTCCGGAACAACGGGATTACTTCCTGAAGCACACATTCGACAACCAACGACGGAAAGATAGCGACTAAACACTAACAAACACTGAGGATAGTATCGAGACGATCAAACCAACTAATACCGAAAATTACATCGTCCTAAGATAAATTCACCACGATTAGATCCATCAACCAATCGCGGTCATTAAGTAGGACTATACCGAAATAAGTCTATTCAAGCATGATTCGAAAATGAATGAATGCGGCGTACCAAAGATCAAAAGGTACACACAAGTTGAAATAAAATTACTAGTATACCCGAAATCGTTCGGACCACCGGATCGTCGATCCTCCTCATCATATGAATCTGGGACTTGGCTGGTCCTCGAACCGACGCTCCCGTCGATAAATACGAGCTCCAACTCTATTTGCTTCCATTGTCTTAAACGACGATGACAAAGCAATCCGATTCAAACGCTGGTTGCTTCGGGGCCTGAGATGCCGCCGGAGTCGACTTGGAGTCCTTTCGGCAAAAACGGGCCTTATGCCCAAAATTCCCACAATTATAGCACGTGATAGACGGTTTCAGACACTCAGTGCTGAAATGACCCGGCGTTCCACAATTGAAACAGGTGATGACCGAACTGGCCGCTCGGGAATGAGATCCCGCACGATTATGCGCCGTAGAAGGTCGCTCAGAAACGATAGGGCTCACACGAGATCCCCAACTGGGACCCACCAGGCAAATGAAAATGAATGAATTACACAAGATAAATGTAGTACCGAACTACATTACAACAATAATTACTCCGATGAGGAGTTTAGTTACAACATACCAGGACAATACCGAATACTAGTGTATTTTATATGAAGATAAAATACACAACACTGAATGAAACGGAGTATCCAAATGAAAATCATAGCTGAAAATAAAGGACAATAATATGAATAATCAAAGATCGGGGCCCCTACTAGTATCACTAGGACTCGACATCAACATGCTATTCCCGTGCGTTTGCCTTGCCATGACACGAAAAACAAAATCCCCAAACGGGTCAGCCATAAAGAACAACAATCCTCAAGGGTTGAAAAATACACAATCATGATTTAATCAAGTTAAGAAATATTCTTAATTATGAATTACGCTGAAGAGGAGTATCATAGTACGCCCGTAATGTTCTCGTGCAAGTGTACAACACCCGTCCGTGTACCTAATTAGTCTCACGAGACAATATGACCCGTGTGCACGGTCTAATGTATCGGTGAACCCAATACAATAACCATCGTGTGCCCGACTAAAAATTCCACACGTACACACCCGCCACGCAATATGAACCTTAAGGTCACATGAACGAGAATGACCATAATGAATATCAATGAATAATAATTAGACAAGGCCAAGAATGACTCACCGAGATGAGAGTAATAATGAAATGAATGATAGCTCAACGAAAAGATTGGAACCGCTGCTCCTTATGATCAAGTGATTAATTGACAATAACAAGTTTTAATATGATTAATACAATGATGAATGAGTTATGATTATGAATGATCAACAACAAAAGGTATGAATATCCTTTTAACCGAGTAAGAATTAACTTACTCAACACCGATGAAGAATGTCCGTCCACGAACAACGTCCTAAATGAAGTGTCGGTCGCACGAACAACCTTAATTCAATACAATTACCGACAATCCGATCAATATACGAATTAAACACGAATATAACGAACTTAAAACGTCGATACGATAAAACTAAGTCCATTGAGGTATCGAAACAAACACGCTATGGCCCAAACTCCGATTGTTTACAATCAAACTTCAATATACCAATATCAAATCCCCCAAGAAGTGTTTCAAACCAATAAAACATCTCCAATACGATCAATAATCCGTTATGAATATCCAAAAATGTGATTATAACAACAATTAGTCGAAAATCCCCAATTCCAACTCGATTTACAAGGTGTTCTTGAATAAACCCTCAATAATCCAATGAATCCTTATACAAACTCATAATCATATACATATCCCTTCATATATCATGATTATAACGTCCAAAACATCCTATTTCAACACAAAATCGAAGTCCAAAGTGTTGAAGGAATTACCTCTTGATGATCCAAGTGCTTTAATCCGAAGAACACGCGTTAGATTGATTATCCGGGCTTCACGATCGAAAGGAGATGAAAAAAATCAAACACCCAAATGATTTGTGAAGGAAAAACCCTCCCTCAAGCCTTAACTCGTTGAAGGTGAAGAAAAGGAAGAAAAATGGGTGAAATGTGAAAAAATGAATTTATAGGAGTTGATCGCTGCCGACACGGCCCGTGCCGATCGGCACGGCCGTGTCGCATACCGGCCGACAGTGACTCGACCGTGTCCTCGCCGACACGGTCGCGCGCCGAGGGCCTCCCGACGATGACTCCGTCCGACAATGACTCGGCATGACTCGACCGTGCTGCGCGACACGGTCGGGCGTGGCCGGGCGCAATGGCTCGCTTATCCGGAAGTGCGACTCGGCCGCGCTGCACGACACGGTCGGGTCCTGAGGCGTACACTTCGGCACTTTCCGACGAGTACGGCACGGCCGCGTGTCGGACGACACGCCGAAGTTCGTTCGGCGTTGATCGGCCAATGAGCGGTTGAGCTAAACGACCATAACTCTCTCGTCCGACTCATTGACTCACCGTTTGAACCATTGGAAAGCTAACTCGATGCTCTATAATATTGCAAAGATTTAGAATTTTTGGAGTTACCAAAAATTAATGGTGATCTAACAAAGTCGAACTCAAATGAGGAAAGTTGAAACAATGAACAATAACGATACACAACTCGAAGTTTTTCCGAACGGTGAACACGGTGAATGAACATGATTGATGAATGATTATAATTGAGTGAAAATCCACTGAGTGACAATCACCGAATGAAATTACTGAATGATAATGACTGAATTACAACCGGGTATTACATAATGAATATCAAGTACATGCACAACATGATATGCATCCAAAGGCAGAATAAATAGTACAACAATGGTAGTACGAGATGCTCACAAACCAAAGTAAGAATCGAGCATTCGTGGAATATTATGCCCACGGCATACGATCAATACCTGCTCAATAGGTTAGAACATAAGTGCCCAACGACGAAACATCAATATAGAACACAACAATACATTACCCAAAGGTAAATCAATCCAACGCTGAAATAAATAAGGATCACAATGCCTGAAGGCTCAAACGGAAATACCGTTACATCACAATGGCCTAAGAGCCCTCAAATTAAGCCGCCAAAATATCACGATGGCTCGAAAGCCGAACACTCAAGTCGTAAATCATCACAATACAGATCTCAAAGAAACAAACCCGACTTTCGAACATACCCTCGGGCGTATGAACTCTTAATCACAAAACGCCGAACACATCCACACATTTAAATGGACTATGAGCGAACAAAATTGTATGGCTCAATGATGGACATCACAAGACGCCCGATCCGAATATGTGTCGGTGCACATGTCCACCCCGTATACGGAATCCGTGATATACGTGGGACAATGTACCTAATTAGCCTCAACGAACTACGTCTCGTGCACACTTTCACGGAAAATATTCACGCATGACTATATATGTGCCCGCTAAAAATCCTACACAATATCCAATCTAACGTAGATATGACTCCGGATATGTCACGATACAACATGACAACGAAACTCAAAGGATAACACATCCAATACGGATCATACGACTCACCAAGTGAACGATGACACACGAATAATGAAAGATCGACACGACCAACGATATTCCAAACAACTATCCTGGGATCAAAATCCCTAAGGACCGATTAACACGAGCAACGATCACAACACAACAGTTCGGGAAATCCTCAACTTTCAAAGATCACAAAATTACCGAGTTCACAAGAAAATTAGTGTGCTGCCTTGAATCGGTCAACACGACAATAATAATGCAACAGATGGGGAAATTATCTTTTTGACAACGGATGGGAATTATCTTTGATAATCCCAATTCAATATATCGATTACCGTTAGAGCGGACAATCGATAATAATTATACAACGGATGAGAATTATCTTTGATAATCCCAATTCAATATATCGATTACCTTCAGAGCGGTTAACCGATAACAATTATACAACGGATGTCTCGGCACCTTTAATCGGTTACCGATAACGAAGATGATAATCGAATACGTCAATGCCTTCAATTGGCCAAAACGACATCAATAGAAAAACACTGATATCAATAACGACGATTCACAAAAAATATCTTGATGGAACATCAATCAATAACAACAATCGATATGTCGATACCGCGAGCCGGCTATCGACAACAATATCTCAAAGAAACATCAACCAACAATAACAATCGATATGTCGATACCGCGAACCGGCTATCGACAACAATATTATCAACAAGTACCGCAATGCCTTGGATCGGCCATTTACGAACAACAATAATATTTGGCATAACTTGCCGAAGGGTATCGTATCAAACAATCCCCTGATATCAACAAAATCACAAAGAGACCATGTCTCGAAATGATACACATTCATACACATACATGATAACATTAATCTCATTGACCAGTACAAGTATAAAACTTGCCTCAAACCGAAGGCGAGAAAGTCCTTCCACGATCAACGTCCTACCACGAATCGATCAACGCGTCCTCCGACAATCACAAGCACTCGAACAACCTTGAATGAAATACAATTCATTCGATAACACGATATCGACCGAAAACAACACAATAGATAATTCCAATTCCAACACGAACACATACTATACTCGTATTAATCCGTATACATACGTATATAATATATATATATTACATATATATATATATACAACTCATATATATATATAAATACATAAAACACACAACACACACACTGCTTATATATATATATATATACATAAAACACACAACACACACACACTGCTCATATATATATATATACATAAAACACACAACACACACACACACAATCACGCAGCACACACTAACACCTATATATATATATATATATTTAACTGAAAAACACATAAAACTAACCGGAAGAGTCGATCGGCCAGGTCCGAAAAAACTCCCATGCCGGAAATCGGCCGCCGGAAAAATGACCCGCCGGACCTCGTCCAACTCCGGTCCGTTTCCGTCCAAGGCCAGTTTTCACCCGACTCCGCCTGCAACTCCTCGCCGGAAGTATGTCAAAACTCCGTTCCGCCGTCCGTTCCGGACAAAAACCACTTCCGGTCGCCGGAATCAATGGAGCTCCGTCCATGGCCGGAAACCATGAAGATCGTCGGTGCCTGCTCCGTCTCGCTGGAAGAAGAAAAGAAAGAAAAAAAATGCCGGAACACGTCGACCGGATTTGCAGCCTTCCGGTTCGGAAATTCCGACCAGGCCGCCGCCGAGCTCCGGTCGTGAGCTGCCTGCCGTCGCCGAGCTCTACCTCGCCGGAAAAAATGGAGAAACCGGCCCGTCCTCAAGCTCCACCTTGCCGGAAAAATATGACGGAGAGAGATGGAGAGAAGAGAGGGAGGGCGATGGCAGCAAGAAGAAAGAAAAAAAGAAAAGAGAGAGGGAGGAGGATGACTGGCGAGAGAGATGAGAGATGGTGAGGTGATGATGATTGGAGGGATGTATAGTATATTTATATATATATATACATACATATAATATAGCATGGAGTGAGAATTCACTTGAGGGGAATCTCAAGAGTTGACAACCTATTTACATATATATATATATATATATATATATAAATGATACCCCAAAGATACCCTGGTCCCGAAAGTTGACCACGAGGAAGGTTCCCACCACCTACCACGCATTACGTACGTAACCTCAGGGCGTAATGTACGCAATCGCAACAAATTAGCGTACGTAATGCTACACAGGTAGCGTACGCTATGGCTATAAACTTAGCCAAAATTCCAAACTCGCCAAGCAACAACGAAACGACGAGACCAAACCGACGACCAGTATAAATATTTCGATCCCGAAATATTCTAGTACAATATACATTGTATCGGTCCAAATAACAACACTTGTACAATTCCAAATGAATACGTACAACTCAACAGTAACACGAAAAAAAAAAAATTACCCCCGGATATTACAGATAATCTACTATCGCTCCATGCCGATTTAACCAATCATCACCGAGGATTAAATCCTCTCCTATCATATCGATCACAATCAAATCGGATGACCAATCTTTACTGCCAATGGTTACAGGACAATTGGCAATCTCTTGATCCCCAACTATCCTTTCCCCACTTGGCAGCCCAACAATAAAAGGTTCACATGAAGAGAGACCGTCTAGGCCCAAACGATTCACACAAGATAATGATATAAAAGAATGAGTAGCTCCAGAATCAAACAATACATCTACCGGGTGCATCGAAATATAAACAATACCTGACGTAGTGGCAGTCCCTACATCATCAGTCCTCCTCATCTCATACAATCGGGGTGGGGCTGATCCAATGCTAGATGCATCCTTATGCTCGGTTTTACCTCTGCCGCTGCCACGTCCAACACTCGGAGTTGGCTGACCCGTAACTGTGCCAGCCGGAGTAGGGGACTGTTTAGAGAAGATTTTGCCCACTGACTCACAATATAATGCGCGATGACCCTGCTTCCCACACTTAAAACAATCAATGGGGCGAGAAGTGCAACGAGAACTGACATGTCCCGGATTTCCACAATTAAAACAAACTCTCGGCACTCCTCCACTTGGTTGAGGGGAACCAACAGAAGATTGCACAGAAGATTGAGGCCTACGCGATCCACTGCCTCGGAAACTACCAGAAAATTTTGGTTTCTTCGAGCTCGAAACTGCAGGAACCGGAACTGACACCATCTCATAAGCAAGTGCTCTATCCTGATATTCTCTCAAAGTAGTACACCCAAGGCCCGCCATATACTTTCAGACCTCCGGTTTCATCCTTGCATCGAAATGAAGTATTTTGTCTATCTCATCCTTCACTCGATCTTGGACATACACTAACTGCTTGTTGTATGTCTTGATTGCTTCAGAAATAGGAACATCTTCGGGTTGGGCTCTGAAGAACTCACTGACTCTTGCTAATCAGAATTGCTGGACAATATTGAGCTTCCATCAATTCTTTAAATTCTTCCCAAGTGACATCACGGTCCTTGGGCTTAACGGCCGCCACCGGTCCAAGCGTCATCAATCGCCGATATTGAGCAATCGGGACTCTCTTGGCTTCAGGACAACCAATACCGTCAAAGATCTTCCACTCAACTAACCAATGATCCCAATTGTTCGCATCACCGAACCATCGAATGGGAGGGTTCATTTTCATAACCTCTTGAAGCCATCGATCCTCAACCGTTACGCCAAGATTAATATTCCCGCACCACTTGTGCAGTTGGTGCACTTGTGTTACAACTTGTTGAAGAACGTTAGGCACTTCAACCTCCGAGTCTCCATCCGAACCTCCCGAAGGGACGGGTCCGACCTAGTCGCGAGCGAGATGCCGATTCAAACGGACCTCTCGGACTCGGACACTACTACTCGCCACGACCTCGACCACGACCGCGTTGACGGAAAGCTCTACCTCTCGGCATCGAAGAATAAGAATGGTTCAACAAGGAAACGATTATAATAATAGATTGCACAATATTAAGGTAATTATTTAGAAGGGAAGAAATAACCAACATCCGAAGAGTCTTCCAAAGACAGCAACACGGGGTGGTAGCATGCTAATGATATCGTAGACAACAACCGACTCAATTTAATGCACTAAAACACCGACGGCTAGGTATCCATAAACCTAGGCTCACGATACCATATTCGTAACACCCCATGATTTACGGGATATTACAGCCGTAGATCCTTTTTGGAGAACCTACTGGCTTAAACCCAAATAAAACACATTAAATACGACAAACATAAATGTTCATACATTCAAAACCAACTTCAATTTCAACATGACATACAAAGACAATACCAAACAACATATCATCCCGAGGAATCATAACTAATATGACCGTTCACCACGGAATACAACAACATCATTAACCATTAATAATGACATGACATACAACACCGGACAAGACTACGCGAGTACAAAACTAAAACACGACTTTGACCATGACCATACGACCACCAACTCAAAATGATGTACGATATCAATGCCGCCCACCAAGCTCGTGTCCGTCCTGTGCTAGTCCTCCCACTGGACTCAGACTGAATACACAAAGTATATCCACCCCGTAAGGGGCCGCAAGAAGCCGTGCAAGTACAATGATTCTAGAATATGTACAACAAGTGAATAATCAACAAAATCACGTAAATCATAGTGCCATCACGTATATTCCTAATACCACATCACAGTTATCATCACAAAACAACCTCCCGAGCTATACCGGCCCTGTACCTCTCAAGCAAGATACACACCCCATAGACACCTCGTCAGCCCTCCCCGGTGTATAGCCCAACCGAGTGATCCGTAGGGATACGCAGCCTCTAGGACCCTGGGGACCCTCACCGGTTTTACTCGGCTCACACACACTCGATCAACAATTGGCACAAATTCCATTTTTACATATTCACACGAAGTACAAGAAACACAATCAAAGTACTTGCCTCAATTTGAACGACACGAGGAACGATTTAACGGATGAATGTACGGTCCGAATTTCCTTCAACGATTCGATCCTAACACATCGAAATACCGAATCAAAACACAACACCACGGAAATGGAAAGATTCACCCTAAGTTCTACCCTTAGAGACATTTAATCGAACACTACGAGGCGACAAAGGTCGAACCCAAGAACGGATTAAAAACTCGGAATTTAATCCATAAACTTTGAGGGAAAACAAAGGAACATGATTACAATATCATTATCTAACATAATCCAAATCCAAAACGAACTTGAATCAAGAATTCCCAACAAACCCCAAAATTCTTTCAAATAACTTGAAGCACTTCAACCACATACCTTAATTCAACCAAGAGATGGATAATTCTTCAATAATGAACTTGATATCTTGATTCTATAGTGTTTGGAACATGTTTATGGCTTGATTTTGGAGTTTAAGATGGAGGATTCTAGGTGGAGGATGAAGAGAAGGTGCTAGAATGCCCAAAAAATCGACCAAAGGATATATATAGCTCCCGAAATGGGTTTTTCATCATTTCTGCACTTCCGGTTGTGTCAAATGACACGGTCGAGTCGGGGTCGTGTCACCCATCCGTAACGTTTTGCTTAACCGTAATAGCTCGACACGCCGCGTCAAATGACACGGCCGTGTCACCGCACTGTGGTCCGCTATTTCGACCATAACTCCTTCGTCCGGACTCCGATTGACTCACCGTTTGAACCATTGGAAAGCTAACTCAATTCTCTACAATCCTGTAAAATTTTATAATTTTTTGATTTTGTAGAATTTATGGTGATCGATCGAATTCAGCCCTTGTGTAAATCACAATTCGGAAATATCTACTCTTATTCTATTAACACCCTTTTGGTAATACATTCATATCTTATGGCCATAACTCTCGAGTCGCCACTTCTACATTCCGTCCAAAGCAAACATACTCCGGAAATCACAAAACTTGACAATTACCAACCATAAACATTCCAATTCCGATCGTCAAAACACACGGTTCCAAATAACCATAATTCAACATGGAAATTACGAATAAATTCTCAACTAAATACGTCCGAAACAACACACACGAATACTAAAATACACGGATATTACATGTCTTCTGTAACTGTAACGGAACCCTCTAACTCTTCGGGTTTCACCTCTACTTCTATTCCACCTGTGTCGTCTGTGTGTAATGCAGGTGATACAGATCATTCTCTGGATTGTTGATAGTGGATGTTCCCAACACATGATAGGCAATCTCAAACTGTTATCAAACTTTGTTTCAAAGTTGATTGGCACTGTCAGGTTCGGGAATGATCACTTTGCAGCTATCATGGGCTACGGAGATTACATCAATGGGAACATCGAAATTAGCAGAGTTTATTATGTGGAAGGTCTCGGTCACAATCTCTTTTCAGTCGGTCAATTCTGTGATGGAGACTTGGAAGTTACTTTTCGGGAGAAAACTTGTTTCATTCGTGATCTACAAGGAAACGATCTTATGCCTGGAAACCGCAAATCAAGTCTTTACACAATCTCAATGCAAGACATGATTGCTTCATTTCCCATCTGTCTACTTTCAAAGGCAACATCCACAAAATCTTGGCTATGGCACCGTCGACTCTCCCACTTAAACTTTCAAACCATAACCAACCTTGCACGTTACAAACTTGTTGAAGGTCTCCCAAGATTTCGGTATTCTAAAGATCACCTATGCTCAGCATGTGAAGAAGGGAAAAGCACTCGTGCTCACTTTCCTTCAAAGGTGGAACACAGCTCTGAGCATGTCACTACTACACAAATGGCTATAAACACTCCCTAATAGAGACTGGTTAGATAAAAGCCGGTTTCTATACCAAAAAAAAGAGCGAACATGAAAGCTATAAAATTGGTTTTGTCCGAATAACAAGTCTTTATTCTCATAAACCAAAATTTTAATTTACCTCCTTTTTTTTCCCCAAATTTTTTTCTATGCCGCCTCATGTTTTTCCCAATTCAACCCCCACTATTTTACAAATTCAAACCACCCAATTTTTACCAAAACAAAAAAAAAAAAAAAAAAAAACACCTGCTCCTCTTCTTTTCATGGTCTCTCTCTCTCTCGTCCGCATCATACCACCGCCGCCATGGATAATGATGAGTCATCTCCATCCCTTTCTCTGATATTTATCGAAAGTTAGGTTTAAATAAAGTCTTCATGTATGTGTGTGGATGTGTGAATTTTAGGTTTAATTATAGACTTAGGGGGTGTATTTAATTAAGATTTTAATGGAATTTGATAGATTTTAGAGTTTGATGGATTTGATAGATTTTAATGCAATTCAACGGACTTTCATAAATTCTCTTTGATTTGATGGAATTATCTATTAATTATGAAACTTTATAGATTTTTATGAACTTTTATGAATTTGAATGACTTTATTTTTCTCAAAAGATAAGAACTACATGAATTTCATTTTTTAGCGTTTCTATCTTAATAGATAATTGTTCTATATGTAATAAATATATAAACCGAACCTAAGGCATTTTATTTATGAAATTATATTTTTATATTTTATAATTATATTATATTATTTTAATTTTTTAAATTGAAATAAAAACGGTTTTGTGGTTAATCGAACTGAACCAAACTAATCGATCGATTCGGTTAACGGAAAATTTATACGGTCCGGTTTTGCCTTATTTTAGGACATTTATGGTTCCTATAACCAAAAATTGATGCAGTTAATCGAACCAAACCGTTCGACAGCCCTATATGGTGGTAGTGGCAACGGGGTGACAGCAGAAATGGTGTTGGTGGTGGGACGGGACAGTGGCAATGGTGGTGTGGAGGTGGTTGTGGTGGAGGCGGTTGCGTTAGTGGTGGTGGGGGTGGTGACGAATAAAAATCCATCAAAATCTTAGGGGTGTAGGAAAGATTTTAAAAGACAAATTATGTTTGTACTTTGTGCTTAAAGATGAGTACCTAAATGATTCCATTAAAATCCTTAAAATCCAAAATAAAATTGAATACCTCATAATTTTGTAAGATTTATAAAAGTTTTCATTTAATACCTCATGACTTTAATGGACTTTTAAGAACTCCATTAAATTCTATATTAAATACCACAAAAATCTAATTGACTTTTAAAAGTCTTAATTAAATACACCCAAACTTTTTCAAATCCATCAAATTCTATAAAAGTCTTTAAAACTCATTTGAAGTCTCAATTGAATACGACCCCCTTAATGTATGCGTGTGTGTATGTTGAAAGGGTTAGTTGTATCCTCTTGAGACTTGTCTTTTGGTATGTATTAGTATAGCTATGGTTATAATTTTACAACTGTAGACTCTTTAAAGGTACTAATTGTTATCTGGTAGAGTGCACGGGTACTCTTCCTGAACTCGAATTGAAACTATAGATGGTGCTGGAAAATCAAAACATTTTAAAATGTTCGATCCAATTGTTTATGTTAGTTTTCTAATGGAAGATGGCTATTAAATGTTGTAATGTTTATAGCGCTGTAATGTCTAGTTGATATTGTTATTATATCGCGAGACTACATGATCAATAATACCATGCTTGGTTTCATATAAGTTGATGTTATCTGCTTTTGTAATAATCTTGTTGATTACTGAAGTTTCATGCAAATGCAGGCGCAATATATTGTAGAATTCGTGAATCAGTGATAGCATGTATTTGGATGATTAAGGTATGGTTTGTAGTTTAATGGTTGGAACTTCTAAAAGTTTCACATACAAAACAAGGGATATGGGATAATGTTCTGTACTACGTCCAGTATATTCGCCACCCCTTTTTTACAGTGTACAGATCTCATATCTGTTTATACTAACATCAGACTCATTATCATACCATCACCTAGAAACAAACATGTTAATGATTCTTAATATCCAAGAGGTAAGACGCAAACCACGAACCTCATGAAAATATAACTAAGCTTATTCATTCTCTCAAATTCAAGATAATCAAAGGCTCTACACTTATAAAAACTTAAGCTCAATATTCAATGGTTGCTAGAGATTTTTCTTACATATTAAAAAGTTGCTACAAAATTAAGATATTTGTTAGGAGACCGTTATAGAACATCATATAATACATTATCATTGTTCTAATGTGAGCAAGGGGGATAATACACGAAAGGGTTTAACAGTCATAGATACACCTGATAGAGGCAGAGAGTTGTTGGAAGCATTGAAGGATATTGAAGACTATTTTCTTAGGATATATAATGCTGGTAAAGGTGTATCCAAGATGTTGGAATCTAATAGGATTCAGCTGCAATCTGGTTAGGAGGAAATTAAACGTTGGGGCTTTTTGGTCTTTTCACGTCACACACACTTACACAAACATAAAAAAACACTAGATTAACTTTCAATTGAACTCTTACTTATTGATAACTTGTTTTATGTTCTTATGTGAGTAGATTTTTAAGATTTTGTGTTTTTTGCCTTGTTTTCTAAAGTAAAAGGTCACATCTTTAGTCCAGTTACCAGTGCAAGTGTCGAAAGAACATGTATATATACATATATATATATATATATCTCATTTTACATAATCTTAATCAGAATAATTACACATTTATAAAACTTTTGGGGATTAAAGGTAAAGAAGTTTGAATTCTAGTTTGAGAAGTGCTTGGTTTGACTATCACAAGTCAAATGTTGAAGGGTGGGGTCTTTGAAGTCATTTTACTCGTGCAATAATTGAATTCCATTCTAACTTTAAGATCATGTTACTTAACTTAAATTTTGGCTCTTGTGTTTAAACTATCAACTATGATAAAGTTGTTTGCTTTGTTGTTTATGCCAGTTTCTCATGATGACATAGGTAAAATCATTGGTCCACTGAACTATGTTAAACATAGAATAAAACATTCAATGGTCCTACTTGAGACTACTTTTAATCATGTTAAAAGTGCCCACATTTAGAGCAAGGGGTGTGGGGCGTTTTGGTTTTCGCCGGTTCCAACGTGGCATCTCGCCACTCCCTTTCTTTCCTCGCCGTGACACCACAAGGGCTCGCCACATGCCCTCTCGTCGTTCAAACGACACACAAAAAGACAAACCTTTTGAAATTAAAACGTTGCAATATTTTAGAAATTAAATCTACCAAATGAAACGGTTTTCGTGGTTTGTTTGTGATATTTTGTTTTTTGTTTCTCGGTTTTTCCACCAGGTACAAGGAAGAAGAAGACCAATAAGCCATTATCCTTTTTATATTCTTTTAGTTTAGTCCTTAATAGTTTAATTTTTACAAGTTTAGTCCTTAGTGACTTTATATTGTGTTTGTGGTTTCTTTGTGTTTAAACGCTTGGTTTTGAATTTCCGGGGTTTTTTTTCGTATTATTTATTTTTTCAAGTATTGTAATTTTATTTAAATGAAATGAATTTAATTGTGTTTGGAAAATATGGAAAAGAAATAAAATGAGGGTGGGTGGGGCCCAAATGAAGAGAAGTGAGTAAGTTGTGATTGGGGGGTATTTTTTTGTTAGTGTGTTGGAGTGATGTGGAGGTGATGCGGCACACGTGGGGCTCAAATGAAGAGAAATGGGGAAGTCACCACACCCCTTGGCCCTTGCTCTTAGAAAGTTTTTTTAGTAGAATTGTAAAAGAGCCTTTAGTGGGTAGTAATGTAGTATTTCGTTTTTGGCTAAAATCCATCAGCCAACAGTAACACATGTTTAAAGAGGAGGAGCAGGTCGCTCTTTCCTTCTTCTTTTCCTTTGTTTGTTCTTTTTTAATTTGGTAATTATACTTCAATTTCATTTGATTTTTCAGGTGTTCCCATTGCTTGTTGAGAAGTTTTCATTTGAAGAACAAGCATTCTTAGTTTGGCAGTTTTTTTGTAGCATGCAAATGAAAATGATGGCAGAGTTCGTTCTATGGCTTTCAGCCTCTGTATCTTTCGATGAATGGCAAGAGATGTGTGGCTCTATATGTAAAGTAATCTCAGAAGAAAAGCTTCTCCGACAGGTGACAGCTTTGTGTTCAGAACCATCTATTAGCTGCATTTTATGAATTATAACTCCCACTGTTCACTAGCTCTTGAACATATTCATTTCGCTTCTAATATATTCGGTCAACACGCCTTTTTAATTTAGTATGCATATTTGCGTCTGAGATATATATATAAATAAAATAATTAATGAATCGATGCAATGATTTTACAGAAGCCAGTGATGGACCTGGTGATATTTTCAAATACCTTTTGTTGCTAATTTTAAGTTTCAAATAAACAAATTATGTACTAGCTTTTATTTTCTTTCACAAATTGAAGCTATCTAATAGTTAGTATAAGAAAAAGAAATATAAAAGAAATGGAGATCTTAATTGTGAATTGTTGTTGTTATATTGTAAGGATTACTGTTTACTTTTTCGTGGTAATTTTCGTGGAGTTTATGCATGGTTGGTGGTCTACGATAATCAAAATCGATCGTTTAACATAAGCCTTTATTTTGAACTAAATAAGCACATGCCTCTCAGCCCAATTAATGGACGGAGAATTAGTTATTTTTTAGTTGTTACTAGTAGTTAGGCAACCTACATGGCCGTATTTTTTTAAAAGGTCTAAAATGATTTTTCAACTAAACAAGCTTCTTGTACCCGTAGAGCTTATTTCAGATGCTCTGCTCTCATAAGTTGTGCAAAACACACCAGCAATACCACCCATGTATGATTTGCATGTTAGCTAATAAAGACAATTAGTCCTATCTTTTGTATACCAATTACTTTGTTTTTCATTTTGAATTGTATTAATTTCTTCAACTACTTATCATATGTACCATTGGTATATGAAACCTCTTTATAAAAACAGTTAAAGTACATAGAAAAGACAGATCTAATGAGTTGCATATATACATGCAGGATATCTCCATTCTTCATTGCCAAGGAATAAAGTTTGTTCTTGTTCCAGGAACACATGTACAGATCGACAACCTATTAATGGAGAAAGGTTAGTACAAAGTAGCTTATTTGATTGTTTTTATTTCTATAATATTCCTAGATACAAACTTCTGGCATTTTCCGGAAAATGCTTAAGTTACATTGTAATAGTTGCTATAAATAAATGTAATGTCGAATGAATATCACAGGATGTGAGCCCACGTATGTTGGAAGGTATAGAATTACTGACCCCGATTCTCTAAAGGCAGTAGTGGATTTGGCCGGGAGAATTACTTGATGATTCAAGCTAAGTTGCCTCCGGGTCCCTCTTCAAACAACATCTATTGACATGGATACAACAGTCAATTTCACGAAAGTGTCTGTGTTTCTATTAGTAATTTCCTTGCAACCAAGGTACAAAAATTCGAACTTTATGTATTTATTAGTTGCAATTAGTTGGATACATTTTTTTTTTTTTACTGTAATTGTATGCTTTTTTAGAAAAGAGGAGTAGTTGAAGGCGTTGATTATGGAGCAACATGTGAAGTAAAGAACATAGATGTTCCTCTTATCTGTTGAAAGCTGGATGTTCACTCTATTGTGATCCTAAGTAATTCCCGGACGTAGTAAGTGATTGTTAAATAACTTTGCAATTTGTTTCTTGCACTGAAAACCATCTCATTTGTTGTATTACTGGAATTTGGTTTATGAATATTTGTGTAACTGTCGAAAATAATTAGTGTTGGATAATTAGGCATGTTTAGTGAACCAGATAAGCAGGTTGACATACCCTCAAAATAGCTTAAATGTTGTATTGAAATGCTATAAGCACTTTTTAAAGCAATCCCGATAGTTTAGGAGCAGCAAGTTGAGAAAACGTTGACTGATTATTTGGTAACTTCATACCTCAACTTATTTTAGTGTAACGAATTTAAAGCAAAATCAGTTGCATATATATATATATATTTTTTTTTTTAATTTGTTAAATTTTAAATGGTTATTTGATTTTGATTATTTTTCTAAAATAATCATTGTCAAAGTATAGTGTCCAGCACCCCCTGGAAACATGATTGTTTGGACACTTGAAGTTATCCAAATCATTAGAGTATTCTCTACAATTCTCTTCTTGAATAACTCACTAGACGTGCAATAGTTTAATCCTTTTCTAGAACTTTTTGTTTTTTAGATTGCTGATATTTTTATTTCATTAATTAACGTATAGGTACTCGGAGTGACGAGCGTCCATTAGAGAACAAAGAGTTGAACGCCATCATTGGTGCATGGTTTACATTGTGGCGCGATTAATTCCATATAATGATGTCCAATTATGTTGAATTCTAGTGTTTTTCTTTATAGTTTGTTGAATACTTGGTGTTTTAATTTGGATTTTGTCTAGGATTTATGTTTAGTTGAATTGACTTTTATCTCAATTTACTTTTTCGATTTCGACATTTGTGGTGTATTTTAATTTCTTTATATATATATATATATATATATATATAATAAAGATCAAATAAAAAGACAAATATCCGGAAAAAGATAAAAAGATTTTTTTTTCAAAAAAAAAATCTCGAAAAACTCCAAAATAATTTCACAAGATCGGGTATGATGGTGCATGAAAAAGTTGTGAAAAACTTTTTTCTAAAAGTGGATATTTTTTCGGAAAAAAAATTATGAAAAAATACGTTTGCGCATTAAATCGTTTTTTTGTGCATCAAAAATTGGTTTTTGCACCCAACTTATTTTGACTTTTTTCATCAAAATAACATTACGCATCTAACTAAAACAAGTTGAAAACTTTGTGCATCAAAATTTTTTTGCACATCAAAATTCTTTTTTTGTGCATTAAAAAAAATGTATCAAAACTCAAAATTATAAAAAATGTTTTCACAAAAGTTTTATGCACCAACATACCCGATCTTGTGAAATTTTTTTGGAATTTTTTGAGTATTTTTTAAAAAAATAAATATTTTTATTCTTTTTACGAATATTTGTCTTTTTATTTTAACTTTACCATATATATATATATATATATATATATACTAGTTTTCGAAGCCCGCCCAATGGGCGGGCATGACTTATAATTATTGTTGATATATTTTACTATAGCGTTTCAAAGATTTTTTCAATGATTAGAACTATCCAACATATATACTTCCTTAATTAGTTCAATGATTCATGAGGCATATATAAGAGATGCCTGCCTTAAATCAACGCACACATCGTGGAGCTCGAAGTTATACAACATGGACAACATAATCATGGAAACATACAAAAACAAAAAGTCGTAATGCTCAAACACAAACAAAAACCTTTCAAAATGCATCGTAAAATAAGATATAAACATACCAATTTTATATTGAATGCATAAATAGAACAATTAAAATATACAAAGTTTTTTGTAACAGCATAGTATATAAAATAAAGCTATTACCATCGATATCACAACAAAAAAATTTCAATCCCTTTATGGTCTTCACTTTAGCGACATAATACCCTTTTGCAAAAGACGGTTTTGCTTATCATCCATCTCCTCCACAGTTGTGCCTCTGTTGTGTCTATGCGTTATACCACCACAAATAGCGCAAACCGAAAGGCGAAGGAAACTGACCTCAGAAGAAGAGTACGGAGAAGTTATACTTCTTTTTTTCAATGTAGCGGGTTTTTTTGTGGGTTGGGCTGTCAAAAAATGACGTCATGTGAAGTGAAAGTGAGTTTCACATATTTTCAACATGTCATCTTAGTTTTTTACAATACAATGCTTAGTCAAAATGCCTCTTGTGGCTTGAACCTCGTTACAAATGTATGCATCCTTTGGTCCCATTGTCAAATTTTAAAATTATCCCCAACATTGTAAGTATTTCGACATATTTTTTGTTTAAGAGAGAAAGAGAGAAAAGGCCATTCTATGAGTCTCTTCCCTTTTGTGTATGGCATCGCCACTCCCTTTGGCAGCATCCACTAATTCGGAACTTAATTTGAAAGCCATATTTCGACCCGGACGTTTTCGGGATGCCGCTAATAACCAACGAATGGCAAGTGCTTTTCTTTCAATGGGAACTTGATGAGTCGATCCACCTACACGCCTTGCTTTTACTGCTATACCCGGAGTTACTCCATGTATTGCTTGATGTAAAACACATAGTGGATTTGTTTCTGTCGTTTGTTGAATCTTTTTTACGGCTCGATAGATAATTTGATAAGCCAATGATTTTTTCCGTGTTTCAGAATACGGTTAACCAACATGTTAACTAATCGATTACGATAAATTGGATCGGATTTTGCAGTTTTTTCTTCTGCAGTACCTCGACGTGACATGAGCGTGAAAGGGGTTCAAGAATCCGTTTTATTTTTATAAGGGCTAAAATCACTTATTTTGGCTTTTTTACCCCATATTGTAGGGTGGATCTCGAAAGATTTGAAAGATCTCCCTCAAATCCGTACATACGACTTTCATCGAATACGGCTTTCCACAGAATTCTATATGTATCTATGAGACCGAGTATGGGATTCTGTTTATTCACTTTAAATTGAGTATCCGTTTCCCTCCTTTTCCTGCTAGGATTGGAAATCCTGTATTTTACATATAATTTTTTTTCAATATTGAACCTTGGACATGTAATAGTTCCGAATCGAATCTCTTTAGAAAGAAGATCTTTTGTCTCATGGTAGCCTGCTTCAGTCCCCTTACGAAACTTTTGTTATTTGGTTAGCCATACACTTCACATGTTTCTAGCGATTCACATGGCATTATCAACTTTAATGGAATTAAAAATCATAAAAATCACTCCTTTCAAATATAAAGAAGACGGCTATGTGTATTCAGAATATGAGTTCATCCTCAAAAGAAATGTTTTCTAAGTTCTCTTAAAAAAAAAACATATATAAACAACCCAAAATTTCACAATAATCAAATTACTAACTGTCAATATATGAAGAGCTTTGGTCCAACCTGCCTAATAATGTTATTTTTCGTGAAGTTCAGTATGAAGCAACTTACCTAAATTATTATAAAATACAATGCAACTCTTGATATAGATTCACTACTGATAGCTTTTTTAGATGATTTTTGGAGCTTGTAATCTAAAATTTTTAATCACTCAATCCTTTTTATGAAGTATTAAATAGTTCACATCACAACAAATCAAGATTTTAATAACTAAAAACATACCTTAGTGCGGCTACAGATATTCCTTGTGTACAATTATGGGAATATTTATGATAGACATTTCAGGGTCGCAACTTGTTGAAGATATACCAAAAAGGTTGACATATGATGGCTCACAACGCCATTCAGATTCAGCATCAAGAGGGTGATTAGTGCATAATTGATCTAAAATTCATATATAAAATATTCATTTTTCTAGGTATAATTGTATTGATTTGTGATTAAAAATACATATTTTACAAATATGTCCAAATTTAAAAATGATTATTTTACGACATCGATACGAAGATCAAAAGGACGGAAAACAAGATCAAATCCAACGATTTTAATTTTTCAAGGCAAAACGACCATACAACACGGCGCAAAAAGGACCGTGTTATGTAGGCCGTTTCACATACGGCGCAACAAGGGCCGTGTCTTGAGCCGTTTCACACACGGCCGGCATTTAGCGCCGTGTCCTCGCGCGTATTCCGGAAGAGACCGAGTCACCACAAAATGGCGCACAACACGGGGAAAACTGGGCCGTTTTTCATCGCCGTTTTTCAGCAGATGCCATGCAAAATTAGTCCACTTTTGACCAATTTGTGAACTCAACCACAAGATATTTTTTTGGTCAAAAATCTGAAAATTCAAAGACATGGGTGAAGTGTGAACAAAGAATTAAAAAAATGATATTACAATAGATATTTTGAATTAAATAATCAATTGTATTCTTGAAAATCACCTATAAAAGGACATCTTCATCCATTGCAAAATCACCAATTACCAATTCTAAAACCCATCTTCTTGCTAAGAAATACTTCTTTCTTTTAGAAATATATTTTCCTTAGAACTTTCAATTTTAGTTTGTATTTTATTTTTGGTTTGAAGTTTTTCTTTCATTTAGTTTGTAATTGAAAAGTGCTTGATCAATAAGCACTTAGTATTTTACTTTCAATTTTTGTAAGCTTGTAACCTTTAAACAAGTTTGAAGTTATATTTTGAAGTATGTTTCTTGCATTTTGATTCATCATATTCAAGTAAGTTTTATCTATTGTCATTAAGTTCTAGTAATTAAAAGTTTCTATATATTATATATATATATATCAATTATTTCTATTATAATTTTAGTTTGTATAAACCAATGAGTAGCTAATCTTTCTTCCTAGTGGAAGGGGGATTTCTATTAGGTTATATATTGAGTATTTGATTGATTTAAACTATTTTTAGGACTAATTGGTTTAAATAGAGATTGATCATATCCTATTTTTACTAATGAAACCTTCTTGATTGATTGTTGAGTGAATTGGAAACATATCTTTTCAATCTATCAAATGTTAATCTTGTTATCAACATCTTAAGATTGCAAAAGTGGTTAAGACACCTTTGATTACGAAAGTATAGAGGTGAAAAGTTGATTACTCGATGAACGATCGTTTATCCTAAAAATAGTCAAGTTAGAGAAATGAAAGGACTAATTGGTTTAAATAGAGATTGATCATATCCTATTTCTACTAGTGAAACCTCCTTGATTGATTGTTAAGTGTATTGGAAACACATCTTTTCAATCTATCAAGTGTTAATCTTGTTATCAACATCTTAAAAAAGTGACAGTGATTAAGACATCTTTGATTACGAAAGTACGGAGGTGAAAAGTTGATTACTCGATAAACATTCATTTTTTCTTTTTTATCCGTATAAATCAATTCCGATACTTAATTAAAAACTTAATTTAATGAACCCATAATCCCCTAGATTTTATAAATTCCCAACTCATTTTAAATCTATTCATTTTCACTAGTTAAAAATGGTCTAGTATAAATAGTCTAGTATAAATAGTCTTAATATAAATAGTCTAGTATAAATAGTCTTAATATAAATAGTCTAGTATAAATAGTCTTAATATAAATAGTCTAGTATAAATAGTCTTAATATAAATAGTCTAGTATAAAAATAGTCTTACTTAAAAATAGTCTTACTTAAAATAGTCTTACTTAAAATAGTCTAATATAAATAGTCTTATTAAAAATAGTCTTATTAAAAAATAGTCTTATTAAAAAGTCTTATTAAAAATAGTTTAAATTAAACATAGTGCATTTTAATTAAGTTAATATTTAAAAACCCAATAATCTATTTTAGTATTTATTTCTCATAATTTGTAACAAAATATTATACGAAGCCCTGTTGGACAATCCTCGAGAGAAAAGACCTTGGTAGAACTGATATTTGTAGATATTTGTAGATATTTTATCGTTTTTCATTTTAATTTTTTTTTTGTCATGGAAGAAACATTGTATAAAATTGAAAAAAGATTTCCCTTTCTAAGCAAAAATGCAATTTTAAAGATTTACAAGACAAGGCTTGAAAGGATGAGGTTGCTTATGAATAAAAGCATACCTTTTGACATAAGATTCATTATCGAAGCCAAAGTAAGAATAGAAGGTGAATTCACAGAAACACCGACTAGATTTTTACCAAGGCTTGGAAAAAGTTCATATGCAAAGAAACGATGAGCAAAGATGCTAGCCGTTTGCTACAAATGTGCTAGATGGAACTGTAATTTAAAATGTCGATCTTTAGGAATTCCATCTACAAACAGAGAAGATAAAATTCAGTTCATTAATGATGGTCTGAATAAAGAGAATTTAGATAATATCGAAATTTCTCTTGACACGCATCCTAGTGGATTTGTATATTACGGAATTCGATGTTTGTGGAATAAATTCAAACCAGAATATGAACAACGTCTTGGGAATGTGACGTTAAAAGACCCTGTTTGCCAATTTGTAAGAAAATTGGATGGGAAGCTTTTCCCCGACTCATAGAAGGCGTTTAAGCCGTTTCTGAACGTAAAATCAGAGGAAGATGTGAGCCACAATCACAACTACTGTACATACACGTGAGTATCTTTTATTTTTGTCGTATGGTGAGATTTTCTGAATAAAAAATGTGATACGCGATAAATGCATTCATTATTCTATTGAGTAGTTGAAGCGCAATCGACGCAATCACAAACTTGTTAAGCAATTTTTCCTCATTTTTTCTTCTATAAATAACCTTTGTGCTTTTTCTTTTATTCATCCCTCAAACTTGTACTTTTCTCTTTTTCTCTCTAAAAAAATTCTTTTCAAAAATGGAGTCATCATCTTCCACAAAAAGATTTAACTCAGTCTGCATTTTTGGTGGAGCTAGTTATGGAAAAGATGCATGCTTTACTGAAGCAGCACACAACTTGGGTCGTACTTTAGGAGAAAAATGCATTCATGTAGTTTACGGAGGAGGAAGTCTAGGATTAATGGGACGAGCTGCTGCTTCTGCCTATATGGAAGGAGTAAGAGTGTTGGGAATAATTCCAAAACCTCTGGCTGAAAGTAAAATCACCGGGTCAACTATTGGAGATGAGTTTAGATCTGTAAATATGCAAGATCGCATAACTCACATGATAAATAAATAAGTCGCCTATATCGCCCTTCCCGGAGGTTTTGGCACTCTTGAAGAACTTTTTCATGTGGTTACAGAGCCACTAAATGTTCATCAAAAACCAATAGGTCTGCTTAATGTCAATGGTTTCTTTGATGGTTTGTTATCTTTCATCGACTACTCTGCTGAAAAAGGTTTTATTTCCGAGCGTGTTAAACGAATCATAGTCGTTGCAACTACACCAGAAGAACTAATCAAAAAACTCAATGAATTTGTTCCTCAACCAGATCCAGCTCTAGCTAAAATTGTCTGGATGGAAGATTTTACCGTGAGAAAACGAAAAGTGGATTCATTCCTCTCCCTTTGATACCCCATATCAGACCTCTTGTTATTTTTACTTTCTGTCGTGTGTAATAATCGTGCTAAATGGTGGCAGCTTAAGGAGTTTCTTCTTGATCTCTTGACGCGCATTTATTCGCGATTTATTGTATTGTTATTTTTATTGACGTATTTCTTTTTGTTTTTAATAAAAGCATTGATGGCAGCGTAAGGCGACTCTTCGGACTTTCTTGATGATCATCTTAAAAATTGTGTTATACTTCCGGGTATACTTTTGTTGTTGTTGTTGTTGTTTGCCTTGTATATTTTTTCATGCAGATCCAAAAAGGCATAGCTCAAGCATCAATTTTCATAACAGGGAGTATTTTTTTTTCTCTTACTTTTTATTATTTTTTTTAAAAAACTGAGGACAGTTTCTTTTTCAAGTTTGGGGGTGGTATGTTTTAATTATTTTGGTATGTTTTAATTATTTTGGTGTGTTGGTTTTAATTATTTTAGTGATTTGCCTTAATTATTATATATATATATATTATTTTGATTTGTGAGATTTCTAGATCTGGCCATAAACACCAATAAATTAGCTATATACAAGCTTCTAAAATTGTTTTAACCGGTAAAAAATTGTATATTCCAAATTTTTTTGAGCCTTAATCTCTCTTTCCAAGCCTTGTAGTTATCATATAAAATCGAGTCATTCGTTACCTTGAGAAAAGAAGAATCAGTCGGTTGATGAAAAATAGAATCGAAATTTACTTAATTTGTGGAGTTTTGATTTTTCATGCTTAACTAATAAATGATTTTCTGAAAATTCTATTCCTAAAAAAAAGGAGTCATTGGTGAAAAGAGCTACACGTTAGCAAATAACGGTGTGAAAGCTATCACCTAAAAAAATGACAAAAGGAGAAGTGTTGAGCAGCAATGCTAATTTTGGGGTCTTAAAATTTTGCGAAAAATAAAGGACTAACCATTGTTGGTGCGTAGCTGCCGTCTCACAGAAAATTGGTGAAAAGAGCTACACGTTAGCAAATAACGGTGTGAAAGCTATCACCTTTTAAAAGAGATAGAAATTATGTTGGTGAAAAGAGCTACATGTTAGCAAATAACGGTGTGAAAGCTATCACTAAAAGGGATATAGTTTATGAGCAAGATCGGAATTAATTAGCGGCTGAATTTCAATACACTCAATTTCGTGAAAAATCACAATATTTGATGACGTCGATGAAATTCTTCTTCATATTGAGTCGAAAAATAAACGAGTGATCGAGAGCAACCATTAAAGGGAGTCGTGTGAAGTCACGAGTGGGAAAGAAATAATCAACCTTTTGGGGGAAAACCTTGCATTTTGGAATTACAAAAATAAAAACCGTGTTTGAACTTCAAAATCGTTAATAGATTTATTTTGAATCTTGATTCATTTCTATCTACTGTATAAAGTTGGTTATTGTGTATTAATGGCATTTTGATCTCTTTTTATCTTTATATATAATTATTTTTCTTAAATTTGTGTGTATTATTTTTTATTTTATGTCTTATTTTAATTTTTATTTTGTGTGTGATTAATAAAGAGTCTTGCTCGGGACTAGCAAGAATTTAAGTGTGGGGTATTTGATTATTGCATAATTGATCTAAAATTCATATACAAAATATTCATTTTTCCGGGCATAATTGTACTGATTTGTGATTAAAAATACATATTTTACAGATATGTCCAAACATGAGCTAAAAATGGTTATTTTACAGATTACTGACATGAAGCATCAAAAAGGACGGAAAACAAGATCAAATCCAACGACGGGAATTTTTCTAGGCAAAACGACCATACAACACGGCGCAAAAAGGACTGTGTTATGTAGGCCGTTTCACATACGGCGCAACAAGGGCCGTGTCTTGAGCCGTTTCACACACGACCGGCATTTAGCGCCGTGTCCTCGCGCGTATTCCGGAAGAGACCGAGTCACCACAAAACGGCGCACAACACGGGGAAAACTGGGCCGTTTTTCATCGCCGTTTTTCAGCAGATGCCATGCAAAATTAGTCCACTTTTGAACAACTTGTGAACTCAACCACAAGATATTTTTTTGGTCAAAAATCTGAAAATTCAAAGACATGGGTGAAGTGTGAACAAAGAATTAAAAAAATGATATTACAATAGATATTTTGAATTAAATAATCAATTGTATTCTTGAAAATCACCTATAAAAGGACATCTTCATCCATTGCAAACTCACCAATTACCAATTCTAAAACCCATCTTCTTGCTAAGAAATACTTCTTTCTTTTAGCAATATATTTTCCTTAAAACTTTCTGTAACACCCCAAACTAGGCGGATATTACAGTGCCGTGGACCCCCAACGGGGACCCACCAGGCGAGTGAAAAAGGATGAATTACACAGGGTAAATGTAGTACCGAACCACATTATAACATTAATTACTCCGAGTAGGAGTTTCATACAACACACCCAGGATAATATAGAATACATGTGTATCTTATGTGACGATAAAATACACGACACTGAATGAAATGAATATTCGAACGGAATGTCTGCAGCGGAATAAATAAAGAAAACATGAATGACTGAATACATGACTGAAAGGACTGGGGCCCCCTTCTAGTATCATCAGGACTCCCGTCAACGTGCTCTCCCTGCGCCTTTGCCTTGCCATGACCTGAAAAACAATATCCCCAAACGGGGTCAGTTATACAGAACAACAATTCTCAAGGGTTGAAATTACACAATCATGAATTAACTGAGTTATGAAATATCCTTAATTATGAATTACGCTGAAGAGGAGTACCATAGTACGCCCGTAGTGTTCTGTGCAAGTGTACAAGACGGATGACCGGATACACCCGTCCTTGTACCTAATTAGTCTCACGGAGGTAAACGTTACCGTGTGCACAGTCTAATGTATCACTCCCAATACATGGCCATCATGTGCCTGACTAAAAATTCCACACATCCGCACCCGGCCACGCAATATGAACCCAGAAGGTCATATGAACGAGAATGACCATAATGAATATCAATGAATAATAATAATCCGACAACGTCAAGAATGACTTACCGAGATGAAAGTGATAATGAAGTGATTGATAGTTTCAATGAATTGATTGGAACCGCCGTTCCTTATTAATGAAGTGATTATTCGACAATTACAGGTCTCAATGTGATTAATACAATGATGAATGAGTTATGATTATGAATGATCAACAACAAAAGGAATGAATATCCTTTTAACCGAGTAAGAATCAACTTACACAATACCGATGAAGAAAGTCCTTCCTCGAACAAATATCCTAAATGAAGTGTCGGTCGCTCGAACAACCTTAATTCAATACAATTACCAACAATCCGATCAATAAACGAATTAAACACGAATATAACGAACTCAAGACATCGATACGATTAAACCAAGTTCATTGGGGCATTATATCGAACACTTTGAGGCCAACTTCGATTGATTACAACTAAACCTCAACAATACCAACTTCAAATCCCCAAGAAGTGTTTCAAATCAACAAAACATCTCCAATACGATCAATAATCCGTTATGAATATCCAAAACGTGATTATAACAACAATTAATCGAAAATCCCCAAATCCAACTCGATATTCAAAGTGTTCTTGAATAATCCCTCAATAATCCAATGAATCCTTATACAAACTCATAATCATATACATATCCCTTCATATAACATGATTATAACGTCCAAAACATCATATCTCAACACAAAATCGAAATCCAAGGTGTTGAAGAAATTACCTCTTGAAGATCCAACCACTTCGATCCGATGAACATGAGTTAAAACGAGTATCCAAGCTTCCCAAAGGAATGAAGATGATGAAGATTACACACTCAAGTGGTTGATGATGATAAAATCTCTCTCTCAACCCTCTCTCTCGGATGAAGAAGGAAAAATGAAGAAGTGAGGAGAAATGACCCGGCCAAGTCCTTAAATACTGCCGGAAGTTACGGCCGTAACTCGGCCCTCTTACGGCCGTAACTTTCCAAGTCAACGGCCTTACGGCCATAACCGGCCAACTCGTACGGCCGTAACTCGGCTTCGTCCGAAAGCCTGCCGACAGACTTACGGCCGTAACCGCTCCTGAGTTACGGGCGTAACCCGCCTTCGTCAAAAACATCCGTCGACACCCTTACGGCCGTAACCGCACACCTTACGGCCGTAACTCGGATGATACGGCCGTATCCGGCCAAACTTACGGGCGTAAGCCCTCTTCGTCAGCGACCGGGCACCTTGCCTGCCGCGTCTGGCCGTGTCGGCCAAGCCTTACGGCCGTACCTTCCTCGACTTACGGCCGTATGCCGCAACCCTTACGGCCGTAAGTCACCCTTGGTCGACAACACCCAAAATTTACGAACACCACTTACGGCCGTATCTCACCTTCCTTACGGCCGTAACTCACCTTCGGCCAAAAATGTCTCGGTAGCCTGCTGGACGCGTACGGCCGTAACCGGCCAGCCTTACGGCCCTACCTGCTCAACTTACGGCCGTACCACAAGACCTTACGGCCGTAAGTCCCTTTCGTCCAAATGGCCTGAAAACACGAACCCTTGTTACGGCCGTAACCCAAAGTCCTTACGGCCGTAACTCGATGCTGGCCAAGTTGAAAATTCCGATAACTCCGATTCCTCGCTACGACTGATGAATGATCCGACATAACATACGAATGTGAAAATGAACAAGTCTAAAACAAGCCACAGATGATGCTCCCAGTATACGACTACCAATCACGATGAAAATAGTAATACTCCCGTCGGTCTCTAAACGGAGATGACATGTCGATCGGTAACTGATATACGATTACAACATGCCAACAGTGAACACAAATGAATGAATCAAGAATGATGAGTGATTATTAACGAGTGAGAATTACTGAGTGACAATTATAGACTGATACTGAATGAAAATGAATGAATTACAACCGGGTATTACATACTCCCCCCCTTAAAAAGAGTTTCGTCCCCGAAACTAAGGGTCAAACAACTCGGGATAACTCTCCCGCATTTTCTCCTCGGTTTCCCAAGTGGCCTCTTCGACTCCGTGTCTAGACCACTGAATCTTGACCAAAGGGATCGTCTTGTTCCTCAACTGTTTGATTCGCCGCTCTAACACTCGTACAGGATGCTCCTCGTACGAATGATCATCTGCGATCTCGATTTCGTCGAACTGAAGTATGTGACTCGGGTCGGCAAAATACTTCCGCAACTGAGAGACGTGAAACACATTATGAATCCTGCTCAAAGCCGGAGGTAAAGCCAGTCGATAAGCTAACTCGCCTACTCGATCCAAAATTTCAAACGGTCCAATGAATCTCGGACTCAACTTCCCCCGTTTTCCGAAACGGAAAATACCTCGACTCGGGGATACCTTGACCAAAACATGGTCACCCGTCTCGAACTCTAGTGGTCGACGACGATTATCCGCATACGATTTCGCCGACTACGAAATTTGTCAACATACGACTCTTGATCAAAGCTACCTTCTCCCGGCGGCTATAAGCATATCGGGCTCGGTGCCGATTGATTCGACAAGTCATCCCAACACAAAGGAGAGCGACAACGGCGGCCGTACAAGGCCTCGTAAGGTGCCATCTTAATGGAAGCATGCCAACTATTATTATACGTGAACTCGATCAATGGTAGTTGGGCTTCCCAATCGTCCTTCCAATCGAGGACGCATGCCCTCAACATGTCCTCTAATGTCTGAATAGTCCTCTGATTGTCCGTCTGACCGAGGATGAAAAGCGATCGAGATTGGTGAGTTCCCATAACACGATGAATCGATTTCCAAAATGAGACACAAATCGTCCGTCACGATCGGAAACGATACTCTTAGGAGTACCGTGCGGTCTCACTATCTCCTTGATGAACAATCGAGCCGATCTCTGGGACCCCACGTATCCTTGATCTCAAGGAAATGAGTGATTTAGTTAAGCGGTCCACAATCACCGGATCGTATTCATGCCACGGCGACTGGCGCGGCAAACTCGTGATGAAGTCCATAGAAATGTCTTCCCACTTCCACTCCGGAATAGGGAGAGGTTTCAGTATACCCGCCGGTCACTGATGTTCAATCTTAACTTGTTGACAGGTTAAGCATCTCGAAACAAATTCTGCGACTTCTCGCTTCATATTACTCCACCAGTAATTCTGTTTCAAGTCCTTGTACATCTTCTTTGGACCGGATGATGAACAATAAGGGGTAGCATGAGCTTCTCTCAAAATCGAGTTTTTCAACTCGTCATTCGCCGGTACGCACAACCGATTCTTAAATCTCAAAAGTCCATCCTCGTGGACCACGAATCCAGGGGCTTTCCCCTGAGCCACATCCTCACGGATGCGCAACAATGAAGTGTCTGAACTCTGATTCTCTCTGATTACCTCCTCAAGTGACGATGAAATCTCTAACATACAAAGCTGTCCCTGAACTTGCTGAAGCCAGACCTCGATCTCGGGTCTAAGGAATTCCTGCTGAAGCTCCTTCTGAATTGTTAGATGAGCAAGCATCTGCTCCTGAACGGACTTGCGACTCAAGGCGTCGGCGACAACGTTCGCCTTGCCCAGGTGGTAAAGGATCTCGATATCGTAATCCTTGATTAATTCCAACCACCGCCTCTGTCGCATATTTAACTCCTTCTGAGTAAATATATACTTTAAACTCTTATGATCGGTGAATATCTGACAGGTAACGCCATAAAGATAATGACGCCATATCTTCAAAGCGAACACCACGGCTGCTAGCTCCAGGTCGTGGGTCGGATAATTAACCTCGTAAGGTCTCAATTGCCGTGAAGCATAAGCAATAACCTTCCCATTCTGCATGAGTACACATCCGAGACCCTGTCCGGATGCATCACTATAAACCACGAATCCCTCCGTCCCCTGCGGCAAGGAAAGTACAGGTGCTGACATTAACTGGCTCTTGAGTTCCTCAAAACTCAGTTGACACGCGTCGGACCACGTGTATTTCTTATCCTTTCGCAAAAGGTTCGTCAAGGGTTGAGCGATCCTAGAAAACCCCTCCACAAATCGCCGATAATAGCCCGCTAATCCGAGAAAACTTCGGATTTCCTTAACATTCTTCGGAGGTAACCAGTCTCGGATAGCCTCCGTCTTCTGAGGGTCGACACGAACTCCGTCTGACGAAATTACATGTCCGAGAAAAGTCACTTCGGACATCCAGAACTCGCATTTGGAAAACTTTCCAAAAAGTTGCTCTCGCCTCAACACGTCGAGAACCTGATGAAGATGAACCTCGTGATCCTCTCGGCTATGAGAATAAATCAAAATATCTTCGATGAAGACAACAACAAACTGATCCAAAAAGTCGATGAAAACCCGATTCATTAATTCCATGAATACCGCAGGTGCATTAGTTAGCCCGAACGGCATAACTACGAACTCATAATGACCATAGCCTGTTCGAAACGCTGTCCTCGCGATATCCGACTCTCGAATCCGCAACTGGTGATATCCAGATCTTAAGTCGATCTTGGAAAATACTGAAGCTCCCTGAAGTTGATCTAAAAGATCATCAATACGGGGTAAGGGATACTTATTCTTGATTGTCACTCTGTTCAACTCCCGATAATCAATACACAAACGAAATGAACCATCCTTCTTCTTGACAAACAACACGGGTGCTCCCCACGGAGACGCACTCGGTCGGATATAACCCTTCTCGAACAACTCCTCAAGTTGGTTCTTTAATTCCTGCATTTCGGTCGGGGCCATCCGGTACGGTGCCTTTGATATCGGAGACGTACCAGGCTCCAACTCAATCGTGAATTCCACATCTCTCTGTGGAGGCAAACCAGGTAACTCGGCTGGAAAAACGTCGGCATACTCCCTCACTACTGGAATATCCGTCAACAATACTGATGATTTCTCGGTTTTGGTCATATAGCACCAATAACCAACACATCCCTGACTGAGTAATCGTACTGCTTTCATCAAATTAATGACCTTACCAGAACAGCCGGGATTACCTCCCTGAAACACACATTCAACCCCATCGTCTGCAATGATAGTGATCATACGCTTACGGACACTAATGGTGGCATCATGACGATCCATCCAATCAATACCCAAGATGACGTCGTCCCTCGGCAAATCTACTACGATTAGGTCCGCTGGCCATACACGACCATGAAACGAATCGGACAATCAATCTCACGATTACCGATAATTCGTCTACCATCGGGTAGGCCAATGACATAAGGCTCACAACTAGTAGCACTACCCAGGCGTAGTCTACTCAAACATGACTCGGAAATGAATGAATGCGATGCACCGGTATCAAAAAGGGTACACACAGTTGAGATAGAATATCGAGTGTACACGAGATCATTCGGGCCTCGGGATCATCGGTCTTCTTCATCTCATAAATCCGGGCTTGCTAGTCCCGACACCGGACGCTCCCGTCTGCTGGCTATAGGCTCCACCTTTAGTCGCTCCCGTCGTTTTAAACGACGCGATTGAGTGGCTTTGATTACGAGCAGTGGCGCCGGGGCTTGAGATGACGTCGAGTAGGTTTGGAGTCCCTACGGCAAAACGGGCCTTATGCCCAACAATTCCACGATTATGACAAGTGACAGATGTCTCGGACACTTGGTGCCGACATGACCAAGATCCCCACGATTATAACAGGTGATGGCGAAGTGCCGCTCGTGATCGAGATTCCGCGGGTTTAGACGTCACAGAGGTCGCTCCGAAAGCGAGCCCGCACGAGGTTTCTTGAAAGTAGCACACCGCCGTGGGCCGATTACTGTTCTTGGACTTCTTGCTAGCAGATGAAGGTTGCTGCTTAGCAATCTCCTTAGCAGTAAGCTCATAGGTAAGAGCTTTCTCAATGAATTCAGCCAACGTGGTGCAATTATGATTAAGCAACTGTAGTCTCATACGGGGTTTCAGTCTCTTGCTGAAATACTTAATCTTATCTGCCTCAGAATGAATGATAGATGAGGCGAACGGAAGAAGTTCCTGAAATTTCTCGGCAATGGCGAGAACATCCTCGTCTGATGAGGGGTCGGGGGTGAGTAACTCTGACAGCTTGGCCTCCCTGAGTGGGGCTGGATAATACCTCTCCATCATGAGAGTTTTGAACTGATCCCATGTACATGATCCTTCGGTGGGCTTCAACGACAACCACCAAGAATGCGCGCTCTTGCCCAAGTAGTAAGCTGCAACAGAAACTTTGTGTCCTTCGGGACACTCTACCATAGCAAACAACTTCTCGAAATGTTCGAGCCAATGAATAATATCTGCCGGCTCAGACGAGCCCTCGAAAGTCGGTGGCCTCTGGCGAGAGATGTCGCCGATGATATTGCTCACATTCCTCTCTTGCCTCTGAGGTGGCGGCGGAGGAGCCTGTTGATTTTGAGTAGTGGAGTTATGCATCGTCTCCATCAGCTGTGCCATCTGGGTCATTTGGGCCATCATGCCCTGCATAAAAGCGAGTGGGTCAACCCGGACACCTTCTGACTGAGCCGTGTCCCGGGTACGACTCCCCGTTAGTGAATGATCGCGTCCAGGTGAATGAGTGGCAGCGTCGCTACTCGATGAATTAGCATTATTTCTCGCGTTTGCACGTGTGTTCACGCGAGTTCTCGGGATTCGGCCCGCTCCACGGCCTCGTCCTCCTCGTCCTCTGCCAGCTCTTTCCATACTGAAGTAGGAAAGTCACATGATGATTATATTTCCCGCATGAATATCACGTTATGATTATGATATGGGATGATGAAAATGAGCATACACGCTTTAATACAGTGATTAAATGAATGATTAACTGAGGTGACAAATTATCTTGAACAAGTTAACATAATTAATGATTTGATCTTCCTGATCAACAACTGAATAATGAAATGAGTTGAGTGATTAATGAGTTAACATGACCGTCCTGGTCAAATGAAAATGACAGTTGAGGATTGTTAACTGATGAATTATGAATGAATGATTCTTGCCAGAAATTATACCATGGCGTTAGAAATCTTACAGTTCTTTCGGTCTGATTGGCTCGGAATTTGCACAGGTCACACGTGACGCGAAAGTCCAATGATACTAGTCCGATGACGATGATTTCAAATGAGACATGACTTGGAGGGTAGTATTCAAGACCACGCTCCGATACCAATTCTGTAACACCCCAAACTAGGCGGATATTACAGTGCCGTGGACCCCCGACGGGGACCCACCAGGCGAGTGAAAAAGGATGAATTACACAGGGTAAATGTAGTACCGAACCACATTATAACATTAATTACTCCGAGTAGGAGTTTCATACAACACACCCAGGATAATATAGAATACATGTGTATCTTATGTGACGATAAAATACACGACACTGAATGAAATGAGTATTCGAACGGAATGTCTGCAGCGGAATAAATAAAGAAAACATGAATGACTGAATACATGACTGAAAGGACTGGGGCCCCCTTCTAGTATCACTGACTCCGCCGTCAACGTGCTCTCCTGCGCCTTTGCCTTGCCATGACACGAAAAACAATATCCCCAAACAGGTCGATTATACGAACAACAATCCTCAAGGGTTGAAATTACACAATCATGAATTAAGCGAGTTATGAAATATCCTTAATTATGAATTACGCTGAAGAGGAGTACCATAGTACGCTGTAGTGTTCTGCAAGTGTAAAGACGGATGACCGGACACACCCGTCCTTGTACCTAATTAGTCTCACGGAGGTAAACGTTACGTGTGCACAGTCAATGTATCACTCCCAATACATGGCCATCATGTGCCCGACTAAAAATTCCACACATCCGCACCGGCCACGCAATATGAACCCAGAAGGTCATATGAACGAGAATGACCATAATGAATATCAATGAATAATAATAATCCGACAACGTCAAGAATGACTTACCGAGATGAAAGTGATAATGAAGTGATTGATAGTTTCAATGAATTGATTGGAACCGCCGTTCCTTATTAATGAAGTGATTATTCGACAATTACAAGTCTCAATGTGATTAATACAATGATGAATGAGTTATGATTATGAATGATCAACAACAAAAGGAATGAATATCCTTTTAACCGAGTAAGAATCAACTTACACAATACCGATGAAGAAAGTCCTTCCTCGAACAAATGTCCTAAATGAAGTGTCGATTCGCTCGAACAACCTTAATTCAATACAATTACCAACAATCCGATCAATAAACGAATTAAACACGAATATAACGAACTCAAGACGTCGATACGATTAAACCAAGTTCATTGGGGCATTATATCGAACACTTTGAGGCCAACTTCGATTGATTACAACTAAACCTCAACAATACCAACTTCAAATCCCCAAGAAGTGTTTCAAATCAACAAAACATCTCCAATACGATCAATAATCCGTTATGAATATCCAAAACGTGATTATAACAACAATTAATCGAAAATCCCCAAATCCAACTCGATATTCAAAGTGTTCTTGAATAATCCCTCAATAATCCAATGAATCCTTATACAAACTCATAATCATATACATATCCCTTCATATAACATGATTATAACGTCCAAAACATCATATCTCAACACAAAATCGAAATCCAAGGTGTTGAAGAAATTACCTCTTGAAGATCCAACCACTTTGATCTGATGAACACGAGTTAAAATGAGTATCCAAGCTTCCCAAAGGAATGAAGATGATGAAGATTACACACTCAAGTGGTTGATGATGATAAAATCTCTCTCTCAACCCTCTCTCTCGGATGAAGAAGGAAAAATGAAGAAGTGAGGAGAAATGACCCGACCAAGTCCTTAAATACTGCCGGAAGTTACGGCCGTAACTCGGCCCTCTTACGGCCATAACTTTCCAAGTCAACGGCCTTACGGCCGTAACCGGCCAACTCGTACGTCCGTAACTCGGCTTCGTCCGAAAGCCTGCCGACAGACTTACGGCCGTAACCGCTCCTGAGTTACGGGCGTAACCCGCCTTCGTCAAAAACATCCGTCGACACCCTTACGGCCGTAACCGCACACCTTACGGCCGTAACTCGGATGATACGGCCGTATCCGGCCAAACATACGGGCGTAAGCCCTCTTCGTCGAAAACGACCAGGCACCTTGCCTGCCGCGTACGGCCGTAACCGGCCAAGCCTTACGGCCGTACCTTCCTCGACTTACGGCCGTATGCCGCAACCCTTATGGCCGTAAGTCACCCTTGGCCGACAACACCCAAAATTTACGAACACCACTTACGGCCGTATCTCACCTTCCTTACGGCCGTAACTCACCTTCGGCCAAAAATGTCTCCGTAGCCTGCTGGACGCGTACGGCCAGAATCGCCGACCTTACGGCCGTGCACGCTCAACTTACGGCCGTTCCACAGGACCTTACGGCCGTAAGTCCCTTTCGTCAAATGGCACGAAAACACGAACCCTTGTTACGGCCGTAACCCAAAGTCCTTACGGCCGTAACTCGATGCTGGCCAAGTTGAAAATTCCGATAACTCCGATTCCTCGCTACGACTGATGAATGATCCGACATAACATACGAATGTGAAAATGAACAAGTCTAAAACAAGCCACAGATGATGCTCCCAGTATACGACTACCAATCACGATGAAAATAGTAATACTCCCGTCGGTCTCTAAACGGAGATGACATGACGATCGGTGACTGATATACGATTACGACATGCCAACAGTGAACACAAATGAATGAATCAAGAATGATGAGTGATTATTAACGAGTGAGAATTACTGAGTGACAATTACAGACTGATAATTACTGAATGAAAATGAATGAATTACAACCGGGTATTACACTTTCAATTTTAGTTTGTATTTTATTTTTGGTTTGAAGTTTTTCTTTCATTTAGTTTGTAATTGAAAAGTGCTTGATCAATAAGCACTTAGTATTTTACTTTCAATTTTTGTAAGCTTGTAACCTTTAAACAAGTTTGAAGTTATATTTTGAAGTATGTTTCTTGCATTTTGATTCATCATATTCAAGTAAGTTTTATCTATTGTCATTAAGTTCTAGTAATTAAAAGTTTCTATATATATATATATATTATATAAAGCAATTATTTGTATTATAATTTTAGTTTGTATAAACCAATGAGTAGCTAATCTTTCTTCCTAGGGGAAGGGGGATTTCTATTAGGTTATATATTGAGTATTTGATTGATTTAAACTATTATTAGGACTAATTGGTTTAAATAGAGATTGATCATATCCTATTTTTACTAATGAAACCTTCTTGATGTAATACCCGAGATTTCTGACTTGTATTTGGAACTTGTGATATTGTAATCGTTGTACTTGATCTGAGTATTATTCTCCGTATTTCATAATCCGGTGTTGTCGAGCGTATGATTTCATGTATGTGATTTACAAATTGTAATTCTGCGCATGTAGCGCACGCTATCGGCTATGTGTAGCGTACGCTAACATAGACTCAATAGCGCACGCTACAAAGGATTATTAACGCACGCTATGCGTGGTCAATTTGATTGAGACGTGCGGTAGGTGAGATCTGGCCGGGGGACCCCTGTCGGATCGTGTCGGGATGAACCTGGACGGCTTTCGGGAAAAGCCAAGTCAACGCCTTAGCGCACACTACAGGTATATGCGTAGCGCACGCTAAGTGCTGAATACAGTTAAGTTAGTGAGCCGTTAGCGCACGCTACGATCAGGGTCTAGCGCGCGCTAATAGCCATTTCTTATAAATAGGACAACATCCTATTCGTGATTTCAGTTCTTTCGTCTCCCATTACCCGAATTCTTTGTAATACCCGGTTGTAATTCAGTCATTATCCTTCAGTAATTTCATTCGGTGATTATCACTCAGTGGATTTTCACTCATTTATAATCATTCATCAATCATGTTCATTCACTCGTGTTCACCGTTCGGAAAAACTTCGAGTTGTGTATCGTTATTGTCCATTGTTTCAACTTTCCGCATATGAGTTCGACTTTGTTAGATCACTATTAATTTTTGGTAACTCCAAAAATTCTGAATCTTATCAATATTATAGAGCATCGAGTTAGCTTTCCAATGGTTCAAACGGTGAGTCAATCGGAGTCCGGACGAGAGAGTTATGGTCGGTTTAGCTCACCCGCTCATTTTTCAGTTATTGGCCGATCACTGCCGACCGAACTCGGCCGTGTCGTCCGACACAGCCCGTCTTTGTACTCGTCGGAAATGCGAAGTCTCTGCCCAGGACTCGGCCGTGTCGTCAGCACGGCCGAGTCAAACTCTTCCGGATAAGCGAGCCGACCCGGGCCCGGCCGTGTTCCAAGACACGGTCGAGTCATCTTGGTCATTGTCGGACAGTCACTATCGGAAGGCCCTTAGCGCGCGACCGTGTCAAGCGAGGACACGGTCGAGTCCCTCCGACGATTGCGCGCCGCGTGCCCGATCGGCCGGGCCGTGTCCGGCAGGCGATCAACCCCTATAAATTCGTTTTTGAGCATTTCACCCATTCCTTCCATTTCTTCCACCTTCATACGAGAGAGAGGCTTGAGGAGAAAATTCTCTTCACCTATCACTTGAGTGTGGTTTTTAATCATTTTCATTCGGTTGTGAAGCTTGGATACTCGATTAAACTCGTGTTCTTCGGATCGAAGTGGTTGGATCTTCTAGAGGTAATTTCTTCAACACCTTGGATTTCGATTCTATGTTGAGATATGATGTTTTGGATGTTATAATCATGTTATATGAAGGGATATGTATATGATTATGAGTTTGTATAAGGATTCATTGGATTATTGAGGGATTATTCAAGAACACTTTGATTATCGAGTTGAAATTGGGGGTTTTCGATTAATTGTCGTTATAATCACGTTTTCGGATATTCATTTCGGATTATTGATCATTTGGAAGATGTTTATTGGTTTGAAACACCTCTTGGGGAATTTGATAGTGGCTCATTGAGATTTGATTGTAAACAATCGGAGTTTGGCCACAACGTATTCGATATAATGCCCCAATGAACTTAGTTTAATCGTATCGACGTTTTGAGTTCGTTATATTCGTGTTTGATTCGTATATTGAATGGGTTGTTGGATATTGTATAATTCAAGGTTGTTCGAGCGACCGATATCTCAATTAGGACGTTGTTCGTGGAAGGATAATTGTCCATTATTGTGTAAGTTAATTCTTACTCGGTTAAAAGGATATTCATCCCTTTTGTTGTTGTTCATTCATAATCATAACTCATTCATCATTATATTAACCGTATCAAAATTTGTTGTTGTCAATTAATCACTTCAATCATAAGGAACGACGGTTCCAATCTTTTCATTGAGCTGTCATTTATTTCATTACCATTCCACCTCGGTGAGTCATTATTCATTTTCGATGTCACTTTTGTTATATCGTGGCATTCCGGTCATCTTGGCGTGCAGTTGGTATGTGTTGGATTTTCATGTCGGGCACGTTTAATTCTTGTCTTTGGTTGTTGGCCTCACATTGGGTGTGCACACGAGTCATATTGTCTCGTGAGATCGATTAGGTACAAGACCACACGGGTATTCGATCGATACTCGTTGGTGGCTTGTGCACGGACACATTTCCATCCCAGGCGTAGTGTGGTACCACCCTTTGAGCCGTACTGTTAGTTGATTCATATAGCATGTTTGATTGTGTATGTTTCGACAGGATATTTCATAACTTCAGATATAATCATGATTGTGTATTTTCAACCCTTGAGGATTGTTGTTCTTTGTAATCGACCGTTTGGGGATTTTGTTTTTCAGGTCTTGGCAAGGCAAAAGTACGGGGAGAACACGCTTACGTCGAGGAGTCCCAGTGATACTAGTAGGGGGCCCCGATCTTTCAGTTATTCATGTTATTGTCCTTTATTTTCCGCTGCAGACTTTCATTTGAATACTCCATTTCATTCAGTGTTGTGTATTTTATCTTCATATAAAATACACTAGTATTCGGTATTGTCCTGGTGTGTTGTAACTAAACTCCTCATCGGAGTAATTATTGTTGTAATGTAGTTTGGTACTACATTTATCTTCTGTAATTCATTCATTTTCATTTGCCTGGTGGGTCCCAGTTGGGGATCTACGGCACTGTAATATCCGCCTAGTTTGGGGTGTTACAGAGTTGGTATCAGAGCGTGGTTTTGAATACTACCCTCCAAGTCATGTCTCGTTTGAAATCATCGTCATCGGACTATTATCATTGGACTTTCGCGTCACGTGTGACCTGTGCAAATGCCGAGCCAATCTGACCGAAAGAACTGTAAGATTTCTAACGCCATGGTATAATTTCTGGCAATAGTCATTCATTCATCATTCATCAATTAACAATCCTCAAACATCATCATTCATTGTGATTAGGACGATCATGTTAACTCATTAATCACTTAATTCATTTCATTACTCAGTTAATAATCAGGACGATCATGTTAACTCATTTATTACTCAATTCATTTCATTACTCAGTTGTCAATCTGGATGATCATATTATCAATCTTGTTAAGTTATTCAAGATAATCATTTCAAGAATTTCATCAGATAATCATGTAACTTCAGTAAATCATTCATATAATCACTAAGTTAGAGCTTGTATACTCATTTTCTTAATCTCATGACATAATCTTGACGTGATAATCATTCTGTAAATATAATGATTTTGCTACCTTCCTACTTCAAGATGGAGAGAGGCTGTCGAGATGCACGGGGAGAGGCCACGGTGCGGACCGAAACCCGAGAAATAATCACTCGCTGCCGGGAAATCGTGCCCAGGACTCGGATCGATCAGAAGATGTTCGGGTTGATCCACTCACTTTTATGCAGGCCATGATGACCCATGTGCAGTTGCTCAATCATCATTGCGCCACTCTGACCGGATTAATCGAGAGAACTCTCCCGTATGAGCCAGCTGCTAAGGAAAGTGCTGAATAACAACCTTCATTTGTCAGCAAGAAATCAACGAAGCGTAATCAATCCGAAGGCGGTCAGTCAACCTTCAAGAAGCCTCGTGTGAGTCCTATCGTTTCTGAGCGACCTCCTACGGCGCATAATCGTGCGGGATCTCATTCCCGAGCGGCCAGTTCGGCCATCACCTGTTTTAATTGTGGAATGCCGGGTCATTTCAGCACTGAGTGTCTGAAACCGTCTATCACGTGCTATAATTGTGGGAATTTTGGGCATAAGGCCCGTTTTTGCCGAAAGGACTCCAAGTCGGCTCGTGAATCTCGGCCCGAAGCAACCAGCGTTTGAGAATCAGGCGCTTTGTCATCGTCGTTTAAGGCAATGGAAGCAAATAGAGTTGGAGCTCGTATTTATCGACGGAGCGTCGGTTCGGGACCGTAAGTCCCAGATTCATATGATGAGGAGGATCGACGATCCGGTGGTCCGAATGATTTCAGGTATACTCGTAATTTTATTTCAACTTGTGTGTACCTTTTGATGCTGGTACACCGCATTCTTTCATTTTCAAATCATGCTTGAATAGATTTATTTCGGGATAGTTCTATTGCTTGTGGACCTCATACCATCGGTCTACCTGACGATGGAAGAATTTTCGGAATCATACCGAATTAAGCTTAATGACCGCGATTGGTTGATGGATCTAATCGTGGTGAACTTATCTTCGGACGATGTAATTTTCGGTATTAGTTGGTTTGATCGTCTTGATACTATCCTCAGTATTTGTTAGCGTTTGGTCGCTATCTTTCCGTCGTTGGTTGTCGAATGTGTGCTTCAGGGAAGTAATCCCCGTTGTTCCAGAAGAAGTATTATTATGATGAAAGCAGAGAAATTCCGCAATCGAACTATTCAATCATTCATTGTATCATTCTCATCGATTGGCCTTTCTAAGACAATCGAGTCATTCAATCATTCATTGTATCATTTTCATCGATTGGCCTTTCAAAGGCAATCGAGTTATTCAAACATTCATTGTATCATCTTCATCGATTGGCCTTTCTAAGACAATCGAGTTGTTCAATCATTATTGGTATCTCTTTTTATCGATTGACCATTCTAGGGCAATCGAAGTGTTCAATCATTCGTGGTATCATTGTCATCGATTGACGATGTATTTCCAGACGAGTTATCTGGTTGCCTTCACATAGAGTAGGGGAATTCAGGAGTGAGTTGGAGCAGTCGTCCCCCTTTATCGAAGGCACCGTATCGGATGGCCCCGACCAGAATGCAGGAGTTGAAGATTCAACTTGAGGAGTAGTTCGAGAAAGGTTATCTCCGACCGATTGCGTCACCGTGAGGAGCACCAGTGTGATCTGTCAAGGAGAGGGATGGCTCGTCTCGTGTGTGTATTAATTACCATGAGTTGAACAGGGTGATGATCAAGAGTAGTATCCCTTACCCCGTATTGATGATCTTTTAGATCAACTTCAGGGAGCCTCAGTATTTTCCAGGATCGACTTAAGATCTGGATATCACCAGTTGCATATTCGAGAGTTGGATATCGCGAGGACAGCGTTTCGTACACGCTATGGTCATTATGAGTTCGTAGTTATGCCGTTCGGGCTAACTATTGCACCTGCGGTATTCATGGAGTTAATGAATCGGGTTTTCATCGACTTTTTGGATCAGTTTGTTGTTGTCTTCATCGACGACATTTTGATTTATTCGTGGCGAGAGGAACACGAGGTCCATCTTCATCGAGTTCTCGACGTGTTGAGACGAGAGCAACTTTATGGAAAGTTTTCCAAATGTGAGTTACAAGGTCCAAGTGACTTTCTCGGGCATGTAATTTCATCGACGAGTTCGTGTCGACCCTCGGAAGACGGAGACTATCCGAGATTGGCAACCTCGAAATATATTAAGTAAATCCGATGTTTCCTCGGATTAGGTGGTTAATTATCCAACCACGGCGGAGCTAGCAACCGTGGTTTTCGCGTTGGAAATTTGGCGTCGTTACCTTTATGGCATCACTGTCGGATCTTCACCAATCACAAGAGTTGAAGTATATATTTACTCACAAGGAGTTAAATATGCGACGAGGCGGTGGTTGGAATTAATCAAAGATTATGATATCGAGATCCTTTACCACCACGGGAAGGCGACGTTGTCGCCGACGCCTTGAGTCGTAAGTCCGTTCAGAGCAGATGCTTGCTCGTTTAACAATTCGAAGGAGCTCAACAGAATTCCTTAGACCCGAGATCGGAGTGCAGCCAGCGGAGTCGGGGCAAACTTTGTATGTTAGAGATTTCATCATCTCTTGAGGATGCAATCGGGGAGAATCGGGGTTCGGACCCGGCATTGTTGCGCATTCGTGAGGATGTGGCTCGGGGAAAGCCCACGGATTCGTGATCCACGAGGATGGACTTTTGAGATTTAAGAATCGGATGTGTGTACCGGCGAATGATGAGTTGAAAAACTCTATTTTGAGAGAAGCTCATGCTACCCCTTATTCTGTTCATCCGGGGTCCAACAAGATGTACAAGGACTTGAAACAAAATTACTGGTGGAGTAATATGAAGCGAGAAGTCGCAGAATTTGTTTCGAGATGCTTAACCTGTCAACAAGTTAAGATTGAACATCAGCGACCGGCAGGTATGCTGAAACCTCTCCCTATTCCAGAGTGGAAGTGGGAAGACATTTCTATGGATTTCATCACGAGTTTGCCGACGAGTCGTCGTGGCATGAATGCGATTTGGGTGATTGTGGACCGCTTAACTAAATCAGCTCATTTCCTTGAGATCAAGGATACGTGGGGTCCCGAGAGACTTGCCCAATTATTCATCAAAGAGATAGTGAGACTGCACGGTACTAATAAAAGTATCGTTTCCGATCGTGACGGACGGTTTGTGTCTCATTTTTAGAAATCAGTTCATCGTGCTATGGGAACTCAGCTTAATCTCAGTACTGCCTTTCATCCTCAGTCCGACGGACAATCAGAGAGAACTATTCAGACATTAGAGGACATGTTGAGGGCATGCGTCCTCGATTGGAAGGACGATTGGGAAGCCCAACTACCACTGATCGAGTTCACGTATAATAATACTTGGCATGCCTCCATTAATATGGCACCTTACGAGGCCTTGTACGGTCGTCGTTTTCGATCTCCTTTGTGTTGGGATGACTTGTCAGAATCAATCGGCACCGAGCCCGATATGCTTATAGCCGCCCGGGAGAAGGTAGCTTTGATCAAGAGTCGTATGTTGACAGCTCAGTCGGCAATCATATGCGAGATAATCGTAAATCGACCACTAGAGTTCGAGACGGGTGACCACGTTTTGGTCAAGGTATCCCCGAGTCGAGGTATTTTCCGTTTCGGAAAACGGGGGAAGTTGAGTCCGAGATTCATTGGACCGTTTGAAATTTTGGATCGAGTAGGCGAGTTAGCTTATCGATTGGCTTTGCCTCCGGCATTGATCCGAATTCATAATGTGTTTCACGTCTCTCAGTTGCGGAAGTATGTTGCCGACCCGAGTCACATACTTCGATTCGTAAATCGAGATCGCGGATGATCATTCGTGCGAGGAGCGTCACATGCAGTGTTGGAGCGGTGAATCAAACAGTTGAGAAATAAGTCGATTCCTTTGGTCAATATTCAGTGGTCTAGACACGGAGTCGAAGAGGCTACTTGGGAAACCGAGGATAGTATGCGGGAGAGTTATCACGAGTTGTTTGACCCTTAGTTTCGGGGACGAAACTCTTTTAAGGGGGGTGTATGTAATACCCGGTTGTAATTCAGTCATTATCATTCAGTAATTTCATTCGGTGATTGTCACTCAGTAGATTTTCACTCATTTATAATCATTCATCAATCATGTTCATTCACTCGTGTTCACCGTTCGGAAAAACTTCGAGTTGTGTATCGTTATTGTCCATTGTTTCAACTTTCCGCATATGAGTTCGACTTTGTTAGATCACTATAAATTTTTGGTAACTCCAAAAATTCTGAATCTTTTCAATATTATAGAGCATCGAGTTAGATTTCCAATGGTTCAAACGGTGAGTCAATCGGAGTCCGGACGAGAGAGTTATGGTCGTTTTAGCTCACCCGCTCATTTTTCAGTTATTGGCCGATCACTGCCGACCGAACTCGGCCGTGTCGTCCGACACGGCCCGTCTTTGTACTCGTCGGAAATGCGAAGTCTCTGCCCACAGGACTCGACCGTGTCGCAGCACGGCCGAGTCAAACTCTTCCGAATAAGCGAGAACCGACGCGCCCGGGCCGGCCGTGTTCCAGACACGGTCGAGTCATGCCGAGTCGGCATTGGACAGTCACTATCGGAAGGCCCTTCGCGCGCGACCGTGTCAAGCGAGACACGGTCGAGTCCCTGCCGGCGATTGCGCGCGCGCGGCCGTGCCCGATCGGCACGGCCGTGTCCGGCAGGCGATCAACCCCTATAAATTCGTTTTTTGAGCATTTCAGCCCATTCCTTCCATTTCTTCCACCTTCATACGAGAGAGAGAGGCTTGAGGGATAAAATTCTCTTCACCTATCACTTGAGTGTGGTTTTTAATCATTTTCATTCGGTTGTGAAGCTTGGATACTCGATTAAACTCGTGTTCTTCGGATCGAAGTGGTTGGATCTTCTAGAGGTAATTTCTTCAACACCTTGGATTTCGATTCTATGTTGAGATATGATGTTTTGGACGTTATAATCATGTTATATGAAGGGATATGTATATGATTATGAGTTTGTATAAGGATTCATTGGATTATTGAGGGATTATTCAAGAACACTTTGATTATCGAGTTGAAATTGGGGGTTTTCGATTAATTGTCGTTATAATCACGTTTTCGGATATTCATTTCAGATTATTGATCATTTGGAAGATGTTTATTGGTTTGAAACACCTCTTGGGGAATTTGATAGTGGCTCATTGAGATTTGATTGTAAACAATCGGAGTTTGGCCACAACGTATTCGATATAATGCCCCAATGAACTTAGTTTAATCGTATCGACGTTTTGAGTTAGTTATATTCGTGTTTGATTCGTATATTGAATGGGTTGTTGGATATTGTATAATTCAAGGTTGTTCGAGCGACCGATATCTCAATTAGGACGTTGTTCGTGGAAGGATAATTGTCACCGGTATTGTGTAAGTTAATTCTTACTCGGTTAAAAGGATATTCATCCCTTTTGTTGTTATTCATTCATAATCATAACTCATTCATCATTATATTAACCGTATCAAAATTTGTTGTTGTCAATTAATCACTTCAGTCATAAGGAACGACGGTTCCAATCTTTTCATTGAGCTGTCATTTATTTCATTACCATTCCACCTCGGTGAGTCATTATTCATTTTCGATGTCACTTTTGTTATATCGTGGCATTCCGGGTCATACTGGCGTGCCGGTTGGTATGTGTTGGATTTTCATTTCGGGCACGTTTAAGTCGTGTGCTGGTTGTTGGCCTCACATTGGACTGTGCACACGAGTCATATTGTCTCGTGAGACTGATTAGGTACAAGACCACACGGGTATTCGATCGATACTCGTTGGTGGCTTGTGCACGGACACATTTCCATCCCGGGCGTAGTGTGGTACCACCCTTTGAGCCGTACTATTAGTTGATTCATATAGCATGTTTGATTGCGTATGTTTCGACAGGATATTTCATAACTTCAGATATAATCATGATTGTGTATTTTCAACCCTTGAGGATTGTTGTTCTTTGTAACTGACCCCGTTTGGGGATTTTGTTTTTCAGGTCTTGGCAAGGCAAAAGTACGGGGAGAACACGCTTACGTCGAGGAGTCCCAGTGATACTAGTAGGGGGCCCCAATCTTTCAGTTATTCATGTTATTGTCCTTTATTTTCCGCTACAGACTTTCATTTGAATACTCCATTTCATTCAGTGTTGTGTATTTTATCTTCATATAAAATACACTAGTATTCGGTATTGTCCTGGTGTGTTGTAACTAAACTCCTCATCGGAGTAATTATTGTTGTAATGTAGTTCGGTACTACATTTATCTTGTGTAATTCATTCATTTTCATTTGCCTGGTGGGTCCCAGTTGGGGATCTATGGCACTGTAATATCCGCCTAGTTTGGGGTGTTACATTATTACACTTAGAACATAACTTCCTTCATCCTAAACACTCCATATCAACATCCTAGCTCGTGATTGAAGATCGTACATCGTTGGAGATTGGTGTTCAAGCCTTCGGAGTTGGATTGCTTCGATTTCCTCCGTGTTCTTCAGTACCTTGAGGTAGGTGATTCTTCACCGATGTTAGTATTGACGTTGATCATGTTTTGATAGCCAGTATTTCGTTTATAATCGGTCATCACATGTTAGAAGGATACTTTTGACGTATCGACACTATATATCGTTTGAACCTTTGAACCATCTTAGTATTTGGACTCCTTAGCATTTTCAAATTGATTTATGATCAGTAAACGGATATTACCCAGTTGTTACGTTTTATACTTTGGAATCATGCGTTTTGGAACGTAGGACGAATGGAACTTAGAATATTTCTTGAAGATCTAAGATGAATTATGATGTTGAGATGATTATCCGTATATTTGTATCTCATAATCATAGAACTTCCACAAACCTTATTAGCATGATATGCCCGAGGATAACTTGTCTTATCACCATAGAATTCATGAATTCACTACCATTCAACCCAGTTTTCAGTTAGCAGTATTCTGCCATGCAAGATTAGCGCACGGTAACATATGTGAGTTAACGTGCGCTATCGGGGTTGAGTTAACGCACAATATATGCATGCGTCGTTATGTATCGGCCGATTCAAGCTGTCGATCCGTGGCTAGCGACGCTAGTCTTATACGATAGCGTCGCTAACGAGCGGCTTAGCGCACGTTACGTAGAGTACGTAGCGCACGCTAAGCAGTCCAGGCAGATTGTTTATTTTGAGCTTTTCGGCCGTAGACCGAATTGTTAGGCCATCATTCGACTTGAGATGATTTGTATAGCATTCCTTTTGTTAAGGTTCGAGCTTGTTACGTTGATCGAAGGAGGCGGCCTTCGAGTGTGTTGAGATCATTGAAGTGTTTCGTTCTTGCCATTTTCGAGGCAAGTATCATATGTCGAGTTCGATTTATATTGAAACTTTGATCATGCTTGTGGTATTGTTCATGTTGTTTAATATGAGATGTATTTCTGAGATTTCTCGTGGTATTCATTGTTATTTGTTCGTATTAATGAACATATTGAAATGCATATATGTATGCATAGTTGATTGATTTATGATATAAATGATCCGAGGGGATCATGAGGATCTATGCTGAGGGCGCTGGATCGAATGTCCACTATGCGTTGGTCCGACGGGATCATCATGGGGATCTATCTTTGAGAACCTTTGGATCGGCTGACGGGTTTTCCACCATGCGTTGGTCGACGGGATCATCATGGGGATCTATACCAAGGGCGTTGGATCATTTGGATTACCTATCTTGTGTTGATGGAATCGTGAGGATTCGCATCGTTGGATTCGGTGGCGGAAGTCCATTTTGCATGTTTTATGATGCATTGATGATTTATGTATTACGATACTTGTACTAGCATTGTTTTGCTAACCCCTTCGGGGTGGACATTGTTTTGATGTTCGGGTAGCCGAGAGCGGGAAGCAACCACGATCAAACGGAGACGATGAAATGGCTCGGTGATGTGGTTGATGTTTATTGTTATTGTGATTTGTCTTCTTGGTCTATTTAGTACTCGAGTAAATGCTGCTTTTAATAACGTCTTTTCGATATGGTTGTATAAGTTAACTCATTTGATCGGTTGAATCAAATCGTATTTGAACTTCGGTTATGCGATTGGATTATATTTACACTCTTTTAAATTTAGCCTTGTAAATCCTTACCTAAAGGGTTTACGGCTGTAATTATTCCGAATATCTCGGGGTGTAGAATATGGTATCGGAGCTAAGATTCATGGATATCTTGGCAATCGGGTTAGTTAGGTCGATTTACGTTATTTGATTATTGGTCATTCGTAACATCACTACCGAGCCAAAGATCGTCGTGTGGACCGTGGTTGTAAGTTCCTAAATCTCAAATACTACCGCTTTATTTTATTCATGTTTTGTGAACATTGATGGATGTACTTTTAGAAAGTTTGCCCTGGATATTGAGTATTTATGTTTACAGTATGTTGAGAGGAGGTCGTGGACGCGACGCGGTCGTAGACGCGACGCTGAAATGCGAGACAAGAAGAGTCGGTATCTACCCCAGAGATAACCGCTAGTCGACGGATTCCCATTAGGGGACAGCGAGGATCGGCAAATAATAATGCAGATCCTAACGTGCCGGGAGTGCTTCACAGTGGTTTCCCAGATAAACCAGTTTGCTCAAGTTGTGGATCGCATGCAGACGGCGATGGGACAGCAGATAACGTGGAAAATCGAGGAGATAGATGGCTTACCAAGTGATTAAATTGCACCCTCCGAAATTTGACCAGTTCTGTAGACGCTTTCTTGGGATCACTGGCTGAAGGAACTAGAAAAGATTTTTGCAGGGATTAACTGTCCCAACGATAGGAAGGTTCCGGTCGCCCAGTATCTTCTGACCGGGGAGGCTTTCGACTGGTGGGAGGCCATTCGACCGGAGGAGCACAATGTTGACTGGACGGAATTCAAATTGATGATGGAGGCGCAGTATTGTCCTCGCCCAGTAAGAGAAGTCCGAGTTCGGGAGTTTTTCTCACCACAAAATTTGGAAGCATCTGTGACGGACGTGATTAAGACCTTTAATTACCAGCTGACTTATGTGCGCCACTTGATCAGGACCGAGGCGGAAAGGATTTTCCATTTTGACATGCGAATGAAGCCGGAAATTCAGCAATATATGTCCGGATTTGATTGTACCACCTTGCGACAGTATCAGGACAAGGCGTTGGCCTATGATATGAAGGAGGCATCAGTGGAGAAATCGACGGAAGCAAAGAAACAGAAGGTGTCTGGAAACTTCACGGAGAATAAGAGTAGCGGGCCCCGCCGGGGTCAGTCCTCTTTTCACTCATCCAGGAGACCTCCGTCCTTCTCGAGGTGGAAAGAAGTTCCGGGCAGCACCAACTGTTTCAGACGCAGGGAAGAAGTGTTATAACTGTGGCAAAGCGGGACATGTTCGACGTGATTGTTTCGCGCCTGCTGTGACCTGTTTCGAGTGTGGACAGGAAGGACATCGCGCGACATTTTGTGGGAATGCGACCCGATCTTTTGGTACTCGCACTCCATCTCCAGTTCCGAAGGAGACAAGTGTGAACCAGACGCAGCAGAGTGGATTTCAGCAGCAGAACGTTGGGAAGAGAGAGACATCCAGTGCTGGGTCCGTTCCTCCGCGCCTGTTTAAATGAGGAAATCGATGATCAGAACACTGCTGTTGCATCAGGTACAATTCAGATCCTTTTGCATCCAGTTAGTGTTTTATTCGATTCCGGAGCTACACATTCTTTTGTATCATTGAACTGTGTAAATCGTTTGAAAATCTCGTGCTTATTTGATTGTGAACCATATGTTGTGGGTTTGCCGAGTGGAGAGAGAATTGTGGGAACCCTAGAGGCTAGAGATTTTCCAGTAACTATAGGAGGGAGAGATTGGCTGTCGAACCTTATTGTGGTTGACATCTACGGTGACGATATAATTCTCGGAGACGATTGGCTCAACCGCTATAGAGCTATTCTGAATTACCGAGAGAGAGTCATTTCTATCATTGCTGATGACGGATCTGAACACTTATTCCGAGGATGGAGACCAGGAAGCTTGGGAAAATTGATCAAAGCAATGAAAGCCGTGAAATTACCGGCAGGATGTCACGGACTTTGGTGCTATGCCATGAGGAAAGAGGAAGGAGTAGAGCTCTCGTCTATTTCAGTTGTGAATGAGTTCTCAGATGTATTTCCTGACGAACTACCTGGGTTACCTCCGCAGAGAGAAGTGGAATTCACTATCGAATTAGAGCCTGGAGCAGCTCCTATTTCCAGGGCACCATACCGCATGGCGCCAACCGAGATGTATGAACTCAAGAAGCAACTGGATGAATTGTTACAAAAGGGCTATATCCAACCTAGTGTTTCTCCTTGGGGAGCGCCCGTTCTCTTTGTCCGGAAGAAAGACGGATCCCTCCGACTGTGTATTGATTACAGGGAGCCCAATAAGATGATGATCAAGAATAAGTATCCTATACCTCGGATCGACGACTTGTTTGATCAACTGCAAGGGGAAAGGGTATTCTCGAAGATTGACTTGCGATCAGGATACCACCAGTTGAGAATTAAGGAATCGGATATACCAAAATCTGCTTTCAGATCCCGGAATGGGCATTATTAATTCGTAGTAATGCCGTTTGGACTTACCAATGCTCCTGCGGTGTTCATGCAATTGATGAATCGGGTATTCTTGGAATACTTGGATAAATTTGTGGTCGTCTTCATTGATGAAATCTTGATATATTCAAAGAACGCAGAGGAACATGCCGAACATTTGCATGTGGTTTTGAGCACTTTGAGGAAGGAACAGTTGTATGCAAAGTTTTCAAAATGCGAATTCTGGCTTAAGGAAGTAACTTTCCTTGGGCATGTGATATCAGCTGACGGAGTTCAGGTGGACCCGAAGAAAGTCGAAGCAATCTTGGAATGGGAAGCTCCTAATAATGTGAAAGAAGTCCGGAGTTTCTTAGGACTTGCGGGATATTATCGCCGCTTTGTAGAGGGATTTTCCAAGATCTCTCGTCCGCTCACTCAGCTGTTACAGAAAACTCAAAAGTTTAAGTGGGATGAGAAATGCCAGGCTGGTTTTGATGAGCTCAAGAAGAGACTGGCGACAACACCTATATTAGCGTTACCAGATGGAACTGATGGATTCATGGTTTACAGCGACGCTTCAAATCAGGGTCTGTGATGTGTGTTGATGCAAAAGGATAAGATGATTGCCTATGCTTCTCGGCAATTGAAACCGTATGAGGTTAATTACCCGACTCATGATCTAGAGCTAGCAGCTGTGGTCTTTGCCTTGAAAATTTGGCGACATTATTTGTACGGCACTCATTGTCAGATCTTTACAGACCATAAGAGCCTCAAGTACATTTTCAGTCAGAAAGAATTAAACATGAGGCAGAGAAGGTGGCTGGAATTGATCAAGGATTACGACTTGGAGATTCTCTATCATCCGGGGAAAGCAAACGTAGTAGCCGATGCTTTGAGCCGTAAACCTGTTTCTCTTCGAGTGTTGGAAGCACTTACATCCCAAACCAAGATTCAACGAGAACCGATCCGCGAGGATTGAAGTATGGGCACCAGGAATCCAAGGGCAACTTTATGTGATGGAACCGACTTCATCACTAGTCGAGGAGATCAAGTCTAAGCGGTTGGACGATTCTCCGATCCTTCGATTATGTGACGAAGTAAAGAAAGGGAAAGACCCAGATTCGTGTTACAAGACAATGGAGTTCGAGATTTGAGTCGACTTTGCGTTCCCGATGATGATGATTTGAGAAGGACTATTCTCAAGGAAGCTCACAGCGCGCCCTATTCTATTCACCCTAGGCGTGTAAGATGTATAAGGATTTAAAACAAAACTTCGGTGGGGAATATGAAGAAGGACGTGGCAGTATGTTTCGAGGTGTTTGACTTGTCGCGAGTTAAGATCGAACATCAGCGACCTGCCGGAATGTTAAAGCCGCTTCCGATCCCTGAATGGAAGTGGCAGGACATCTCGATGGATTTCATCACCAGTATGCCAAGGACTAGAACGGGAATGAACATGATTTGGGTTGTAGTTGATCGACTAACCAAGTCGGCTCATTTCCTAGGGATTAAAGATACATGGGGACCCGAGAGATTGGTGCGAGTATTTATTGCGGAGATAGTCAGATTGCATGGGACGCCGAAGACCATTATTTCGGATCGAGATGGCCGTTTCGTGTCACATTTCTGGAAAGCAGTTCACAAGGCTTTGGGGACTGAGCTCAACTTTAGCACGGCTTATCATCCCGAAACGGACGGTCAGTCCGAAAGGACTATACAAACAGTAGAAGACATGCTTAAAGCTTGTGCATTAGATTGGTCAACTGATTGGGAAGTTCACTTGCCATTGATTGAATTCACTTATAATAATAGTTTGCATGCTTCTATCAAAATGGCACCATTTGAATCTTTGTACGGAAGAAGATGTCGATCACCCCTGTGTTGGGATGATTCTTCGGATTTGATCGGGACGGAACCGGAATTGATTATTCAGACTCAAGAGAAGGTAGCTTTGATTCGAGAAAGATTGTTGATCGCCTGCAGTCGACAGAAATCTTATGCAGATATACGTCGTCGCCCTCTAGAGTTCGACGCTGGGGACCATGTACTATTGAAGGTGTCTCCTACACGAGGGATTTTCCGTTTTGGGAGGAGAGGCAAGCTTAGTCCGAGATATATCGGACCATTTGAGATCCTCGAAAGAGTTGGAGATTTAGCATACAGGTTGGCTTTACCACCATCGCTGAGTCACGTTCACAATGTGTTTCACGTATCCCAATTGCGGAAGTATGTACCGGACCCCAGTCACGTCATTGATTTCGACGAGATAGAGATAGCTAATGATGGCACCTTCGAAGAGAGACCAATCAAGATACTTGAGAGTCGGATCAAACAATTGAGGAATAAACCAATACACTTGGTTAAAGTACAATGGTCACGACACGGAGTCGAAGAGGCCACTTGGGAAACAGAGGACAGTATGAAGGCTAGATATCCAGAGTTGTTTTCATCTTAAGTTTCAGGACGAAACTTCTTTTTAGGGAGGAAGGATGTAATACCCGAGATTTCTGACTTGTATTTGGAACTTGTGATATTGTAATCGTTGTACTTGATCTGAGTATTATTCTCCGTATTTCATAATCCGGTGTTGTCGAGTGTATGATTTCATGTATGTGATTTACAAATTGTAATTCTGCGCATGTAGCGCACGCTATCGGCTATGTGTAGCGTACGCTAACATAGACTCAATAGCGCACGCTACAAAGGATTATTAACGCACGCTATGCGTGGTCAATTTGATTGAGACGTGCGGTAGGTGAGATCTGGCCGGGGGACCCCTGTCGGATCGTGTCGGGATGAACCTGGACGGCTTTCGGGAAAAGCCAAGTCAATGCCTTAGCGCACGCTACAGGTATATGCGTAGCGCGCGCTAAGTGCTGAATACAGTTAAGTTAGTGAGCCGTTAGCGCACGCCTTCTACGAAAGTCTAGCGCGCTAATAGCCATTTCTTATAAATAGGACAGCATCCTATTCGTGATTTCAGTTCTTTCTTCTCCCATTACCCGAATTCTTACACTTAGAACATAACTTCCTTCATCCTAAACACTCCATATCAACATCCTAGCTCGTGATTGAAGATCGTACATCGTTGGAGATTGGTGTTCAAGCCTTCGGAGTTGGATTGCTTCGATTTCCTCCGTGTTCTTCACTACCTTGAGGTAGGTGATTCTTCACCGATGTTAGTATTGACGTTGATCATGTTTTGATAGCCAGTATTTCGTTTATAATCGGTCATCACATGTTAGAAGGATACTTTTGACGTATCGACACTATATATCGTTTGAACCTTTGAACCATCTTAGTATTTGGACTCCTTAGCATTTTCAAATCGATTTATGATCAGTAAATGGATATTACCCAGTTGTTACGTTTTATACTTTGGAATCATGCGTTTTGGAATGTAGGACGAATGGAACTTAGAATATTTCTTGAAGATCTAAGATGAATTATGATGTTGAGATGATTATCCGTATATTTGTATCTCATAATCATAGAACTTCCACAAACCTTATTAGCATGATATGCCCGAGGATAACTTGTATTATCACCATAGAATTCATGAATTCACTACCATTCAACCCAATTTTTCGTTAGCAGTATTCTGCCATGCAAGATTAGCGCACGCTAACATAAGTGAGTTAACGTGCGCTATCGGGGTTGAGTTAACGCACAATACGTACGTAACGTACGTTATGTATCAGCCGATTCAAACTGTCAGTCTGTGGCTAGCACACGCTAGTCTTATACGATAGCGTACGCTAACAGGCCGGCTTAGCGCACGTTACGTAGAGTACGTAGCGCCGCCTTCATGATCGAGCATTGTTTATTTTGAGCTTTTCGGCCGTAGACCGAATTGTTAGGCCATCGTTCGACTTGAGATGATTTGTATATCATTCTTTTTGTTAAGGTTCGAGCTTGTTACGTTGATCGAAGGAGGCGGCCTTCGAGTGTGTTGAGATCATTGAAGTGTTTCGTTCTTGCCATTTTCGAGGCAAGTATCATATGTCGAGTTCGATTTATATTGAAACTTTGATCATGCTTGTGGTATTGTTCATGTTGTTGAATATGAGATGTATTTCGGAGATTTCTCGTGGTATTCACTGTTATTTGTTCGTATTAATGAACATATTGAAATGCATATATGTATGCATATTTGATTGATTTATGATATAAATGATCCGAGGGGATCATGAGGATCTATGCTGAGGGCGCTGGATCGAATGTCCACCATGCGTTGGTCCTACGGGATCATCATGGGGATCTATGCTGAGGGCGCTGGATCGCTGGACGGGTTTTCCACCATGCGTTGGTCCGACGGGATCATCATGGGGATCTATACCAAGGGTCGGATCATTTGGATTACCCTGTACTGTGTTGATGGAATCGTGAGGATTCGCATCGTTGGATTCCGGTGGCGGAAGTCCATTTTGCATGTTTTATGATGCATTGATGATTTATGTATTACGATACTTGTACTAGCATTGTTTTGCTAACCCCTTCGGGGGTGGACATTGTTTTGATGTGCGGCGATTAAAACGCCTCGATAGGCGATCGGCATCACGACCAGAGAAGCCAACCATGAAAAACATGCTCTGGACAAAACGCCTAGAGTTCGGCACAGTGTGGCGATCGTCCTTTGGTACCCAGCGATCGTCTTTTGATATCTGACGATCGTCTTTAATGAGCGGACCAGAGGCGATCATCTCATACCACGTGTGGATCCGGCATCCGTCAAAGTCATCGAAGACCGAATCTTGGACGGTGGCCCACATGCGGATCTTCAAAGATATCGATAGATAGGACCTTTGACCTCAGCCTGTCACCTACCACACCTACCGCACCTACCGACAAAGCCGCCGAAAGGTACAAAGTGGGTCCTCCCCTGACGGCTGCCCGGGACGCGTGTTGGCCTCTCATTGGCTCACACAGTTGACTCCAAAGCGGCCCACGACTTTAAGGAAACGGCCCATGTGACGGGAACTTTAAGGGAGCAGCCCCATGTGACGGGACGATCGGCCACCTTATTATAATATAAAAAACGGCGGTCGCCGGCGATCGCCTGAGGGATCCCAACTACCTTGTCCCCTATAAATAGAGAACTCACCATAGCAGCAAAGGGACGCGATTTTTACTACGGATTAAGTGCAAAATACATATCAAAGAGAGAAACAAAAGCTCTTTTGGTAAACACTAACACATTCCTAGTAATATTCATACGCATTCTTCATATATCCCAAGCAAGAACTCACAGATCTATCTATCTGGTTCTTCCGGAAATCTACGCGCTCTAAAGCCTAGATAACTAGAAATCTTTACACTCCTTGTATTAGATTCTAACATTAATATTTGTACTCGACAGTATATTTATTAATAACATCTCGCGAGAGCATTCAAGCCCGGGATTAACAACCCCGGCAAATCTTGTGTTATCTATTTTCTCACGGAAGTGTTCTCGCATTTGTTTGTTACTCGATCATTCCAGCAATATTATCTCCGGATAATATTTTGGGTAACAACAATTGGCGCTAGAGGAAGGGGTATCCAACCCTTGATTTTTTATACCTACAGTCCCGAAGAACACTCACTGTTCTCGGGGCAGATACTTGAAGAAACACTCACTGTTCTTCAATAGAAAAACCTTCAGAAAATGACATCAACAACAACCTCCAAAAGGGCCACCCTGAGATCTGCCGGAAATCTTATTCCGGCGAGGACCGAATCCCAGCCCACGGCGGAAGGCGAGCGTGGCGACGCTAGGCTCTCACTCCCGCCCCCGAGGGACGGTTCTAGCCTCTCACTCGATCAGTTCCAGACATCGGAACAGATTGAGGAGGCTATAGCCATCCTCAGGGAACGGCAGAGGGCCCGCGATACGCCCACCATCACCCCGTCAGCTAACCGTCGGGCAAGCAAACGGAAGCTCAAGGGGATCTATGTTGAGAAATCAACAGAAAGTCCCGAGACGCAGGGGAAGGCTCTCGTAAGGCGGGACGATTCCGTCTTCAGCCGCCTAGAAGCGATCCTCATGGCAACAGGCACTCGTGCCCAGTAGAGACATCGATATCTGAATCCTTTACCAGAGTTCGGCATATCCGACCCCCAAGAGACAGTCGGTCGGCGAGCCCCTGCTCGCCCAAGGAAGGAACCCACCGGCAGGAGCTCGTCATTCACCCCGGGGCTAGGGGATCGGTACACGATCGCCTTGGTTCACGCTCGAGAGCCACTCGGCGAGCGGTCGAGCGACGGCGATGGCCGCCATGCAACGCCACTCGACGAGATGAAGGCGCTCTGGAAAATGGGGCGGCGCCAGAGACCAATCGTTGGGTCAAGCGAGCCACTCGCGACTCAGATCGAGCTCGCCCGATCCAACCAACGATCAATCCCCACAAACACCTCTATATGAGGAGAACGGATCAGGAACCCACTTAAGTAAGTTCGGATCTACATGACTGGATGCGGAGCTTGAGCGCGACGAAATGTCGTATGTTCCGTTAACTCGGCGATCTCGCCCGGTGTGGTACATCTCGCTACCATCTCGCTCAATCAATTGCTTTGAGAAGGCGGCGACGACTTCACGTCGTACTTCGCCGCCAAAGTCGCCGCCGGAAGGTCCCCACCGCATGATGAAAATCGGGCGGGAAGTACGAATCGGATGAGGATTATATCGGCCGGTGGACGATATAGTCCTCACCGGTGAGCCCGTTAGCGACGAGATCGCTCACCACGCAGATCTGAATGGATTCCACGGACGCTCGCCCATGTTCGAGCACCTCACAAAGGATTTTCCACCGACCTATACAATGCGTTCCGCATCAGGCCGCCGATTTTACGGCCGGGCGAAGATGCTCTCACTCCGCTTGGACGAGGGACACCGAAGAAGGAAAAGCACCTTCCCATGTCCGGAAGAAGGCGGTCGCCAAGCCCCGAAGGCGGTCGCCAAGCCGCTGGCGAGTTCAAAGCCTTCGAGGATGTGGAGGTCCACCTTCTTCACAACCTCAACTTATCTCGGCACACATCTTCAACGCGATCAAGGGTCGCGAGTGGCTTTCAAGCCAAAGCCAATAAGAGACCACGGTCACCTAGACCGTAGCAAATTCTGTGCTTATCATAAGAGTCCAGCCACAACACTAGCCAATGCCGCGACCTCCTCGAGGCTACTCGCGATCGTTTGAAGAAGGCAAACTCGACAATCTAATCACCAAGCCGGAGCCAAGGACGGAAAGGACCGGAGGGCGCGAACGCCGACAACGCGAGAGAACTCCTCCCAATCCGGTCGCCAGGATCGAGCATGAGCCGGAATACTCTGATGAATCGGTCCCACCGATCAACCCTGGCGGTCGGATAAACATGCTTCAAGCCGGAGGTGGAAACCTCGGAGGTCTTTCCCCGATTTCCACCATGTCAAACAGGAAACGAAAGGCCGAGCTGAGAGCATTCGTCGGAGTCCATGTTGTAGTTCCTCCGGAGCCGACCATCTCTAGAGACGCGCTCATCACCTTTTCCAACAAGGACAGGGAAGGAGTGCAATGTCCCAAAGAGGATGCACTAGTGATCTCCGCTTGCATCCTTGGGAAGACGGTCGATCGCGTGTTGGTCGACAATGGAAGTTTTTGCAACATCATATTCAAATCCGCCCTAGACCAACTCGGCAACCTAATCAAATTCATCAAGCCTTTCGACACCGTGCTTCAAGGGTTCGGCGACAACACAGTCCAAGCCTACGGGAGGATCAAGCTCTCTGTTGAGCTAGTATGCTTTTATGATCCCAAGGTTAGGATTACTAGGAACCTAAGCTTTGTAATCATAGATAGGCCCAGCATCTATAATGGGTTCCTAGGTCGCCCCTTTTTAGAAACCTTTGAGGCGGTCGCCTCATCTTTCTTTTACTGTATCAAATTCCCCACTGCCGATGGGACGGTCGGTACTGTAAAGGGAGATCAGCTAATGGCAAAGAGATGTTTGAGTTACTCCTGTGTTGTTACTTATTTCGCTACTTCCCATGCTATATGTAACATTGAAGCGACCGACGATCAACCCATGGAGATCGACGAGCCTAACACTTCGTACCAACCCGACTCAGGGGACGCCATCTCTCATCGATCGACGGACGACATCGAGCCAAGGATCGGTTTCGAGCCAAGTCTCGACATCGATCCAAGGACCGAGTCCGGAGATCGTATCAAATGAGAGGCGACCGTTCCTGTCGAAGAGTTGGAAAGAATTACGATGGATCTGGATCATCCAGAACGGGAAGTACAGATCGGCGCAAGCATCGACCGCGAATTAAAGGGAGATCTGATCAACTTGCTACGTGAGAACATCGGTGTCTTTGCCTGGTCGCATCAAGATATGGTTGGCATAAGTCCCGAACACGCCTGCCATTATCTGAAGATCGACCGGGCGATGAAGCCTGTTCACCAGAAGCGTAGGAAGTTCGGTCCCGAGAAATACGCGGCGCTCGACATAGAAGTCCAGAAGTTGCTCAACAACAAATTGATCGGAGTAGCAACAGACGAACCACAGTGGGTCGCCAACGCGGTGCTCGTCAAAAAGCCAACTGGCTCCTGGAGATTATGCATAGACTTCACCGACCTCAACGCGACATGTCCAAAAGATCACTTCCCGATGCCTCATATCGATCACCTGGTCGATAGCACGGCAGGTTGCGAAATGATGTCGTTTATGGATGCCTTCGCCGGATATCATCAAATCCCAATGGCGGAGGAAGACATAAAACACACATCTTTCCACACAGAAAAAGACATATACTTTTGGGTCAGAATGCCGTTCGGCTTGAAAAACGCAGGGGCGACCTACCAGCGATTAGTCAACAGGATGTTCGCCGATCAGATCGGCAAGACCATGGAGGTCTACATTGACGATATCGTAGTCAAAAGCCTCAAGAAGGAAGATCACCTCAACGATCTCGCCGAGACGTTCGCCATCCTTGAGAAGTTTAACATGAAGCTGAACCCCAAGAAATGCAACTTCGGGGTGGGCTCCGGGAAGTTCCTGGGGCACATAGTGAGCCAAAGGGGGATCGAGGCGAACCCCACCAAGATACAGGCGATCCTTGACATGCAGGAACCGCGAAACATCAAACAGGTGCAACGCCTCACAGGTTGTCTAGCCGCCCTCAACCGCTTCATATCACGGCTCAGCGATAAAAGCAAGCCTTTCTTCGCGACCATCAAGAACAGAAGTTCGCATGGGACAAAAGAAAGCCAGATAGCATTCGCCAAAATAAAGGAATATCTATCTAACCCCCAGATCTCGGCAAAGCCGATCCCGGTGAAAAATTATTCCTTTACTTGGCGGCCTCGGAGGTCGCGGCGAGTGCCGTTACAGTGCGAGCATAGGCGAGCCCACTTGCCGATCTACTATGTTAGCCGTGCACTCCACGCTGAGACACGCTATACACCATTGGAGAAGATCGCCTACGCCCTTGTCATGAGTGTACGTAAGCTGAGGGCTTACTTCTTCGATCACCAAGTGGAAGTCCTAACAACTCTACCTCTAAGACAAATCCTGCACCGACCGGACACCAACGGACGACTCCTCAAGTGGTCGCTGGAGATCGCCCAATACGGTATCACTTACGCTCCTCGCACGACGATCAAAGGCCAAGCTCTGGCGGACTTCATGGTGGAATTAACGTTCCCTCACAGTCCGACTCAGGTCGACAGACCTACCTGGAAATTATACGTGGATGGCTCAGCGACCAATGCGAGAGCAGGGGCAGGGATTGTCCTCATTAGCCCCGACGGTCAGAGTTTCACAAATGATGTGCGTTTCGGTTTTCGTGCGACCAACAATGAAGCCGAATACGAAGCTCTGGTAGGCGGGCTTGATCTAGCCCTCGCCCTGGATGTTCGTCGCCTCCATATCTTCATGGACTCCCTTTTGGTCGTAAACCAAGTCAAGGGAGAATATGAGGCACGCGGCGAACAGATGGTCAAATACCAAGAGCTGGTCGCCGAAATGTGCACAAAATTTGAAGAAGTACTAATCGAACAAGTCCCCAGAGAGCACAACTCCCGTGCCGATGCTCTTTCCAAACTAGCATCATCGGATGGGGCGGTGACTTCTCCAATATCCAAATCACAAAGTCGGCGAGGCCGGCGATCGACAGAATTTGGTTGCCACGGTCGCCGTCGAAGAGAGAATTGGATGACCCGTTCGTCAAATACTTAAGGGCCAGGCGGTCCCGGCGACCGTGTTAAAGCTCGCCAACTCGGCCGTGCGACTGTGTATACCCTATTGGACGATCGGCTTTACAAGCGAGCTTTCAGCCTTCCCCTCCTCAAGTGTATTACACCGGAGGAAGGTCAGCTCGTTTTAGCTGAGATCCATGACGGGATTTGTGGAAACCACGCGGGCGGGCGAGCCCTCATCCATAAGGCAACCAGACAAGGATTTTTCTGGCCATCCCTACGGAAAGATGCGATCGCTTATGCCAGATCGTGTCATAGATGTCAGAGAATGGGCCCCAACATTAAACTATCACCCGAACAGCTCACCTCCATGTATAGCCCTTGGCCATTTGCGCAATGGGGCATCGACCTTATAGGTCCCTTGCCGACGGCTCCAGGGGGCTGTAAGTTCGCCATCGTTGGGGTCGATTATTTCACCAAATGGGCTGAGGCCGAACCGCTCAATAAGATCGGCCAAGAGCAAGTGATCAAGTTTATATGGAAAAACATCGTATGCCGATTCGGTCTGCCCCAGGCCATCATCTCCAACAACGGGAAACAGTTCGACGGTTTAGAAGTCATGCAATTCTGTGAAAAGTGGGGAATCAAAAGGTTATTCTCAGCGCCCTACCACCCTCAGATGAACGGGCAGGTAGAGGCAGTGAATAAGATCCTCAAACACACGATCAAAGCACGACTCGAATCCAGGCAAGGACGGTGGGCGATCGAGCTCCCAGACGTTTTGTGGCCCTACCGAACGACGACCCGCAATTCAACCGGAGAAACCCCGTTCGCCCTTGCCTTCGGAACAGAAGCGGTAATTCCTTCAGAGATCGCCGTCCTCAGCCATCGAACCGAGCAGGAGATGACGACCGACAACGATGTAGCCCAGATCGACCTAGACATGCTTGAAGAAAGGCAGGTGACCTCGAAATGAAGAACACAATCCACAAAAGGAGAGCCGAGAAGTTCTTCAATTCAAAGGTCGAGAAAGAAGATTCCAAGTGGGCGATCTCGTCCTTAAGAAGATCCAAACCCACACGGGCGTTTTTGGTCCCAAATAGGAGGGACCTTTGAGTATCCAGATGGCTAACTAAAGGAGCCTACGATGGAACATCTAACGGAACTCGGACCAATATCCACAACGCCGTGCATCGAAAAATACTATCGGTGATAAATTTGTATTCGATTTCAATGATGTACAAGGAATATAATGAGATTTTTCCTATCCCATCTATTATGGCGATCGCCCCACCGTGCATATCGCATACGATCGGCGATCACGGCGATCCTAGGAAAAATTAATGCAACCATGGTCACGGAGGTCGATGGAACCGCAAGCGGCTTCGCCCATGCAAGGTTCCTTTGGGCTGAGATCGCCCGCCCTTCGTTTAAATACGAGGCCGGCGTAGCCGAAGGACCCTCCAAAATAATCAGTAGGCACGATCGCACGTCCTCAAGGTACATCATCTAACATGGTGAACCCGAACAATGCGACGTGCCGTTACCCCCTTCTCAACGTACACCGTCGAGGATCGCTATCTTCATGGCGGGCCGAGGTGGAAGCAGAGCTGACGAGCCACGGACGTGGTGTCGAATAAGCCGACAACACTCCGCGCAAGGACTCCTCCAGACCGAGACCGCCCGCCTTTCGTTTTAACAAAAGGCAGGCGTAGCCTAACGGAGGACCCTCATAAAAAGTGAGTCGCGGGATACACAATATCCCCCGCACACGAAGACACGATTGGGGAGATCGGTCCATCGAACACCCCAACCACACATAACTCTTCAGAATCGGCAAAATGAAGATAGCTCGCCAGACAGACTAGTCTTTGTTTCCTTAGTTACAATAAGTGAACAAAAACAAGGGGGCAGGGATAGGTCGAGCTAATCTCAAACATGATCGAACGAAGAGGAAACATGCAGGGCGATCGGAGTCGTTCGACAAAAATTACAAGTAAGAATTCCGATTTTATCGGATGTCAACACTTTCAACACTCAGACGATCGGCCGGACGAACAAAAAGCCGAAGGCAAATATACACGTTCTCGTAAAAAAATTGCACGCAAACAATCAAAGGCGATCGCATGTAACACGTTACGCAGTATGAAAAAAGGAGTATTTTATTCATAACACAAACTTCATACATTTCAAGGCCCGAAGGCATTACAACAAAAATACAGGTTACGGAGAAAAACAAAAATGCCTCTCAAGGTCCCGCCTGCTGGTCGTCACCCTCGGGTTGCGGATCGGCCGGCCCCCCCCCCCCCCCCCGTCGGCCTCGGGATGAATGTGTTTACCAGTGTACCAACTCAAATCGATCCCGAAGTCGGCAAAGTCAAGGATCGACAAGGAGAATTCTGGATGCAGAGGATGTTCAAGGGCATAGGATTTGAAGTTCTCCATCAAGGGACCAATCTCGATCCCTGCCTTCTTAGCGGCTCGAACAGCATCAGCAAAGGCCAACTGATAGGCGAATTCGCCGACGAGCGCGACGTTGAGGTAGGGATCGACCTGGATCGCCTTCAGCTGTCCCTTCAAATCCACGGCCGTCTTCTCGACCTCCGCCAGTTCGGCCGCCTTGGCAACATTCTCGCCCCTGGCCTTCTCCAGCTCTCTCTTCGCCGCCTCCAACTCACCGCTAAGCCGATCCACCGCAGCCTTCAGCCCGATCGCCTCCTCCTGCGAAGCCTCAAGCTTCTGGCGAGTTTCCTTCTCCTTATTACAGGATCGATCGGCAGCCTCCTTGGAGCGGCTCAGCTCCTGCTTCAATCGATCCACGTCCTGATTAGCCCGTTTGGCCGTCTCCTCATACTCCTTCTCCATAGACCGGATCCGGTTGGCATCCTCAATATTTCTGTTCCGGGCGGTCTCAAGTTCGCGATGGAGATGAGCAGTGGAGGGACGCCCCTCAAAATCCCGGCGGCACAGGCGGCCATCGTCGCCGTCCCCGAAGAGCGAGCAGCAGTCGCCGCATGGCGTCTCAAATCGCCGACGAGCGATCGCATCAAGGTCGGTCGTCAAGCCTTGGGCGGAAGTGATTTGGCGAGCGTAGCGAGGACTTCCAGAGAAGTTTGCGGAGCCTTGCTCGAAAGGAAGTCCAGCACCATGGGAGCGACGTCCAGGTCGGCGAGACGAACCCTGCAGCGCAAACCAAGGAAATCAAGGAGTTAGCCCATACCATGCTCAGAATGCCAAACTCAGAAAATTTTTGACCCACTGTTACCTATTGACCAGTTCGGGATCGCGTCCGAAAAAAGGCTTGCCCCGGGATGTTTCCGCATCGGCGATCGCCACCTTCTTCGCCGAGCTGACAGATGACCGGGGGCCGGAGACTGGGGGCTTGGGGCCAGATCGCTCCATCATCGGGATGGCAGATATGGGAGCCGCAGCGACCGGAGGCTCAAGAATCGATATGTCCGCCTCAGAGATCGACGGGGACTCCTCCGACCTCCGCCTCTTGCGGCGCTTGAGCTGTTCCTCTTCCTCGACCACCGGCTTGGCGACTGGCGCCTCAGCAGTTCTCGTCACCGGGGCAGGGTGAGACGTCGTCGCAGGAACGCGACCAGTCCGCTTGCCCAAGTGAAGGCGACCGATGAGTCCAGGGTTCGACATGGCGATCTCTGCAGTCGGTTCTGTAATTCGGGGAAAATAAACCTCTGTCGAAAGAGAGATACAAACAAGTTAGACAAAACAAAACGACCTCATGGAGACGATCGACAAAAAAGGAAGCACCACTTAAGCTCATACCTGGAACTTTCAAGTGACGGGGGTAGCAAAACAATCGAGCCCCCAACCGATGAGCTTCGGTACCAAGAGAACGAACGTCGATAAAGGAGTCCGGCAAAGCGCGGATCCGCTCCCAAACGATCAAGAAATCGAATGGAAGGTCGGCGATCGCTGGAACAAGAGGTCCTGCAAAAAGAAAAACGAAATTAGATCAGTCCAAGACAAGCTCAATTAAGGGGATAGTTAAAATCCTTACTCGGATTCCTCTCCCGGAAAGTGGTGGGGATTTCCAACTCCTCATTCGGCCTGTCGCTCGTTGCCGATCGCCATGCCCCGCCGACCCAAAACCATTTAGCCAGGTCGCCCCTGGTCTTACTCGGCACACCAAGGACCACTCTCCCGAGTCGGCCTTGGATATGATGGCCGCCGATTGACCCCTTCTGCACGGCCAATTTAAACAAATAATTCATCTCCAACGCAGAAAGGAGGCGGAACAACCGATGACCGCCAAACAGGGTCAACGTGCAGATGATCTGCAGCCAAGCATTCGGCGTCAATTGAAGAGGCGCCAAATTCCAGGCGATCAGCAAGTAGGAGACGGCGAATGGCAACGGGAATCGCAGACCCGCCTCCATAATCATCTCGTTGACGGCAACCATGTGCTCGGGCGGTTGGTCGGCGCGCTCATTCTCCGAGGGCACGTGAAGGGAGACGTCAGAAGGGATGTGATATTTGGCCCTCCAACGGCTCAGGTCTTTATTGGTCGCCGTACTCCGGATCTTTCCGAGAGTCCACGGAGACGGGACGGCGGCCCGAAAGACCGTCCGATTCACATGTTCGTAAGGGTGAGCGGCGGTGTAGGCTTCGAAATCGAATTCCGGACAGGGTCCGGCGATCGCTTCCATCATCTGAGCAAAAGCCATGTAGGCGGGGCCGAATCTACTCTCTCGTTCCCAGGCCTCCCGCACCAAATCATCCTCCTCCACCGGCGAGCCCCCCTGCTCCGTCGTCGCCGCCGTCCTCGCCACTTCGGCTTCGTTGAAAAGCTCTTCAAGTTCCGCGGGTGCAATCCCCGCTCGAATAGCTTCGGCGGCCGTCTCCATATCCACTCCAACGGGAACCTCCTCCCGTTCAGGCGACGCGGCGGCGGCGGAAGAACTTCCGGTCTCGAATGCTTTTGATCCTCCCGACATATTAGAAAGTAAAGAGAGGGGGAAGGTTAATTTGTTCTTACCTAGAAAAAAGAAGGAGATCGGCACAAAAAGCTCCAGAAATTTCTGCAGAATTTCGGCTATGGATACCAAGGACGCGTAGAAAATGAAAGAGAAGAAGCCCTGCCCTTTTTATAGATGGAGACGAGGGCCTATATGCAAATAGGAGAAACCTCAAGGGCTGGATCGCAACCATCACGTGGGGACGCATTAAAAAATGTCCTCGGATCCCGCGTACGCGTCTTTTCGAGGGCACACCATCCGACAAGTCTGACAAACCGTCGGGCTTCCCCAACAGCGGCGCGACGCGTGTCCCTGCCACTTTAAAAAGCCCGCTTTCTTTTCCCGCTGCTCCCGACGTCAAAGAGGGTCGTCCATATTTGAATTCAGATCGGCTGATCGTTTAAACATTGACGATCGGCCACAGTGCCACCTCACCCCGTGTTTTTAACTTCGAGGCGAGCTGGGGGGCAATTGTTGTGCGGCGATTAAAACGCCTCGATAGGCGATCGACATCACGACCAGAGAAGCCAACCATGAAAAACATGCTCTGGACAAAACGCCTAGAGTTCGGCACAGTGTGGCGATCGTCCTTTGGTACCCAGCGATCGTCTTTTGATATCTGACGATCGTCTTTAATGAGCGGACCAGAGGCGATCATCTAATACCACGTGTGGATCCGGCATCCGTCAAAGTCATCGAAGACCGAATCTTGGACGGTGGCCCACATGCGGATCTTCAAAGATATCGATAGATAGGACCTTTGACCTCAGCCTGTCACCTACCACACCTACCGCACCTACCGACAAAGCCGCCGAAAGGTACAAAGTGGGTCCTCCCCTGACGGCTGCCCGGGACGCGTGTTGGCCTCTCATTGGCTCACACAGTTGACTCAGCGGCCCACGACTTTAAGGAACGGCCCATGTGACGGGAACTTTAAGGGAGCCCATGTGACGGGACGATCGCCACCTTATTATAATATAAAAACGGCGGTCGCCGCGATCGCTGAGGATCCCAACTACCTTGTCCCCTATAAATAGAGAACTCACCATAGCAGCAAAGGGACGCGATTTTTACTACGGATTAAGTGCAAAATACATATCAAAGAGAGAAACAAAAGCTCTTTTGGTAAACACTAACACATTCCTAGTAATATTCATACGCATTCTTCATATATCCCAAGCAAGAACTCACAGATCTATCTATCTGGTTCTTCCGGAAATCTACGCGCTCTAAAGCCTAGATAACTAGAAATCTTTACACTCCTTGTATTAGATTCTAACATTAATATTTGTACTCGACAGTATATTTATTAATAACATCTCGCGAGAGCATTCAAGCCCGGGATTAACAACCCCGGCAAATCTTGTGTTATCTATTTTCTCACGGAAGTGTTCTCGCATTTGTTTGTTACTCGATCATTCCAGCAATATTATCTCCGGATAATATTTTGGGTAACAACAGTGTTTCGATCGCGTATCGTGATTTTCGGATGTTTTGGGTCATTTTTGTAATTTCCCAAAGTTTTGGGTAATTACTTCCGTTGTTGAATTCCGAGCCTTCGGGTGGTCGGAATTGTGTGTTCTCTTAGCTCTTAGATTCGTCTTTGCGAGTACGTCATGTAGTACCATCGATTCGTATTCGAGTTCGGGTTTCGGGGTCGTTCGGGCCGTCGGAGTTGGCCCGGCCGAGTCATGGCCGGGCAATCAGGCCAGGCCGGATGGCGAGTCACGGCCGGTAGTGATCGGCGGCTCCCGCCGAGTCACGGTCGGTAGTGATCGGCGGCTCTGGCCGAGCGGCGCGATGGGCCGCGGCACACTCTGTGGCATTTTTCGCCAAAGCCAGGCATCAGGTGCCGCGGCACACTCCGGCCGGGCCGCGGCACACTGCCGACCACTGGGAGCCATTTTTGGGCCTGTGCCGCGGCACACTCCCGCTGGGCCGCGGCACACTGTGCAGCCTATTTATGGCCCTGCACACGGGTTTTTGGCCATTTTTCTCCTTCTTCTCCTTCTCTTCCGCGGCTGAGGTCGATCTTACCATGGAGTCATGTCGTTTAACAACAAATACATGAAGTTCTTGAGTTCATATCATCAACCAATCATCCGTTATCATCCTTTGATCCAGCGAATCAAGGTAATTTTCCATAGAACCTTAATTTCGTGAATTTGGGGGTTTTTGCGTTTTTGTCCGATTCGTTCCGTGTTATTGATTAATTCATGATGGGTATGATTAATCTTGGTAGTATTATTGTGTTTAACATCATTTAATCCATTGTTCTTCGTCGAATCGAAGTATATTTCTTGATTTCTTTCGAATCGACTTTTTGGGGGATTTGTCCTCGATCTCGTTTTTCATCCGTTTTTGATGGATCGATTATGGTTAAATGATGTTTTTAAACATATTCTATGGATTGTATATCCATATTTCAACTTTGAATTCCGTTTTCGGGTTTTGACGGAACGAATCGTGTTCTTGGCCGTTTTGGGGAAAACACTTGATCATTCGTCGTTCGTTCTTTGAATTCAACGGCTTTGAGTCGTGTTATGGAATTCATTTCATTGTTGTTATTGTCCTTCGTAGTTTATTATCACGAGTTGGCGTTCGGTGGAGTCGGCGGGTTCGTAGTCGGTTCGTGCCAACCTACTTCGGTCGATTTTCCGCGTTGTGGTTGTTCGAGGCAAGTACCTTGTCCATACTATTCTTGTTTTGGAATATGATTAATCTTGTCGGTATTCTTAGTTTCCCTACGGATTCATGGTATATTTCGTGGTTTTTACGGAATCGAGAGGGTTTGGTTGTGGTCCGCCCTCGTTGTTGTTTATATACGAATATACATGAATCGTAGGCGGGTTTTTGGGTGTATTCCAATTCCGTATTCATTTAGAAATGGTTGTGATTGTATTCTTCGAATCGTTAGGTTCGGTTTCATTGGTTCATAGCGTTCGTCGGTGACCTTCCTTTCCGTTCGTTGCGTCGTCAATAATTCAAGGCAAGTATTTTTGGAAACCTCTATGCTTAACGTGAAATGGTAATGTATATTGTGTGTGCTTTACTCACCTCGGGAGGGTCCGACGGGGCCTCGAGGGAATCTATGGCTTCGTCCTGGATTCATGAGTTTGATTCGCTAGCCAGCTCGGGAGGGTCCTTAGAGGCCTCGAGTGGGATTCGTGGCTTCGTCCCGGTCCTAGGTGACGTGTGGTGCTTGATTTGTTATATGAATGTGGCCAGCTCGGGAGGGTCCTTAGAGGCCTCGAGTGGGATTCGTGGCTTCGTCCCGGTCCTAGGCAAATTAATTGTGACTGTTTGTTTCCGGAAAAGACATGTCTGGTTTTGACTTTTGAAATTGATATTGGTGCATGTACTATGAAATGTGTAAGCGATTGGTTTGCCTTGAATACTTGTACTAGCGTAATTGCTAAACCCTATGGGGACCCGTTGTCGGGGAAATTCTTGTTATGGGTTTCAGGTTATGTTCAAATGCAGACGGGCGGCTAGGATGGTACGAGGATGTCGGCGAGGTTGTTGACATGTGCGGTGAGTCTTGTTATTTCCTCTTGTCTCTTTTGATGTGGATGTTTTCCAAATTGTAAACTTATAGATTGTACTCGCGAGTACTTAGGCTTTTTCCTTTCGGATTGTGATTGGTATTCGTTGGAGTTACTGTATTTGTCGGTTGATGTTTATTATGCCGGTTGTACCGGACGTGTTGTTTTATGTTCTTGTTGTTAACAATTGTTTCCTTGCTAACCGAGGCGGTTAGTCGAGTGGTGTTTTCTTGTGTTAGCCTGGTGGGTCCCATGTAGGGGTCCACGGCGTTGTAATACACCTCGAATATCTTGGGGGTGTTACAGAAAATGGTATCGGAGCCTAGGTTTATGGATACCTAGGCTTGTCGGTTAATTTGGGTCTATTTGCGTTTTGTTTTGCACATTGTCACACTGCTGCCGACATCTCAGTACATCCAGCGCTTGTAAGTTTTCCTTACTCGATCCTCTTGTTTTCTCGTATTGTATTTCCACTTCTTGAACTGTGATTGTCTCTCTCGTACTTATCGTCGAGTTGTTTTTCGATCCATCCGGTTCGTGTACTTTTGATTCTAGTATTGCGCAGTTCTTTATCTCTCTGGAGTATGTGCGCCGTTCTGGGCTTGACCGTTTGTCGTTTTGCGAGCCTTCCGTCACCAAACTTCCTAACGTTGGTGGGATCATTGGTAATCGAATGATCCGAGATTTGCTCCGTGGTATATTGTGAGAGGGCTTGACTCTCTAGTCTTTTGTTGTATGATGGAATCTGTGTTTGATAATTGTGATATATTAAATGTATGTTGAGCCGAACGTACTGATGGTTTGGACACCGGGGGTGTTACAATTATGGTATCCGAGGGGTGCAGTATGATGTGAATGTTTTGAACATTGATATATTCCGGGAAAGGTGTCGATGGCAGAGTTTGTTGAGAAACTCACATAGATGGTTTCGACATGTGTTCGAATCGGTGTTCATCAGTTATGCTGTTAAACTTGAAGAGATAAGTTTGACATATGCTTAGAATTAGTGTTTCTGAGTTGCGCTTGTTGAACTGGTGATTTTTGAATGCCGTATATGCATGTGTTCGGGAATTGTTAGTACTTGGCTAATTATTATTATTTACAACTAATGTGTTTTTATTAATAATAATACATGCGGCGTGCATGCTTGAAAATTTCTTAGACTTGATCGTATTGTGGGTTTTTGAAAAGTGACATGAATTTGGGCGAGCCAGCCTTGTATTTCCAAATAAAACCTTGTGTCGGTATTTAAAGTTCGTGTATAAAAGTGTTTAGGACATTTTATAAAATACTACCGCTGTAAAGCCCTTGTCGTGTTTGAAAGGGTCTTGAAAACGATTTTTAACTTATCGGTTTTATTTTCGAATAACTAGAGTATTCGATTTTAAAATCAGATTAGCCTGGGGAGACCTAGGCTGTCGAGTCAAATTGTGTTTGTTGAGTTTTGTCTCGTCGGATTTTGTCTGACTTAGTCGCATCGCGACGCGTCGTTTGAGATCATTGGTCGTGATTAGTATCGAGGGGCGGTCGTCACTTACGTGCGACCTATGGATGTAAAACTCCCTTCTTTGTGTTGTGCCTCGTGTGACACGAGCTATTTTTATGATTATTTGTTAAGTGACGGAATTCTCTTATGGATTTTGATTTCGTGATATGTGGTTATTTGACTCTAATATTTCGTTCATATGAGGAGTAATGTTGCTGGATTGTGCATGTTGAACTGTATTTCTTCTATCCGCTGCGTGAGTTCTTTCAACCGGCTTTCGGTATTTTGCAAACTGAGTTTTATTTCGAAAACTGGTTCCCTAAACTAAGTTTTTGGCATTATGGCCTTGATCGTTTTGGCGAAATTCTTATGACGGTATTTAGTATTTTGTAAATGGCTTTTGTGAGTTTTTGAAATATTACCGTCATCGGCTTTTTGGGCGTTTTTGTAAATGGTTTTTAGCCTGGTGGGTTCCGGCGCGGGACCCACGATGCTATAAAGTTTTGTGTAATTACCTGAAGTTTTTGGGCATTCTAGCCCATTGAATTATCTTTGAAAACCTTGAGTATCCTAGAAAATAAATTTCGAGATGTACTTTTAAAATGAATTATTTTCTCGTGATACATCCAAGGTGCCACAACACGTTTCAAAATTTTCTACCTCGAGATATTTTCAATGTTTTAGAAACACTTTTATTTAGACCCGAGGGTCGAATATTCTGAAAGTTTTCACTAAGAAAAAGTGTCCTCATTTTTATCAAATGCGAAATGGTTCTCCAAAGTCTCGATAACGATGTTTCACGTTGGTACTTTTTGAAAGGTGATACTCAAGATCAACCGGTGTTCTTCTAAATTATTTTCAAAATGAGGTTTTCGTTTTTAAAACCTATCCATTCCCGTTTGAGGATTGGGTATGTATGTATGATGTTCGCGTTGTCGTTATGATGTTTGCTCCCGAGTATGATCAGATTGGTGGCATGAACGTCGAGGCGTTGCCACGCATTTGTTGTGAGAGGTGGGATGTTGGTGTCGAATGTTGCCGCCTCGTAGTGATTTCTACGTTGTCGCGCATGTGCGAGCTGTTAAAGCTTGGTTTGGTATGACCGTGTGCATCGGTGATTGTTCCGTTATGTGTCCGTTGTTTAATGTCTTGTTACCACGCTCCCGTTTTTGTGAATTTCGTGGACGAGGTCGGAGGTAATGCCCATACTATTTTGACTTCTGTATTTTCTCTTTCTCCAGTCTATCGATTCGCTCATGTTCGTTGATACTTTATGAACTTGGTCTGTATTTCGGTTTCATCGTCCGATCGAGCTGTGATCTTGTTGGGGGTCGATCTGGTTATTGCTGTGACTTTTTCGGGTTCGGTTCGATTCTTGTGAACCTTGTTCGGGAGCGACATCATTTGTTTCTATTAGTTCTTTTTTTTTCGAAGTGGATCGGATTTGGAACTCTTGTGTTTTCGACTTTGTCGACTCATTATGTTTGTTGGCATTTCTGAGCTTGCCCTGCCCCTTGCTTTTGTTGATCGAACAAGTGTGGTATTGTTTCGGAATAACTCGTTTGTCGTTATGACTTTTCAATCGCTATTCCCTTTCCGGTGGATCTTATGGGAATGCTTGTCTTGTAGTTCTCACCAGATCATCATGGGAGTTGTTGTTTGAATTTTATTATCCTTCGTGTTTTGGACATGATTGTTCGATTTTTGTTGTCTCGGTCGTTTGTTTGTTTGGTTTTTGTCCTCGTTTCGTGATTGTTGAGCATTCAGGCTCCTTCCTAATTTCCTTAAGTGTAACACCCCCAAAACCATCCGGGATATTACAGCGCCGTGGGTCCCGCGCCAGAACCCACCAGGCTAAAAACCGTTTACAAAACCAATTCAAAAACGCCAAAAGGATGATGACGGTAATATTTTGCAAATACTCAAATATTTTCAAAAACATAATTTTGAAATACAGTCATAAAATACCATTTGAAAATACAAGGCGAAGTGCCAAATCTCGATAGTTCAAAATGTACGTTAAGACGCCGCTTAAATGTACCGATAAAATAGTTTAGGAAAAGGTTTAACGAAATAACCCAAGTTCGCAAAGTGCCAAAAGGGCCATTTAAAATACCCACACGCAGCGGATAAAGATACCGAAAAGCCATTTTGAAATATACACACGCAGCGGATAAATGCGATTCAAAATACACATTTGCAGCGGAAATGAATAACGAGAAAAGAAATACTCGATACTCCAAAATATGCCACCGCCAAGATCACATCGGAAGCTCATCCCTTCACGACCGCTACTAGCTCGATCTCGAGTACCTAAAAATAAAGCCCACGCAGGTCACCACAATACTCAATAATGATACCGATCACATCATCATAAATAATTACATACCAATGTAATAATCGTAAGAATACTACCAACGTAATCTTACCGTTATAACCTTACCAATCCATAACAATCGATCCTTACCATAATCCAAATTTCGCATCCTCGAATGACGAAATGAACTTAACAACAATTATCGTATTGAATTTCAACAAAAATACCGATAATCCTCAAAACATCATCATAACTCATAAGTGTGGAAATAATCCGATCTGTGCCAACTCCTTTCCGTCGGATTACACAATCAAATCTCAACATGGATAAACCGGTAATACACAACATATCTGTAGATCAACTACCACATGATAATGATAACAAATCTTGAAACATCGGCGTCAATCCGAATACTCATACGATCAATAACAATGATCAACCAATAACTCAATCGAGAATATCGTCGATATGATGAGCTCGATATGACTAACCCAAGGTCAAATTACACCAAATTATCATCAACATGATGAATTCCAATACAAAGGATCAACAATAACCGAGAATACCCTCAACAAGGTAGACTCCAAATGATCAACAAAGGACCAACGATAGCAGAATACCCTCAACAAGGTAGACTCCAAATGATCAACAAAGGACCAACAATAGCAGAATACCCTCAACAAGGTAGACTCCAAATGATCAACAATAATGGATCTCAAGAAATAACTCGATCGAACATACCCCTCGGGCGTATGAACAATCGATCATAACCGTCGAACATATCGATCATACATGGACTATGAGCGACCCAACAATATGGCTCAAAGATGGGCGTCACGATGCGCCCGATCCGGAAATGTGTCCGTGCACAAGCCACCCCGGTATCGATCAAATACACGTGTGGTCTTGTACCTAATTAGCCTCACGAACTACGTCTCGTGTGCACGGTTCAATGCGAAAATATCCACGCATAACCATCATGTGCCCGGCTAAAAATCCTACACAATAACCAATCGGCACGCAGATATGACTCCAGATATGTCACGATGCAACATGACAACGAAACTCAAGGATTACATATCGATAAGGATCAAAAGACTCACCGAAGTGAACAACGACAATCTGACAAAGAAAAGTCGACACGACTAATCAATATTTAAAACAACAATCCTGGGATCACAAACCCCAAAGGATAATCCATACGATCAACAATCTCAGACAACAGTTCTGAGATCAACATCCATCGATGAGACGATCAACACAACCATTAATACCAACAACTTACATTTCTAACAACATTGCTATACGAATTATAAATGAAATGAAAACGAAATCATTCATCAAATATTATAAACTGAACAAGTATAAACTTGCCTCAATGACGACTACCACGATGTCAACATTATTCCAAAAGAGTCCGGAGTAATCCACAATTTGCCAAGCCTTGAATCGGAGTCGAATCAGAAGGGTAATGAATTTCTCCAAATTCATCTGATATTCAAGAAAATCAACGAGCCAATCCATTGAACAAAATCTCCATCCAATTAAATCTCATTATCCGTTCTATGACGTAGCCCCAATAAAATCACTATAAATGAATCAAAGTAGCGTCGAGGACCAATTAAAACCGAACCAAATTAAACGTCCAACCCAGTTAAAAAATGAGTAAGCCCAAGTCCACCTCCTATTTTTCTCCATCCTTCTCCTCAATCTGCGCCCCCTCCTTTTCCCTTTATTTTCTTTTCTTTCTTCTTCTTCATACTCTCTGTCCGGCCTCTCTCTTCACATCTATATATTTTTTTTCCTTTTCCCTTTCTTCTTTTCTTAAATCCCACACACACACACAATCCCACAACCGGATGGCAGGTGGCGATGGCGAGAGGAGGAGTCTGGTGAAGGGTTTCGGGTCTACGCCGATCACAAATCCGGATTCAGGCTCAGCGATTTTCAGGCATACACTTCCGGTTATACCAGTTGGACGGCGGCGGAACAACAAACAGGGCTCGGGACTCCTCGTCTTGGATTTACTATGGGCCAGTATTCGAATTCAACCGGCGAAGGAGGCCACGATGATGATGTCCGGCGACATCGAGTCCCAGTCCATTTTCCCGGCTGTTCGACTGTGAATCCCTGATTTGAGTCTCTGTCTAGGCTGTCGAATAAGAGGCCTACGCTCAAGGCGGCGACACGGCGGTAAATCGAGTAGATTTTCTGGGCTTCAAATTAGTGAGGATTTTAGTGATTTCCGCCGATTGAACCATCTTCGTAGAGAACGAATTGAATACATCTCTGTTGATTTCTACTAAGATGAAGTTTAAGTTTTCATCCGAGTTGCAAACTTGTCTCTATGATTTGGATGGAGGATATTTGGATGGAGGTTGATAATGAAATATATTGAATAAAATGTAGTGTGTTGAACGTAAATTGACAATCCAGATAACATTTTGTAGATGTATGTTTGTCCTTATTATTAACTTAATCTACCTCTAATCTAATAAAATCCCACCAATAATATTATATTCTAAATTAGGAGAATACATAGGGTATGATAATGACATGTACAAAATCAAATACATTATTCCGTTTAGTTGGGTGTTCCATCGTAATTCAACCTAAAATACATTTAATAATATTTGTACCGTCTCATCAATATTCTATAATTCCATATTATCTCATATAATATCGTCACATATAATCAACATGTTCCTCACATGTAATCATCCTTAAAAGCGAACAACTAACAAGGGATACGAATATTACGGATTTAGATGAACCAAGAAGATGAACACTTGAACTCCTTTCCAAGAATCTTGAGTATCTTGAAGAACAAGGCTTGAATCCATGCTCTCTATCTGAATCTTGTTAAAAATCACCACCTCACCGTGTTTGGGAACTTCAAGATCCTCCCAAAGCTCTCTCTATCATTGAAGGAGAAAGAATGGACTAAATGCATCTCAAAACCCATTGTCCCCTTATATAATAAACATTACTAGCGCGCTACTCTCATAAAATAGCGTGCGTTATTGCTCTAGCGTCGCTAATCGACTTCGTTAGCGTGCGCTATCGCAGCCAGAGGCCTTTGTCTTGCCTCGTACATGAGCTTACGTCGTAATGCCCATACATTAGCGTGCGTAACACCTTTATCTAGTGTACGCAAGTCCTTGCATTTAGCGTGCGCTAACATCGATTGACTTGCTACGATCTACCTCATCTGCCCCCACATGCCGTCGACAAGGATAAGATTCCCTTTGGCCGATCTACAATTAGCGTGCGTTAAGACTCATGCTTTAGCGTGCGCTAATACTTCGGGACAAACAACCGTTGAATTTATCCGGACACGCGCCGAAAGCGGCCGGGTCCACACGCAGATTCCTTCCGATCATTGCATTTAGCGTGCGCTACATTACGCCTCTAGCGTCGCTAACCATGAACGATAGCGTCGCTATACTTGAACATTAGCGCGCGCTAATCGTGCTATACTTAGCCATTTTCCAACTCTCCTCGTCCGTCTCGACATACCTAATACGAACATACAACATACGCATACATGTATCAATCCGATAACATTATCATACGATATACCCGATATCAAAAGTACGATAACTGATACACGATATCCTCAAAAAAATTTCGAACCACTACGACAATTATACGAGTACAAATACGGTGTCTCGGTTCTCAATTTATTTTATCCATACCGTATAGACACCAAGCCATCCAAGATATCTTAGATAAAATAACGCGAAAAATTCATACTGAAAATTCGGGTATTACATACTACCCCCCTTAAAATAAGTTTCGTCCTCGAAACTTGTAACCTGCCACAAACAATAGATCAACCCAAAATTTCCAACTCATCACGAAAACAATCAGTCGTCGCCAAAAGCGAATAACCAAAACGATATACTTACAGGTGCGTGAAGCCGATGATCTCCCGTGATACTAGCACACGACTCCCATATGAAGCCTCAAAATAATACCAACACACGCCAATATCACAAATAACAATTGGAAAATATCTCAAAAATTTTGGAAACTCCAAAAATCGATTCGACTCAAAAGTCAGAAAAACTCATTTTCAAAAATCACGCTACTACCGTACCGGTAGAGCCACATAACACACACGCCTGGGTTTCACAAAACCCAAGCTCCGATACCATCTTCTGTAACACCCCCAAAACCATCCGGGATATTACAGCGCCGTGGGTCCCGCGCCAGAACCCACCAGGCTAAAAACCGTTTACAAAACCAATTCAAAAACGCCAAAAGGATGATGACGGTAATATTTTGCAAATACTCAAATATTTTCAAAAACATAATTTTGAAATACAGTCATAAAATACCATTTGAAAATACAAGGCGAAGTGCCAAATCTCGATAGTTCAAAATGTACGTTAAGACGCCGCTTAAATGTACCGATAAAATAGTTTAGGAAAAGGTTTAACGAAATAACCCAAGTTCGCAAAGTGCCAAAAGGGCCATTTAAAATACCCACACGCGATGGATAAAGATACCGAAAAGCCATTTTGAAATATACACACGCGAGATAAATGCGATTCAAAATACACATTTGCGTGAAATGAATAACCGAGAAAAGAAATACTCGATACTCCAAAATATGCCACCGCCGATATCACATCGGAAGCTCATCCCTTCACGACCGCTACTAGCTCGATCTCAGAGTACCTAAAAATAAAGCCCACGACGGTCACCACAATACTCAATAATGATACCGATCACATCATCATAAATAATTACATACCAATGTAATAATACGTAAGAATACTACCAACGTAATCTTACCGTTATAACCTTACCAATCCATAACAATCCAATCCTTACCATAATCCAAATTTCGCATCCTCGAATGACGAAATGAACTTAACAACAATTATCTGTATTGAATTTCAACAAAAATACCGATAATCCTCAAAACATCATCATAACTCATAAGTGTGGAAATAATCCGATCTGTGCCAACTCCTTTCCGTCGGATTACACAATCAAATCTCAACATGGATAAACCAGTAATACACAACATATCTGTAGATCAACTACCACATGATAATGATAACAAATCTTGAAACATCGGCGTACAATCCGAATACTCATACGATCAATAACAATGATCAACCAATAACTCAATCGAGAATATCGTCGATATGATGAGCTCCAATATGACTAACCCAAGGTCAAATTACAGCCGAAATTATCATCAACATGATGAATTCCAATACAAAGGATCAACAATAACCGAGAATACCCTCAACAAGGTAGACTCCAAATGATCAACAAAGGACCAACGATAACCGAGAATACCCTCAACAAGGTAGACTCCAAATGATCAACAAAGGACCAACAATAACCGAGAATACCCTCAACAAGGTAGACTCCAAATGATCAACAATAATGGATCTCAAGAAATAACTCTGACTGTCGAACATACCCCTCGGGCGTATGAACAATCAGTCGCAAACCGTCGAACATATCCAATCATACATGGACTATGAACGACCCAACAATATGGCTCAAAAGATGGACGTCACAGTACGCCCGATCCGGAAATGTGTCCGTGCACAAGCCACCCCGGGTATCGATCAAATACACGTGTGGTCTTGTACCTAATTAGCCTCACGAACTACGTCTCGTGTGCACGGTTCAATGCGAAAATATCCACGCATAACCATCATGTGCCCGGCTAAAAATCCTACACAATAACCAATCGGCACGCAGATATGACTCCAGATATGTCACGATGCAACATGACAACGAAACTCAAGGATTACATATCCAATAAGGATCAAAAGACTCACCGAAGTGAACAACGACAATCTGACAAAGAAAAGTCGACACGACTAATCAATATTTAAAACAACAATCCTCGGATCACAAACCCCAAAGGATAATCCATACGATCAACAATCTCAGACAACAGTTCTGAGATCAACATCCATCGATGAGACGATCAACACAACCATTAATACCAACAACTTACATTTCTAACAACATTGCTATACGAATTATAAATGAAATGAAAACGAAATCATTCATCAAATATTATAAACTGAACAAGTATAAACTTGCCTCAATGACGACTACCACGATGTCAACATTATTCCAAAAGAGTCCGGAGTAATCCACAATTTGCCAAGCCTTGAATCGGAGTCGAATCAGAAGGGTAATGAATTTCTCCAAATTCATCTGATATTCAAGAAAATCAACGAGCCAATCCATTGAACAAAATCTCCATCCAATTAAATCTCATTATCCCGTTCTATGACGTAGCCCCAATAAAATCACTATAAATGAATCAAAGTAGCATCTGAGGACCAATTAAAACCGAACCAAATTAAACGTCCAACCCAGTTAAAAAAATGAGTAAGCCCAAGTCCACCTCCTATTTTTCTCCATCCTTCTCCTCAATCTGCGCCCCCTCCTTTTCCCTTTATTTTCTTTTCTTTCTTCTTCATACTCTCTGTCCGGCCTCTCTCTTCACATCTATATATTTTTTTTCCTTTTCCCTTTCTTCTTTTCTTAAATCCCACACACACACACAATCCCACAACCGGATGGCAGGTGGCGATGGCGAGAGGAGGAGTCTGGTGAAGGGTTTCGGGTCTACGCCGATCACAAATCCGGATTCAGGCTCAGCGATTTTCAGGCATACACTTCCGGTTATACCAGTTGGACGGCGGCGGAACAACAAACAGGGCTCGGGACTCCTCGTCTTGGATTTACTATGGGCCAGTATTCGAATTCAACCGGCGAAGGAGGCCACGATGATGATGTCCGACGACATCGAGTCCCAGTCCATTTTCCCGGCTGTTCGACTGTGAATCCCTGATTTGAGTCTCTGTCTAGGCTGTCGAATAAGAGGCCTACGCTCAAGGCGCGACACGGCGGTAAATCGAGTAGATTTTCTGGGCTTCAAATTAGTGAGGATTTTAGTGATTTCCGCCGATTGAACCATCTTCGTAGAGAGAACGAATTGAATACATCTCTGTTGATTTCTACTAAGATGAAGTTTAAGTTTTCATCCGAGTTGCAAACTTGTCTCTATGATTTGGATGGAGGATATTTGGATGGAGGTTGATAATGAAATATATTGAATAAAATGTAGTGTGTTGAACGTAAATTGACAATCCAGATAACATTTTGTAGATGTATGTTTGTCCTTATTATTAACTTAATCTACCTCTAATCTAATAAAATCCCACCAATAATATTATATTCTAAATTAGGAGAATACATAGGGTATGATAATGACATGTACAAAATCAAATACATTATTCCGTTTAGTTGGGTGTTCCATCGTAATTCAACCTAAAATACATTTAATAATATTTGTACCGTCTCATCAATATTCTATAATTCCATATTATCTCATATAATATCGTCACATATAATCCAACATGTTCCTCACATGTAATCATCCTTAAAATCGAACAACTAACAAGGGATACGAATATTACCTGGATTTAGATGAACCAAGAAGAAGAACACTTGAACTCCATTCCAAGAATCATGAGTAACTTGAAGAACAAGGCTTGAATCCATGCTCTCTATCTTAATCTTGTTAAAAATCACCACCTCACCGTGTTTGGGAACTTCAAGATCCTCCCAAAGCTCTCTCTATCGACTGAAGGAGAAAGAATGGACTAAATGCATCTCAAAACCCAGCTGTCCCCTTATATAATAAACATTACTAGCGCGCGCTACTCTCATAAAATAGCGTGCGTTATTGCTCTAGCGTGCGCTAACTGACTTCGTTAGCGTGCGCTATCGCAGCCCAGAGGCCACTGTCTTGCCTCGTACATGAGCTTACGTACGTAATGCCCATACATTAGCGTGCGTAACTTACACTGTCTAGTGTACGCAAGTCCTTGCATTTAGCGTGCGCTAACATCAGTTGACTTGCTACAGTCTACCTACCGCATCTGCCCCCACATGCCGATCTGACAAGGATAAGATTCCCTTTGACCGATCTACAATTAGCGTGCGTTAAGACTCATGCTTTAGCGTGCGCTAATACTTCAGGACAAACAACCGTTGAATTTATCCGGACACGCGCCGAAAGCAGCCGGGTCCACACGCAGATTCCTTCCGATCTGACTGCATTTAGCGTGCGCTACATTCTGCCTCTAGCGTGCGCTAACCATGAACGATAGCGTGCGCTATACTTGAACATTAGCGCGCGCTAATCAGGCTATACTTAGCCATTTTCCAACTCTCCTCGTCCGTCTCGACATACCTAATACGAACATACAACATACTGCATACATGTACTGAATCCAATAACATTATCATACGATATACCCAATATCAAAAGTACGATAACCTGATACACGATATCCTCAAAAAAAATTTCGAACCACTACGACAATTATACGAGTACAAATACAGCTGTCTCAGTTCTCAATTTATTTTATCCATACTGTATAGACACCAAGCCATCCAGTATATCTTAGATAAAATAACGCGAAAAATTCATACTGAAAATTCGGGTATTACATACTACCCCCCTTAAAATAAGTTTCGTCCTCGAAACTTGTAACCTGCCACAAACAATAGATCAACCCAAAATTTCCAACTCATCACGAAAACAATCGTCGTGTGGCGAATAACCAAAACGATATACTTACAGGTGCGTGAAGCCGATGATCTCCCGTGATACTAGCACACGACTCCCATATGAAGCCTCAAAATAATACCAACACACGCCAATATCACAAATAACAATTGGAAAATATCTCAAAAATTTTGGAAACTCCAAAAATCGATTCGACTCAAAAGTCAGAAAAACTCATTTTCAAAAATCACGCTACTACCGTACCGGTAGAGCCACATAACACACACGCCTGGGTTTCACAAAACCCAAGCTCCGATACCATCTTCTGTAACACCCCAAAACCATCCGGGATATTACAGTAGTGGGTCCCGCGCCAGAACCCACCAGGCTAAAAACCGTTTACAAAACCAATTCAAAAACGCCAAAAGGATGATGACGGTAATATTTTGCAAATACTCAAATATTTTCAAAAACATAATTTTGAAATACAGTCATAAAATACCATTTGAAAATACAAGGCGAAGTGCCAAATCTCGATAGTTCAAAATGTACGTTAAGACGCCGCTTAAATGTACCGATAAAATAGTTTAGGAAAAGGTTTAACGAAATAACCCAAGTTCGCAAAGTGCCAAAAGGGCCATTTAAAATACCCACACGCAGCGGATAAAGATACCGAAAAGCCATTTTGAAATATACACACGCAGCAGATAAATGCAGTTCAAAATACACATTTGCAGCGGAAATGAATAACCAGAAAAGAAATACTCGATACTCCAAAATATGCCACCGCCAGTATCACATCGGGAAGCTCATCCCTTCACGACCGCTACTAGCTCGATCTCCGAGTACCTAAAAATAAAGTCCACGACGAATTCACCACAATACTCAATAATGATACCGATCACATCATCATAAATAATTACATACCAATGTAATAATACTGTAAGAATACTACCAACGTAATCTTACCGTTATAACCTTACCAATCCATAACAATCCAATCCTTACCATAATCCAAATTTCGCATCCTCGAATGACGAAATGAACTTAACAACAATTATCTGTATTGAATTTCAACAAAAATACCGATAATCCTCAAAACATCATCATAACTCATAAGTGTGGAAATAATCCGATCTGTGCCAACTCCTTTCCGTCGGATTACACAATCAAATCTCAACATGGATAAACCAGTAATACACAACATATCTGTAGATCAACTACCACATGATAATGATAACAAATCTTGAAACATCGGCGTACAATCCGAATACTCATACGATCAATAACAATGATCAACCAATAACTCAATCGAGAATATCGTCGATATGATGAGCTCCAATATGACTAACCCAAGGTCAAATTACAGCCGAAATTATCATCAACATGATGAATTCCAATACAAAGGATCAACAATAACCGAGAATACCCTCAACAAGGTAGACTCCAAATGATCAACAAAGGACCAACGATAACCGAGAATACCCTCAACAAGGTAGACTCCAAATGATCAACAAAGGACCAACAATAACCGAGAATACCCTCAACAAGGTAGACTCCAAATGATCAACAATAATGGATCTCAAGAAATAACTCGATCACGAACATACCCCTCGGGCGTATGAACAATCGATCATAAACCGTCGAACATATCCGATCATACATGGACTATGAGCGACCCAACAATATGGCTCAAAAGATGGGCGTCACGATCGCCGATCCGGAAATGTGTCCGTGCACTAGCCACCCCGGGTTTCGATCAAATAGACGTGTGGTCTTGTACCTAATTAGCCTCACGAACTTCGTCTCGTGTGCGGTTCAATGCGAAAATATCCACGCATAACCATCATGTGCCGGCTAAAAATCCTACACAATAACCAATCGGCACGCGAGATATGACTCGGATATGTCACGATGCAACATGACAACGAAACTCAAGGATTACATATCGATAAGGATCAAAAGACTCACCGAAGTGAACAACGACAATCTGACAAAGAAAAGTCGACACGACTAATCAATATTTAAAACAACAATCCTCGGATCACAAACCCCAAAGGATAATCCATACGATCAACAATCTCAGACAACAGTTCTGAGATCAACATCCATCGATGAGACGATCAACACAACCATTAATACCAACAACTTACATTTCTAACAACATTGCTATACGAATTATAAATGAAATGAAAACGAAATCATTCATCAAATATTATAAACTGAACAAGTATAAACTTGCCTCAATGACGACTACCACGATGTCAACATTATTCCAAAAGAGTCCGGAGTAATCCACAATTTGCCAAGCCTTGAATCGGAGTCGAATCAGAAGGGTAATGAATTTCTCCAAATTCATCTGATATTCAAGAAAATCAACGAGCCAATCCATTGAACAAAATCTCCATCCAATTAAATCTCATTATCCCGTTCTATGACGTAGCCCCAATAAAATCACTATAAATGAATCAAAGTAGCATCTGAGGACCAATTAAAACCGAACCAAATTAAACGTCCAACCCAGTTAAAAAAATGAGTAAGCCCAAGTCCACCTCCTATTTTTCTCCATCCTTCTCCTCAATCTGCGCCCCCTCCTTTTCCCTTTATTTTCTTTTCTTTCTTCTTCTTCATACTCTCTGTCCGGCCTCTCTCTTCACATCTATATATTTTTTTTCCTTTTCCCTTTCTTCTTTTCTTAAATCCCACACACACACACAATCCCACAACCGGATGGCAGGTGGCGATGGCGAGAGGAGGAGTCTGGTGAAGGGTTTCGGGTCTACGCCGATCACAAATCCGGATTCAGGCTCAGCGATTTTCAGGCATACACTTCCGGTTATACCAGTTGGACGGCGGCGGAACAACAAACAGGGCTCGGGACTCCTCGTCTTGGATTTACTATGGGCCAGTATTCGAATTCAACCGGCGAAGGAGGCCACGATGATGATGTCCGACGACATCGAGTCCCAGTCCATTTTCCCGGCTGTTCGACTGTGAATCCCTGATTTGAGTCTCTGTCTAGGCTGTCGAATAAGAGGCCTACGCTCAAGGCGGCGACACGGCGGTAAATCGAGTAGATTTTCTGGGCTTCAAATTAGTGAGGATTTTAGTGATTTCCGCCGATTGAACCATCTTCGTAGAGAACGAATTGAATACATCTCTGTTGATTTCTACTAAGATGAAGTTTAAGTTTTCATCCGAGTTGCAAACTTGTCTCTATGATTTGGATGGAGGATATTTGGATGGAGGTTGATAATGAAATATATTGAATAAAATGTAGTGTGTTGAACGTAAATTGACAATCCAGATAACATTTTGTAGATGTATGTTTGTCCTTATTATTAACTTAATCTACCTCTAATCTAATAAAATCCCACCAATAATATTATATTCTAAATTAGGAGAATACATAGGGTATGATAATGACATGTACAAAATCAAATACATTATTCCGTTTAGTTGGGTGTTCCATCGTAATTCAACCTAAAATACATTTAATAATATTTGTACCGTCTCATCAATATTCTATAATTCCATATTATCTCATATAATATCGTCACATATAATCCAACATGTTCCTCACATGTAATCATCCTTAAAAACGAACAACTAACAAGGGATACGAATATTACCTGGATTTAGATGAACCAAGAAGAACACTTGAACTCCATTCCAAGAATCATGAGTAACTTGAAGAACAAGGCTTGAATCCATGCTCTCTATCTTAAACTTGTTAAAAATCACCACATCACCGTCTTTGGGAACTTAAAGATCAACCAAAAGATCTCTCTATCGACAGAAGGAGAAAGAATGGACTAAATGCATCTCAAAACCAAGATGTCCCCTTATATAATAAACATTACTAGCGCGCGCTACTCTCATAATATAGCGTTCGTTATTGCCCTAGCGTGCGCTAACTGACTTCGTTAGCGTGCGCTATCGCAGGCCAGAGGCCACTGTCTTGCCTCGTAGTTGAGCTTACGTTCGTAATGCGCATTCATTAGCGTGCGTAACTTACACTGTCTAGTGTACGCAAGTCCTTGCATTTAGCGTGCGCTAACATCGATTGACTTGCTACGATCTACCTACCGCATCTGCCCACATGCCGTCGACAAGGATAAGATTCCCTTTGACCGATCTACAATTAGCGTGCGTTAAGACTCATGCTTTAGCGTGCGCTAATACTTCAGGACAAACAACCGTTGAATTTATCCGGACACGCGCCGAAAGCAGCCGGGTCCACACGCAGATTCCTTCCGATCTGACTGCATTTAGCGTGCGCTACATTCTGCCTCTAGCGTGCGCTAACCATGAACGATAGCGTGCGCTATACTTGAACATTAGCGCGCGCTAATCAGGCTATACTTAGCCATTTTCCAACTCTCCTCGTCCGTCTCGACATACCTAATACGAACATACAACATACTGCATACATGTACTGAATCCAATAACATTATCATACGATATACCCAATATCAAAAGTACGATAACCTGATACACGATATCCTCAAAAAAAATTTCGAACCACTACGACAATTATACGAGTACAAATACAGCTGTCTCAGTTCTCAATTTATTTTATCCATACTGTATAGACACCAAGCCATCCAGTATATCTTAGATAAAATAACGCGAAAAATTCATACTGAAAATTCGGGTATTACATACTACCCCCCTTAAAATAAGTTTCGTCCTCGAAACTTGTAACCTGCCACAAACAATAGATCAACCCAAAATTTCCAACTCATCACGAAAACAATCAGTCGTCGCCAAAAGCGAATAACCAAAACGATATACTTACAGGTGCGTGAAGCCGATGATCTCCCGTGATACTAGCACACGACTCCCATATGAAGCCTCAAAATAATACCAACACACGCCAATATCACAAATAACAATTGGAAAATATCTCAAAAATTTTGGAAACTCCAAAAATCGATTCGACTCAAAAGTCAGAAAAACTCATTTTCAAAAATCACGCTACTACCGTACCGGTAGAGCCACATAACACCCACGCCTGGGTTTCACAAAACCCAAGCTCGATACCATCTTACGTAACACCCCAAAACCATCAGGGATATTACAGTAGTGGGTCATGCGCGAACCCACCAGCTAAAAACCGTTTACAAAACCAATTCAAAAACGCCAAAAGGATGATGACGGTAATATTTTGCAAATACTCAAATATTTTCAAAAACATAATTTTGAAATACTGTCATAAAATACCATTTGAAAATACAAGGCGAAGTGCCAAATCTCGATAGTTCAAAATGTACGTTAAGACGCCGCTTAAATGTACCGATAAAATAGTTTAGGAAAGGTTTAACGAAATAACCCAAGTTCGCAAAGTGCCAAAAGGGCCATTTAAAATACCCACACGCGTGGATAAAGATCCGAAAAGCCATTTTGAAATATACACACGCAGCAGATAAATGCGATTCAAAATACACATTTGCGTGAAATGAATAACGAGAAAAGAAATACTCGATACTCCAAAATATGCCACCGCCAAGATATCACATCGAAGCTCATCCCTTCACGACCGCTACTAGCTCGATCTCCGAGTACCTAAAAATAAAGCCCACGACGGTCAGCCACAATACTCAATAATGATACCGATCACATCATCATAAATAATTACATACCAATGTAATAATACTGTAAGAATACTACCAACGTAATCTTACCGTTATAACCTTACCAATCCATAACAATCCAATCCTTACCATAATCCAAATTTCGCATCCTCGAATGACGAAATGAACTTAACAACAATTATCTGTATTGAATTTCAACAAAAATACCGATAATCCTCAAAACATCATCATAACTCATAAGTGTGGAAATAATCCGATCTGTGCCAACTCCTTTCCGTCGGATTACACAATCAAATCTCAACATGGATAAACCAAGAATACACAACATATCTGTAGATCAACTACCACATGATAATGATAACAAATCTTGAAACATCGGCGTACAATCCGAATACTCATACGATCAATAACAATGATCAACCAATAACTCAATCGAGAATATCGTCGATATGATGAGCTCCAATATGACTAACCCAAGGTCAAATTACAGCCGAAATTATCATCAACATGATGAATTCCAATACAAAGGATCAACAATAACCGAGAATACCCTCAACAAGGTAGACTCCAAATGATCAACAAAGGACCAACGATAACCGAGAATACCCTCAACAAGGTAGACTCAAATGATCAACAAAGGACCAACAATAACCAGAATACCCTCAACAAGGTAGACTCCAAATGATCAACAATAATGGATCTCAAGAAATAACTCATTTATCGAACATACCCCTCGGGCGTATGAACAATCGATCATAACCGTCGAACATATCCAATCATACATGGACTATGAGCGACCCAACAATATGGCTCAAAAGATGGGCGTCACGATGCGCCCGATCCGGAAATGTGTCCGTGCACAAGCCACCGGGTATCGATCAAATACACGTGTGGTCTTGTACCTAATTAGCCTCACGAACTACGTCTCGTGTGCGGTTCAATGCGAAAATATCCACGCATAACCATCATGTGCCCGCTAAAAATCCTACACAATAACCAATCGGCACGCAGATATGACTCGGATATGTCACGATGCAACATGACAACGAAACTCAAGGATTACATATCGATAAGGATCAAAAGACTCACCAAGTGAACAACGACAATCGACAAAGAAAAGTCGACACGACTAATCAATATTTAAAACAACAATCCACGGGATCACAAACCCCAAAGGATAATCCATACGATCAACAATCTCGGACAACGATTACGAGATCAACATCCATCGATGAGACGATCAACACAACCATTAATACCAACAACTTACATTTCTAACAACATTGCTATACGAATTATAAATGAAATGAAAAGCGAAATCATTCATCAAATATTATAAATGAACAAGTATAAACTTGCCTCAATGGCGACTACCACGATGTCAACATTATTCCAAAAGAGTCCGGAGTAATCCACAATTTGCCAAGCCTTGAATCGGAGTCGAATCAGAAGGGTAATGAATTTCTCCAAATTCATCTGATATTCAAGAAAATCAACGAGCCAATCCATTGAACAAAATCTCCATCCAATTAAATCTCATTATCCCGTTCTATGACGTAGCCCCAATAAAATCACTATAAATGAATCAAAGTAGATCGAGGACCAATTAAAACCGAACCAAATTAAACGTCCAACCCAGTTAAAAAATGAGTAAGCCCAAGTCCACCTCCTATTTTCTCCATCCTTCTCCTCAATCTGCGCCCCCTCCTTTTCCCTTTATTTTCTTTTCTTTCTTCTTCTTCATACTCTCTGTCCGGCCTCTCTCTTCACATCTATATATTTTTTTTCCTTTTCCCTTTCTTCTTTTCTTAAATCCCACACACACACAATCCCACAACCGGATGGCAGGTGGCGATGGCGAGAGGAGGAGTCTGGTGAAGGGTTTCGGGTCTACGCCGATCACAAATCCGGATTCAGGCTCAGCGATTTTCAGGCATACACTTCCGGTTATACCAGTTGGACGGCGGCGGAACAACAAACAGGGCTCAGGACTCCTCGTCTTGGATTTACTATGGGCCAGTATTCGAATTCAACCGGCGAAGGAGGCCACGATGATGATGTCCGACGACATCGAGTCCCAGTCCATTTTCCCGGCTGTTCGACTGTGAATCCCTGATTTGAGTCTCTGTCTAGGCTGTCGAATAAGAGGCCTACGCTCAAGGCGGCGACACGGCGGTAAATCGAGTAGATTTTCTGGGCTTCAAATTAGTGAGGATTTTAGTGATTTCCGCCGATTGAACCATCTTCGTAGAGAACGAATTGAATACATCTCTGTTGATTTCTACTAAGATGAAGTTTAAGTTTTCATCCGAGTTGCAAACTTGTCTCTATGATTTGGATGGAGGATATTTGGATGGAGGTTGATAATGAAATATATTGAATAAAATGTAGTGTGTTGAACGTAAATTGACAATCCAGATAACATTTTGTAGATGTATGTTTGTCCTTATTATTAACTTAATCTACCTCTAATCTAATAAAATCCCACCAATAATATTATATTCTAAATTAGGAGAATACATAGGGTATGATAATGACATGTACAAAATCAAATACATTATTCCGTTTAGTTGGGTGTTCCATCGTAATTCAACCTAAAATACATTTAATAATATTTGTACCGTCTCATCAATATTCTATAATTCCATATTATCTCATATAATATCGTCACATATAATCCAACATGTTCCTCACATGTAATCATCCTTAAAAACGAACAACTAACAAGGGATACGAATATTACCTGGATTTAGATGAACCAAGAAGAAGAACACTTGAACTCCATTCCAAGAATCATGAGTAACTTGAAGAACAAGGCTTGAATCCATGCTCTCTATCTTAATCTTGTTAAAAATCACCACCTCACCGTGTTTGGGAACTTCAAGATCCTCCCAAAGCTCTCTCTATCGACTGAAGGAGAAAGAATGGACTAAATGCATCTCAAAACCCAGCTGTCCCCTTATATAATAAACATTACTAGCGCGCGCTACTCTCATAAAATAGCGTGCGTTATTGCTCTAGCGTGCGCTAACTGACTTCGTTAGCGTGCGCTATCGCAGCCCAGAGGCCACTGTCTTGCCTCGTACATGAGCTTACGTACGTAATGCCCATACATTAGCGTGCGTAACTTACACTGTCTAGTGTACGCAAGTCCTTGCATTTAGCGTGCGCTAACATCAGTTGACTTGCTACAGTCTACCTACCGCATCTGCCCCCACATGCCGATCTGACAAGGATAAGATTCCCTTTGACCGATCTACAATTAGCGTGCGTTAAGACTCATGCTTTAGCGTGCGCTAATACTTCAGGACAAACAACCGTTGAATTTATCCGGACACGCGCCGAAAGCAATGGGTCCACACGCAGATTCCTTCCGATCTGACTGCATTTAGCGTGCGCTACATTCTGCCTCTAGCGTGCGCTAACCATGAACGATAGCGTGCGCTATACTTGAACATTAGCGCGCGCTAATCAGGCTATACTTAGCCATTTTCCAACTCTCCTCGTCCGTCTCGACATACCTAATACGAACATACAACATACTGAATACATGTACTGAATCCAATAACATTATCATACGATATACCCAATATCAAAAGTACGATAACCTGATACACGATATCCTCAAAAAAAATTTCGAACCACTACGACAATTATACGAGTACAAATACAGCTGTCTCAGTTCTCAATTTATTTTATCCATACTGTATAGACACCAAGCCATCCAGTATATCTTAGATAAAATAACGCGAAAAATTCATACTGAAAATTCGGGTATTACATTAAGTTCGGGAAATTAGTCTCGTTTTCGATCTTCCAACCCTTGGGCGGTGGAATTCCGTATTTGTTCAGCGATTGGCTCGCATTTTGATTAATGTACCGTTGGGTCGGTCAATCATATTGATTTTCGTTCGTTGTGTTTTGTGATTGTTTGGATAATTGACTGGATTGTATTATCCATTTGATGACGCTTGTCACTTGTTGGTTTTATTATATCCCTAACGGCGACGTTGTGTTGGTCGTTGTGGAGCGTGTTTTCATGTCGTATATCCCTTGCGTTGCTTGTAACGTTTCGCCGATGGGCACAAGTTACGCATTTATTATGTATCTCGTTGAGTTTTCTTGGCGGGATGTTGCTCCTCCCTACTTATTTTAAGTTTCGGGACGGAACTTCTTTTAAGGAGGGTAGAATGTAATATCCGCAATTTTCGATTTTCGGTAAATTTCTTTTTTTGGCCGGAGTCCGTTTTTACGACTCTCTCATCACCGTTTCGTCATTTCAAGAATGATTAATTCTGCACTTTTTGTCATCCGAGTTCGTTTCGGTATCGTTTTGTTGAATTCCGAGCTTTTTAGCGACTTTTCCGCACTTGAGCTCGATTCTTGCGAATCTCGTCCGAAACTGTTGTTTCGAGTTTCTCGTAAGTTCATTTGATGTTATTATTCATGTTGCGAGCTTTGGTTTGGTGTTTCGATCGCGTATCGTGATTTTCGGATGTTTTGGGTCATTTTTGTAATTTCCCAAAGTTTTGGGTAATTACTTCCGTTGTTGAATTCCGAGCCTTCGGGTGGTCGGAATTGTGTGTTCTCTTAGCTCTTCGATTCGTATTTGCGAGTACGTCGTAACCGTACCATCGATTCGTATTCAGGTTCGGGTTTCGGGGTCGTTCGGGTCGTCGGAGTTGGCCCCGGCCGAGTCATGGCCGGGCAATCTGGGCCCAGTGTCACGGGCAAACTTCAGTCCGTCGAGTTATGCCGTGCGCCCCTTAGCAACTCAGTCCTTCGGCCACTAAGGCAGGCTTTCCCAACCCTTGCCGGTTAAGTGCGGAAGATTGAAGTATTATAGAGAGAGAAAGTTAGAGAGAGAAACTGCTCTTTAGAAAGGAACTTTTATTGCTCAACTTCGGATGATGTACAAATGAGGGGCTTGGAGCTCCTTTTATAGGTCTCCATCTACATCTTCTAGAATGTACAATAATCTACAAGTATCTAGAACATACAAGAGATTACAAGACCATCTATATCCTTCTAATCATTTCTATGATCATTCCGGAGGGCTTCCGGAATGTTACAACATGTGTCAAGTAAATACTAGAATTCTGGAGAAGAGTCTCGACCCTTCTAGAAGCTTCCATAGCTAAAGTGTGACAATTATCCCCCACCTGAGTCTTGACGTCCCCGTCAAGGTTTTGCCTTGTATGCTTCAATCTTGGTTTTGAACTGCCACAAGTCTTGCTCCTTTTCCCACGAAGCTTCGCTGTCTGGCAAACCTCTCCAGCGCACTAAGTACTCCGTCCAGCGGGGTGTTCCCCGTTTTCCGACTTGTCGATCCGCCAGGATTTCTTCGATCTCCTTCTCAAAGGACACTGTGTGGGCAGGCGGGGCTCGATCTGACTTATTTCGGGTTGGGTCTTCCTCATCCTTGTAATATGGTTTCAAAAGACTCACATGGAAGACCGGGTGAATTTTGAAGTCATTAGGAAGATTGAGCCGATAGGACCGCGTTCCGACCTTCTTTACTATCTCAAAGGGTCCTTCATACTGCCGTGTCAAGCCTTTGTGTACTTGACGGATCGCCTTAACATTTCTTCCGATCATTCGGACCAACACTTGGTCCCCTACTTGAAATTCCCTCGGACGGCGCTTGTCGTCCGCCCACTTCTTCATTCGTTTGGCAGCCTTAGTCAGATACTCCCTTGCTATGTCATGTTCCTCGTTCCAACCTTTAGCAAGTTTGTACGCTGCCGGACTCGCACCTTCATATTTCCTGACTAGTTCCTGGGGTGTCGTCGGTTGTTGCCCCATCACTAGCTCAAACGGACTTCGCTGGGTGGACTCGTTACGCTGCAAGTTATAAGAGAATTGCGCAACATCAAGTAAACGAGCCCAGTCGGACTGGTTGGCACTTACAAAGTGTCGGAGATAAATCTCCAGCAAATGATTTACTCGTTCAGTTTGTCCATCCGTTTGGGGGTGAAAGCTTGTCGAGAAGTGGAGGTTTGACCCCATCAACTTGAATAGCTCCCTCCAAAACTTTCCTGTGAATCGCGGGTCTCGGTCGCTTATGATACTCCGAGGAACTCCCCAGTACTTTACCACATGTTTCAAGAATAGTCGGGCAGCTTCCTCGGCCTTACAATCCTTTGTTGCCTGTATGAATGTCCCATACTTGGAGAACCGATCAACTATTACCATTATCGACCCGCATCCTTCCGACCTTGGTAGTGCCGATATAAAGTCCATCGTAAGACTGTCCCACGGACGTTCGGCAATAGGCAATGGCTCTAGCAGTCCTGCCAGTTTACTTTGTTCCACCTTGTCTTGTTGGCAGACCAAGCAGGTCTTTACGTAGGCGTTCACGTCATCCTGCAAGTTAGGCCAGTAAAATGACTGCTCAACAAGCGCTTTAGTACGAAGAGTACCTGGGTGTCCCGCCCATTTCGAATCATGGCACTCTTTCATCACTTCCCTTCTAAGGTTGTCCCACCGGGGTACATACAACCTATCTCCAACAGTGAAAAGTAAGCCATTCTCTTGCCAGAACTTCCTTGTCTTGCCCTCCTTTGCTAGTTCCACCAGATTTTTGGCCAAGGGGTCTTGGGCAATACCGTCTCTTATCCGATCGGCAAGGTCGCACTGCGCTTGGGTGATAGACGCCAGTGAGGCCTTCCAACTTAAAGCATCCGCAACAACGTTCGTTTTTCCTGGCTTATATTCCATAGAATAATCAAATTCAGCCAAGAAGTCTTGCCACCGTGCTTGCTTCGGGGTGAACTTCTTTTGATTTTGGAAATAGCTAGTCGCCACATTGTCCGTCTTGATCACGAAGTGACTCCCGAGCAAGTAATGTCTCCACGTACGAAGACAATGGATTATCGCCGTCATTTCTTTGTCATGAACCGGGTACCGCCGTTCCGTCTCGTTTAACTTCCGGGACTCGTATGCAACAGGATGCCCATCCTGCATTAGGACTCCTCCAATGGCATAGTCGGAGGCATCCGAATGTAACTCAAAAGGCTTTGTATAGTCCGGAAGTTTCAGCACCGGGTCATTCATTACTGCCACCTTGAGATCCTCGAAGGATGCTTGGCACTCATCCGTCCAATCCCACGCAACCTTCTTCTTGAGTAAGTCAGTTAATGGCGTTGCCCTCGCCGAATATCCGTCAATGGATCGCCGATAGTAGTTCACCAAGCCTAGGAACGATCGAAGCTTGGAGACGTTCTGAGGAGGCTCCCACTCGGCAATGGCCTACACTTTCTTTGTGTCCATTAAAATCATTCCTTCTTTCACCTTGTGCCCCAAGAACATTACCTCCGTTTGGGCAAACGAGCATTTTTCCAGTTTTACGTATAATTCGTTCTCCCTCAGGACTCGGAACACTTTCCATAGATGTTCAGCATGTTCATTCAAGGACTCGCTGTATATTACTATGTCATCCAGATACACAACAACGAACTTGTCCAAGAATGGGTGAAATATCTTATTCATGAGAGTGCAGAAAGTTGCAGGAGCATTAGTCAAGCCAAAGGGCATAACCAAAAACTCAAATGAACCGTACCTCGTCACGCAGGTTGTTTTCGGTTCGTCTCCTTCCGCGATACGGACTTGCCAATACCCCGACCGCAAGTCTAGTTTTGAGAACCACTTTGCCTTCCCCAAGCGGTCGAATAGGTCAGCCACCAAAGGTATTGGGTATTTGTTCTTAATAGTAACCTTGTTAAGCGCCCGGTAGTCAATGCACATCCGCAAGATACCGTCTTGTTTCTTCTGGAATAACACCGGGGCGCCATAAGGAGCTTTGGAAGGACGAATATAGCCAGCATCAAGTAAATCTTTTAATTGCCTTCGAAGTTCTTCCAACTCTGGCGGAGCCATCCGGTACGGCCCCATTGCAGGAGGTTTCGCCCCCTGTTCCAGCTCAATCTCGTGATCCACCTCCCGCCTCGGTGGTAACTTTTTGGGCAACTCGGTAGGCATCACGTCCTTAAATTCGGCCAGCACTTCACCGATTTCTGCCGGGACTTCCTTCCCGACGACTGGGTCCTCCGTCTTTAGGGCAGCAAGATATGTCTCTTGCCCCTTCTTACACCCTTTCGAAACCTGCATAGCCGACAACATACGGGACTCGAGCTTTCCACGTAATAATGGAATATCAAATGTTACCTTGTTCGGCGTTATGCTCAGAATTTGGGCATCTTGGATGGTTACCGTCCTCATCCTTTCCAGGAATTCCATGCCTAGCACCATCCGATAATCATCCATCCGGACCACTGTCAAGTCAAGCTTGTCCTGCCAATCCGCCAGTTGGACCGGGACTTGCTTAGCCACGCCAATTATGGGTCTTGATGGTGTGTTCACTGTTTTCATCCATCCCATTTCCTTAGTAACTCTTACACCCAATCGGACCGCCTCATCCTCGGCTAAGAAGTTGTGAGTGGCTCCCGTGTCTACTAAGGCCTTTGTGACTCCCTTATTTATCTTTGCCTCAAGTCAACATACATGAGACCATTCCTGACCTTTTCCGCCTTGGGTACCATCACGGTTTCTTCCTTCGCCTTCATTGCATTGAGGAGTTGCATCGACCCCATCTGCATTTCTTCGGCCCGTTCCTCCTGTTGGCTTATTATGGCATTAATTGCTTTCTTCTTCGGGTACTCCTGGACGAAGTGTGGACCCCCGCATAAGAAGCACTCTCTCTTCTTGACTTCATGGGTCTTTTCTTTCCCTTTGAAGGTTGGCTTGTATCCCGTATTGTGAGGCCTGTCTCCCCCACCTTTTTCCTTGCCTCCCTTCTTGTCCTTTCGCTGCGCAAAGTCCTTTCGGAATTCCACAATTTCCTCGGCCGCAGCAATTGCTTCCGACAGATCTTGGACCTTCTGCCTTCTCAGCTCAAGGGCTGCCCAGGACTGCAACCCGTCCAAGAAATAGAACAACCGATCCTTGTCCGACATTTCGGGAAGTTCCAACATGAGTGAGGAGAACTCATTGACATAATCCTTCACACTCCCCGATTGTTTTAGGCCACGCAGCTTCTTCATGGCCAGACTCTCGGCATTCTCCGGATAGAACTGCTTCTTCAAGTCCGCCTTGAATTCTTCCCAAGTATCTATCCGGCATGTCCCTCGTGCAATGTCTTGATGGCGCCGTCTCCACCATAAGGCAGCGTCATCACTTAGGTACAAGATCGCCGACTTGATCTTGTCCTCGTCATCCCTTATACGTACTGCATCCATATAGGTTTCGAGAGACCAAAAGAAATTATCAAGTTCTTTGGCATTACGCTTACCTGAGTACTTTGGAGGTTCTGGTGCCCGAATGTGCGGCACTTCCCTTGCCATGGTGCCACCTGCCACAGCTGCCTTGCACAATGCACAATCCTCCTCGGTCTTATCCATCCGTGCGGTCAGTTCTTCCCGCAATTTGGCTACCTCGCCAAGAAGTGTGGAATTCAACTCGTTGAGAGCAAGCAACACCTTGTCCTCGATTCCACTGGCATTTTCTTCTAGGACATCCATCCGTTCGATGGTTTCTCCAACAGCCACCTCGATCTTGGTCATCCTTACTTCCATCGAGGATGCAAAATCTCGGGACTTGTCCCTACCACCTTTCTTGGTCTTACGAGCATCATCGCCAGCATTGTTCCCTTCGACCATGCTGCTGTTTCCGCTCATTCTCTCACTTTACCAACAAACCGGTCTCCGATACCACGTGTCACGGGCAAACTTCAGTCCGTCGAGTTATGCCGTGCGCCCCTTAGCAACTCAGTCCTTCGGCCACTAAGGCAGGCTTTCCCAACCCTTGCCGGTTAAGTGCGGAAGATTGAAGTATTTTAGAGAGAGAAAGTTAGAGAGAGAAACTGCTCTTTAGAAAGGAACTTTTATTGCTCAACTTCGGATGATGTACAAATGAGGGGCTTGGAGCTCCTTTTATAGGTCTCCATCTACATCTTCTAGAATGTACAATAATCTACAAGTATCTAGAACATACAAGAGATTACAAGACCATCTATATCCTTCTAATCCTTTCTATGATCATTCCGGAGGGCTTCCGGAATGTTACAACATCTATCAAGTAAATACTAGAATTCTGGAGAAGAGTCTCGACCCTTCTAGAAGCTTCCATAGCCAAAGTGTGACACCAGGCCGGACTGGCCGAGTCATGGCCGGTAGTGATCGGCAGCTTCTGGCCGAGTCACGGCCGGTAGTGATCGGTAGCTCCTGGCCGAGCAGGCCGCAGTGGGCCGCGGCACATGCCGGCAGGGCCGCGGCACACTCTGTGGCATTTTTCGGCCAAACCGACTGTACCGGGTGCCGCGGCACACTCCGGACGGGCCGCGGCACACTGCCGACCACTGGGAGCCATTTTTGGGCCTGTGCCGCGGCACACTCCCGCTGGGCCGTGGCACACTGTGCAGCCTATTTATGGCCCTGCACACGGGTTTTTGGCCATTTTTCTCCTTCTTCTCCTTCTCTTCCGTGACTGAGGGCAATCGTACCATGGAGCCATTTTGTTTAACAACAAATACATGAAGTTCTTGAGTTCATATCATCAACCAATCATCCGTTATCATCCTTTGATCCAGCGAATCAAGGTAATATTCCTTAGAACCCTAATTTCGTGAATTTGGGGGTTTTTGCGTTTTTGTCCGATTCGTTCCGTGTTATTGATTAATTCATGATGGGTATGATTAATCTTGGTAGTATTATTGTGTTTAACATCATTTAATCCATTGTTCTTCGTCGAATCGAAGTATATTTCTTGATTTCCTTCGAATCGACTTTTTGGGGGATTTGTCCTCGATCTCGTTTTTCATCCGTTTTTGATGGATCGATTATGGTTAAATGATGTTGTTAAACATATTCTATGGATTGTATATCCATATTTCAACTTTGAATTCCATTTTCGGGTTTTGACGGAACGAATCGTGTTCTTGGCCGTTTTGGGGAAAACACTTGATCATTCGTCGTTCGTTCTTTGAATTCAACGGCTTTGAGTCGTGTTATGGAATTCATTTCATTGTTGTTATTGTCCTTCGTAGTTTATTATCGCGAGTTGGCATTCGGTGGAGTCGGCGGGTTCGTAGTCGGTTCGTGCCAACCTACTTCGGTCGATTCTCCGCGTTGTGGTTGTTCGAGGCAAGTACCTTGTCCATACTATTCTTGTTTTGGAATATGATTAATCTTGTCGGTATTCTTAGTTTCCCTACGGATTCATGGTATATTTCGTGGTTTTTACGGAATCGAGAGGGTTTGGTTGTGGTCCGCCCTCGTTGTTGTTTATATACGAATATACATGAATCGTAGGCGGGTTTTCGGGTGTATTCCAATTCCGTATTCATTTAGAAATGGTTGTGATTGTATTCTTCGAATCATTAGGTTTGGTTTCATTAGTTCATAGCATTCGTCGGTGACCTTCCTTTCCGTTCGTTGCATCGTCAATAATTCAAGGCAAGTATTTTTGGAAACCTCTATGCTTAACGTGAAATGGTAATGTATATTGCGTGTGCTTTACTCACCTCGGGAGGGTCCGACGGGGCCTCGAGGGAATCTATGGCTTCGTCCTGGATTCATGAGTTTGATTCGCTAGCCAACTCGGGAGGGTCCTTAGAGGCCTCGAGTGGGATTCGTGGCTTCGCCCCGGTCCTAGGTGACGTGTGGTGCTTGATTTATTTTATGAATGTGGCTAGCTCGGGAGGGTCCTTAGAGGCCTCGAGTGGGATGTAATACCCGGTTGTAATTCATTCATTATCATTCAGTAACTATCAGTCAGTAATCATCACTCAGTAATTTTCACTCATTATAATCACTCATCATTCATGAATCATTCATTGCGTTCACTGTTGGCATGTTGTAATCGTATATCAGTTACCGATCGTCATTTTATCTCCGTTTTTAGAACGAGACGGGAGTATTATCATTTTCATTGTGATTGATAGCCTTGTACTGGGAGTATCATCTTTGGCTCGTGTTAGACTTGTTCACTTTCGCATTCGTTTGGTATGTCGGATCATTCATCAGTCGTAGCGAGGAATCGGAATCATCGGAGTTATTTCACCTTGGCAAGCATTGAGTTACGGCCGTAAGGTTCTGGGATACGGCCGTAAGTCCAGTGTAGTGCGGCCGTAAGGCGGCGATTCTGACGTCGTGGTCAATGGTGCCCAGGCATTTTGGCCGAAGGCGAGTTACGGCCGTAAGGAGTGTTAGTTACGGCCGTAAGTGGTGTTCGTAAATTTTAAGTGTTGTCAACCAAGGGTGACTTACGGCCGTAAGGGTTGCGGCATACGGCCGTAAGTCGAGAAAGGTACGGCCGTAAGGCTTGGCGATTCTGGCCGTCTGCGGCAGTGGTGCACAGTCGTTTTTCGGCGAAGAGGGCTTACGCCGTAAGTTTGGCGGATACGGACGTATCATCGAGTTACGGCCGTAAGGTGTGCGATTACGGCCGTGAGGGTGTCGACGGATGTTTTTGACGAAGGCGGGTTACGCCGTAACTCGGGAACGGATTCTGGCCGTAAGTCCTGCCGGAGCTTTGACGAAGCGAGTTACGGCCGTCTGAGTTGGCGATTACGGCCGTAAGGCCGTTGACTTGGAATGTTACGGCCGTAACTTCCGGCAGTATATATGGTTTGGCCGGGACACTTTTTCCTCATTTTTCTTCATTTTCACTTTCTTCTTCCTTTTTGTCCGAGAGAGAGCTTGGGGAAAGGGATTTTTCCTTCATCAAACACTTGAGTACTTGAGTTTCTTCATTTCCATTCGATCATATAGCTCGGATACTCGTTTTAACTCGTGTTCATCGGATCGAAGTGGTTGGATCTTCAAGAGGTAATTTCTTCAACACCTTGGATTTCGATTTTGTGTTGAGATATGATGTTTTGGACGTTATAATCATGTTATATGAAGGGATATGTATATGATTATGAGTTTGTATAAGGATTCATTGGATTATTGAGGGATTATTCAAGAACACTTTGAATATCGAGTTGAGATTGGGGGTTTTCGATTAATTGTCGTTATAATCACGTTTTTGGATATTCGTTTTGGATTATTAATCGTATTGAAGATATTTTGTTGGTTTGAAACACTTCTTGGGGAATTTGATATTGGTATATTGAGGTTTGATTGTAAATAATCGAAGTTTGGACGCAACATGTTTGATTTAATACCTCAATGGACTTGGTTTAATCGTATCGACGTTTCGAGTTCGTTATATTCGTGTTTGATTCGTGTATTGAACGAATTGTTGGTAATTGTATTTATTCAAGGTTGTTCGAGCGACCGATATCTCAATTAGGACGTTGTTCGTGGAGGGATAATTGTCGCCGGTGTTGTGTAAGTTAATTCTTACTCGGTTAACAGGATATTCATTCCTTTTTGTTGTTGTTCATTCATAATCATAACTCATTCATCATTGTATTAACCGTATCAAAACTTGTTATTGTCAATTAATCACTTCAGTCATAAGGAACGACGGTTCCAATCATTTCATTGAGCTGTCATTTATTTCACTTTCATTCCATCTCGGTGAGTCATTATTCATTTTCGATGTCACTTTTGTTGTATCGTGGCATTCGGTCGCCTTTGGCGTGCCGGTTGGTATGTGTAGGATTTTCATGTCGGGCACGTGATGGTCATGTATTGGGAGTGATACATTGGACTGTGCACATGGGTCATATTGTCTCGTGAGACTGATTAGGTACAAGACCACACGTGTATTTGATCGATACTCGTTGGTGGCTTGTGCACGGACACATTTCCATCCCGGGCGTAGTGTGGCGCCACCCTTTGAGCCGTACTGTTAGTTGATTCATACAGCATGTTTGATTGCGTATGTTTCGACAGGATATTTCATAACTTCTTATATAATCATGATTGTGTATTTTCAACCCTTGAGGATTGTTGTTCTTTGTATCGACCCGTTCGATTTTGTTTCGTGTCTTGGCAAGGCAAAAGTACGGGAGAACACGGCGTCGAGGAGTCCCAGTGATACTAGTAGGGGCCCCGATCTTTCGATTATTCATGTTATTGTCCTTTATTTTCCATTGAGACTTTCATTTGGATACTCCGTTTCATTCGATGTCGTGTATTTTATCTTCATATAAAATATACTAGTATTGATATTGTCTGGTGTGTTGTATTTAAACTCCTCATCGGAGTATTTGGTAATATAATGTGGTTCGGTACTACAATTATATTATTTAATTCATCATTTTCATTCGCCTGGTGGGTCCCAGTTGGGGATTCACGGCACTGTAATATCCGCCTAGTTTGGGGTGTTACAGAGTTGGTATCGGAGCGTGGTTTTGAATACTACCTTCCGAGTCATGTCTCATTTGAAATCATCGTCATCGGACTAGTATCATTGGACTTTCGCGTCACGTGTGACTGTGCGGAATCTTGAGCCAATCGACAAGAAAGAACTGTAAGATTTCTAACGCCATGGTATAATTTCTGGCAATAGTCATTCATTCATCATTCATCAATTATCAATCCTCAAACATCATCATTCATTGTGATTAGGACGATCATGTTAACTCATTAATCACTTAATTCATTTCTTTACTCAGTTAATGATCAGGACGATCATATTAACTCATTAATCACTTAATTCATTTCATTACTCAGTTGTCGATCTGGATGATCATATTATCAATCTTGTTAAGTTATTCAAGATAATCATTTCAAGAATTTCATCAGATAATCATGTAACTTCAGTAAATCATTCATATAATCACTAAGTTAGAGCATGTATACTCATTTTCATCATCTCATGACATAATCATAACGTGCTAATCATGCGGGAAATATAATCATTATGCGACCTTCCTACTTCAGTATGGGGGGAGCTGTCAGGGGATGCACGGGGAGAGGCCGCGGTGCGGGCCGAAACCCGGGAAATAATCACTCGCTGTCGGGAAATCGTGCCCAGGACTCGGCTCGATCAGAAGATGTTCGGGTTGATCCACTCACTTTTATACAGGCCATGATGACCCATGTGCAGTTGCTCAATCATTATTGCGCCACTCTGGCCGGATTAATCGAGAGAACTCTCCCGTATGAGCCAGCTGCTAAGGAAAGTGCTGAACAACAACCTTCATTTGTCAGCAAGAAATCAACGAAGCGTAATCAATCCGAAGGCGGTCAGTCAACCTTCAAGAAGCCTCGTGTGAGTCCTATCGTTTCTGAGCGACCTACTACGGTGCATAATCGTGCGGGATCTCAATCCCGAGCGGCCAGTTCGGCCATCATCTGTTTCAATTGTGGAGAGCCGGGTCATGTCAGCACCAAGTGTCTGAGACCGTCTATCACGTGCTATAATTGTGGGAATTTTAGGCATAAGGCCCGTTTTTGCCGAAAGGACTCCAAGTCGGCTCCGGCGGCATCTCAGGCCCCGAAGCAATTAGCGATTCAGAATCAGACTGCTCTGTCATCGTCGTTTAAGACAATGGAAGCAAAGAGAGTTGGGGCTCATATTTATCAGATGGGAGCGTCCGGTTCGGGGGCCGGCAAGTCCCAGATTCATATGATGAGGAGGATCGACGATCCGGTGGCCCGAATGATTTCAGGTATACTAGTAATTTTATTTCAACCTGTGTGTACCTTTTGATGCTGGTACACCGCATTCATTCATTTTCGAATCATGCTTGAATAGACTTATTTCGGAATAGTCCTATTGCTTGTGGACCTAATACCATCGGTCTACCTGACGATGGAAGATTTTTTTTTTTCGGAAATCATACCAAATTAAGCTTAATGACCGCGATTGGTTGATGGATCTAATCGTGGTGGATTTATCTTAGGATGATGTAATTTTCGGTATTAGTTGGTTTGATCGTCTTGATACTATCCTCAATGTTTGTTAGCGTTTGGTCGCTATCTTTCCGTCGTTGGTTGTCGAATGTGTGCTTCAGGGAGGTCATCCCCGTTGTTCCAGAAGAAGTATTATTATGACGAAAGCAGAGAAATTCCGCAATCGAACTATTCAATCATTCATTGTATCATTTTCATCGATTGGCCTTTCTAAGGCAATCGAGTCATTCAATCATTCATTATATCATTTTCATCGATTGACCTTTCTAGGGCAATCGAGTTATTCAATCATTCATTGTATCATTTTCATCGATTGACCTTTCTAGGGCAATCGAGTTATTCAATCATTCATTGCATCATTTCCATCGATTGGCCTTTCTAAGACAATCGAGCCATTCAATCATTCATTGCATCATTTTCATCGATTGGCCTTTCAAAGGCAATCGAGTTATTCAAACATTCATTGTATCATCTTCATCGATTGGCCTTTCTAAGGCAATCGAGTTGTTCAATCATTATTGGTATCTCTTTTTATCGATTGACCATTCTAGGGCAATCAAAATGTTCAATCATTCGTGGTATCATTGTCATCGATTGGCGACGTATTTTCCAGACGAGTTATCTGGTTACCTTCACATAGAGTAGTGGAATTCAGGAGTGAGTTGGAGCCGGTACATCCCCGTTATCGAAGGCACCGTATCGGATGGCCCCGACCGAAATACAGGAGTTGAAGATTCAACTTGAAGGATAGTTCGAGAAAGGGTATCTCCAACCGATTGCGTCCCCGTGGGGAGCACCAGTGTGATCTGTCAAGGAGAAGGATGGTTCGTTTCGTGTGTGTATTAATTATCAGGAATTGAACAGGGTGATGATCAAGATTAGTATCCCTTACCCCGTATTGATGATCTTTTAGATCAACTTCAGGGAACTTCAGTATTTTCCAGGATCGACTTAAGATCTGGATATCATCAGCTGCGAATTCAAGAGTCAGGTGTCGCAAGGACGGCGTTTCGTACACGCTATGGTCATTATGAGTTCGTAGTTATGCCGTTCGGGCTGACTAATGCACCTGCGGTATTCATAGAATTAATGAATCGGGTTTTCATCGACTTTTTGGATCAGTTTGTTGTTGTCTTCATCAATGACATTTTGGCTTATTCTCGTGATCGAGAGGAAAGCGAGGTACATCTTCATCAGGTTCTCGACGTGTTGAGACGCGAGCAACTTCATGGTAAGCTTTCCAATTGTGAGTTCTGGATGTCCGAAGTGATTTTCTCGGGCATGTAATTTCATCTGTCAGAGATCGTGTCGACCCTCAGAAGACGGAGGCTATCCGAGATTGGCAACCTCCGAAAGATGTTAAGTAAATCCGAAGTTTCCTCGGATTAGCTGATTAATTATCCAACCCACGACCGGAGCTAGCAACCGTGGTTTTCGCGTTGGAATTTTAGCGTCATTACCTTTATGGCGTCACGTGTCAGTTATTCACCAATCACAAGAGATGAATATATATTTACTCACAAGGAGTTAAATATGTGACAGAGGCGGTGGTTGGAACTAATCAAAGATTATGATATCGAGGTCCTTTGCCACCCGAGCAAGGCGAATGTTGTCGCCGACGCCTTGAGTCGTAAGTCCGTTCAGGAGCAGATGCTTGCTCGTCTAACAGTTCAGAAGGAGCTTCAGCAGGAATTCCTTAGACCCGAGATCGAGGTCTGGCTTCAGCGAGTTCAGGGATAGCTTTGTATGTTAGAGATTTCTTCATCACTTGAGGAAGTAATCAAAGAGAATCAGAGTTCAGACCCTTCATTGTTGCGCATCCGTGAGGATGTGGCTCAGGGGAAAGCCCCTGGATTCGTGGTCCACGAGGATGGACTTTTGAGATTTTAGAATCGGTTGTGCGTACCGGCGAATGACGAGTTGAAAAATTCGATTTTGAGAGAATCTCATGCTACCCCTTTTTCTGTTCATCCGGGGTCCAGCAAGATGTACAAGGACTTGAAACCAAATTACTGGTGGAGTAATATGAAGCGAGGAGTCGCGGAATTTGTTTCGAGATGTTTAGCCTATCAGCAAGTCAAGATTGAACATCAGCGACCGGCGAGTATGCTGATACCGCTCCCTATTCCAGAATGGAAGTGGGAAGACATTTCTATGGATTTCTTCACAAGTTGCCGACGAGTCGTCGTGGCATGAATACGATCTGGGTGATCGTGGACCGCTATCTAAGTCAGCTCGTTTCCTTGAGATCAAGGATATGTGGGGTCCCGAGAGACTTGCCCAGCTGCTCATCAGAGAGATAGTGAGATTGCACGGTACTCCTGAGAGTATCGTTTCTGATCGTGATGGGCGATTCGTGTCTCATTTTGGAAATCAGTTCATCGTGCTTTGGGAACTAAGCTTAATATCATTACCGTTTTTCTTCCTCAGTCCGACGGACAATCAGAGGGGACTTTTCAGACATTGGAGGACATGTTGGGGGCATGCGTCCTCGATTAGTAGACGATTGGGAAGCCCAATTACTGTTGTTTGTGTCCACGTACAGTTTAGTTGGCATGCTGCGATGAAGGTAGCACCTTACGAGGCCTGGTACGGTTGTCGATCTCCCTTGTGTTGGGACGACCCATCAGAGTCAATCGGCACCGAGCCCGATATACTTATAGCCGCCCGGGAGAAGGTAGCTTTGATCGGGAGTCGTCTGTTTACTGCTCAGAGTCGACGGAAATCATATGCAGATAATCGTCGTCGACCACTAGAGTTCGAGACGGGTGAGCCCGTTTTGGTCAAGGTATCCCCGAGTCGAGGTATTTTCCGTTTCGGAAAACGGGGGAAGTTGAGTTCGAGATTCATTGGACCGTGTGAGATTTTGAATCGAGTAAGCGAGTTAGCTTATCGATTGGCTTTACCTCTGTTGTTGGGCCGAGTTCATAATGTGTTTCACGTCTCTCACATACTTGAGTTCGACAAAATCGAGATCGCGGATGATCATTCACATGAGGAGCGTTCTATACGAGTGTTAGAGCGGCGAATCAAATAGTTGAGGAATAAGACGATTCCTTTGGTTAAGTTCAGTGATCTAGACACGGAGTCGAAGAGGCTACTTGGGAAACCGAGGAGAGTATGCGGGAGAGTCATCCCGAGTTGTTTGATCCTTAGTTTCGGGGACAAAACTCTTTTTAAGGGGGGGAGTATGTAATACCCGGTTGTAATTCATTCATTATCATTCAGTAACTATCAGTCAGTAATCATCACTCAGTAATTTTCACTCATTATAATCACTCATCATTCATGAATCATTCATTGCGTTCACTGTTGGCATGTTGTAATCGTATATCAGTTACCGATCGTCATTTTATCTCCGTTTTTAGAACGAGACGGGAGTATTATCATTTTCATTGTGATTGATAGCCTTGTACTGGGAGTATCATCTTTGGCTCGTGTTAGACTTGTTCACTTTCGCATTCGTTTGGTATGTCGGATCATTCATCAGTCGTAGCGAGGAATCGGAATCATCGGAGTTATTTCACCTTGGCCAGCATTGAGTTACGGCCGTAAGGTTCTAGGATACGGCCGTAAGTCCAGCGGGTACGGCCGTAAGGCTGGCCGGTTACGGCCGTACGTGGTCCAATGGTCGCCCGGGCATTTTGGCGAAGGCGAGTTACGGCCGTAAGTGTTAGTTCTGACCGTAAGTGGTGTTCGTAAATTTTAAGTGTTGTCAACCAAGGGTGACTTACGGCCGTAAGGGTTGCGGCATACGGCCGTAAGTCGAGAAAATACGGCCGTAAGGCTTGGCGATTCTGGCCGTCTGTGCAGCGTGGTGCACGGTCGTTTTCGACGAAGAGGGCTTACGCCCGTAAGTTTGGCCGGATACGGCCATATCATCCGAGTTACGGCCGTAAGGTGTGCGGTTACAGCCGTAAGGGTGTCGACGGATGTTTTTGACGAAGGAGGGTTACGCCCGTAACTCAGGAACGGTTACGGTCGTAAGTCTGTCGGCGAAGCTTTGACGGCCGAGTTACGGCCGCATTTGGGGACGTTACGGCCGTAAGGCCGTTGACTTGGAATGTTACGGCCGTAAGAGGGCCGAGTTACACCGTAACTCCGGCAGATATATGGTTTGGCCGGACACTTTTTCCTCATTTTTCTTCATTTTCACTTTCTTCTTCCTTTTTGTCCGAGAGAGAGCTTGGGGAAAGGGATTTTTCCTTCATCAAACACTTGAGTACTTGAGTTTCTTCATTTCCATTCGATCATATAGCTCGGATACTCGTTTTAACTCGTGTTCATCGGATCGAAGTGGTTGGATCTTCAAGAGGTAATTTCTTCAACACCTTGGATTTCGATTTTGTGTTGAGATATGATGTTTTGGACGTTATAATCATGTTATATGAAGGGATATGTATATGATTATGAGTTTGTATAAGGATTCATTGGATTATTGAGGGATTATTCAAGAACACTTTGAATATCGAGTTGAGATTGGGGGTTTTCGATTAATTGTCGTTATAATCACGTTTTTGGATATTCGTTTTGGATTATTAATCGTATTGAAGATGTTTTGTTGGTTTGAAACACTTCTTGGGGAATTTGATATTGGTATATTGAGGTTTGATTGTAAACAATCGAAGTTTGGACGCAACATGTTTGATTTAATGCCTCAATGGACTTGGTTTAATCGTATATCGACGTTTCGAGTTCGTTATATTCGTCTTTGATTCGTGTATTAAACGAATTGTTGGTAATTGTATTTATTCAAGGTTGTTCGAGCGACCGATATCTCAATTAGGACGTTGTTCGTGGAGGGATAATTGTCGCCGGTGTTGTGTAAGTTAATTCTTACTCGGTTAACAGGATATTCATTCCTTTTTGTTGTTGTTCATTCATAATCATAACTCATTCATCATTGTATTAACCGTATCAAAACTTGTTATTGTCAATTAATCACTTCAGTCATAAGGAACGACGGTTCCAATCATTTCATTGAGCTGTCATTTATTTCACTTTCATTCCATCTCGGTGAGTCATTATTCATTTTCGATGTCACTTTTGTTGTATCGTGGCATTCCGGGTCGCACTGGCGTGCCGGTTGGTATGTGTAGGATTTTCATGTCGGGCACGTGATGGTCATGTATTGGGAGTGATACATTGGACTGTGCACACGGGTCATATTGTCTCGTGAGACTGATTAGGTACAAGACCACACGTGTATTTGATCGATACTCGTTGGTGGCTTGTGCACGGACACATTTCCATCCCGGGCGTAGTGTGGCGCCACCCTTTGAGCCGCATCGTTAGTTGATTCATACGGATGTTTGATTGCGTATGTTTCGGCTGTGATATTTCATAACTTCTTATATAATCATGATTGTGTATTTTCAACCCTTGAGGATTGTTGTTCTTTGTAATCGACCGTTCGGGCATTTTGTTTTTCGTGTCTTGGCAAGGCAAAAGTACGGGGAGAACACGCTGACGTCGAGGAGTCCCAGTGATACTAGTAGGGGGCCCCGATCTTTCAGTTATTCATGTTATTGTCCTTTATTTTCCGCTGCAGACTTTCATTTGGATACTCCGTTTCATTCAGTGTCGTGTATTTTATCTTCATATAAAATATACTAGTATTCGGTATTGTCCTGGTGTGTTGTATTTAAACTCCTCATCGGAGTATTTGGTAATATAATGTGGTTCGGTACTACAATTATATTATTTAATTCATCATTTTCATTCGCCTGGTGGGTCCCAGTTGGGGATTCACGGCACTGTACTATCCGCCTAGTTTGGGGTGTTACATGGGATTCGTGGCTTCGTCCCGGTCCTAGGCAAATTAATTGTGACTGTTTGTTTCCGGAAAAGACATGTCTGGTTTTGACTTTTGAAATTGATATTGGTGCATGTACTATGAAATGTGTAAGCGATTGGTTTGCCTTGAATACTTGTACTAGCGTAATTGCTAACCCCTATGGGGACCCGTTGTCGGGGAAATTCTTGTTATGGATTTCAGGTTATGTTCAGCCAGACGAGCGGGCGCTGGGATGGTACGAGGATGTCGGACAAGGTTGTTGACATGTGCAATTGAGTCTTGTTATTTCCTACTGTCTCTTTTGATGTGGATGTTTTCCAAATTGTAAACTTATAGATTGTACTCGCGAGTACTTAGGCTTTTTCCTTTCGGATTGTGATTGGTATTCGTTGGAGTTACTGTATTTGTCAGTTGATGTTTATTATGCCGGTTGTACCGGACGTGTTGTTTTATGTTCTTGTTGTTAACAATTGTTTCCTTGCTAACCGAGGCGGTTAGTCGAGTGGTGTTTTCTTGTGTTAGCCTGGTGGGTCCCATGTAGGGGTCCACGGCGCTGTAATACACCTCGAATATCTTGGGGGTGTTACACTTTGATGGTTTGTTATCTTTCATCGACTACTCTGCTGAAAAAGGTTTTATTTCCGAGCGTGCTAAACGAATCATAGTCGTTGCAACCACACCAGAAGAACTAATCAAAAAACTCAATGAATTTGTTCCTCAACCAGATCCAGCTCTAGCTAAAATTTTCTGGATGGAAGATTTTACCGTGAGAAAACGAAAAGTGGATTCATTCCTCTCCCTTTGATACCCCATATCAGACCTCTTGTTATTTTTACTTTCTGTCGTGTGTAATAATCGTGCTAAATGGTGGCAGCTTAAGGAGTTTCTTCTTGATCTCTTGACGCGCATTTATTCGCGATTTATGTATTGTTATTTTTATTGACGTATTTCTTTTTGTTTTTAATAAAAGCATTGATGGCAGCGTAAGGCGACTCTTCGGACTTTCTTGATGCGCATATTAAAAATTGTGTTATACCTCCGGGTATACTTTTGTTGTTGTTGTTGTTTGCCTTGTATATTTTTTCATGCAGATCCAAAAAGGCATAACTCAAGCATCAATTTTCATAAGAGGGAGTATTTTTTTTCTCTTACTTTTTATTTTTTTTTTTAAAAAACTGAGGACAGTTTCTTTTTCAAGTTTGGGGGTGGTATGTTTTAATTATTTTGGTATGTTTTAATTATTTTGGTGTGTTGGTTTTGATTATTTTAGTGATTTGCCTTAATTATTATATATATATATATATTATTTTGATTTGTGAGATTTCTAGATCTGGCCATAAACAACAATAAATTAGCTATATACAAGCTTCTAAAATTGTTTTAACCGGTAAAAAATTGTATATTCCAAATTTTTTTGAGCCTTAATCTCTCTTTCCAAGCCTTGTAGTTATCATATAAAATTGAGTCATTCGTTACGTTGAGAAAAGAAGAATCAGTCGGTTGATGAAAAATAGAACTGAAATTTACTTAATTTGTGGAGTTTTTGATTTTTCATGCTTAACTAATAAATGATTTTCTGCAAAAATTCTATTCCCCAAAAAAAAAAGGAGTCATTGGTGAAAAGAGCTACACGTTAGAAAATAACGGTGTGAAAGTTATCACCTAAAAAAAATGACAAAAAGGAGAAGTGTTGAGCATCAACAGCTGCCTAATTTTGGGGGTCTTAAAATTTTGCGAAAAATAAAGGACTAACCATTGTTGGTGCGTAGCTGCCGTCTCACAGAAAAATTGGTGAAAAGAGCTACACGTTAGCAAATAACGGTGTGAAAGCTATCACCTTTTAAAAGAGATAGAAATTATGTTGGTGAAAAGAGCTACACGTTAGCAAATAACGGTGTGAAAGCTATCACTAAAAGGGATGTAGTTTATGAGCAAGATCCAATTAATTAGCTACCAATTTCAATACACTCAATTTCGTGAAAAATCACAATATTTGATGACGTCGATGAAATTCTTCTTCATATTGAGTCGAAAAATAAACGAGTGATCGAGAGCAACCATTAAAGGGAGTCGTGTGAAGTCACGAGTGGGAAAGAAATAATCAACCTTTTGGGGGAAAACCTTGCATTTTGGAATTACAAAAATAAAAACCGTGTTTGAACTTCAAAATCGTTAATAGATTTATTTTGAATCTTGATTCATTTCTATCTACTGTATAAAGTTGGTTATTGTGTATTAATGGCATTTTGATCTCTTTTTATCTTTATATATAATTATTTTTCTTAAATTTGTGTGTATTATTTTTTATTTTTTATTTTATGTCTTATTTTAATTTTTATTTTGTGTGTGATTAATAAAGAGTCTTGCTCGGGACTAGCAAGAATTTAAGTGTGGGGTATTTGATTAGTGCATAATTGATCTAAAATTCATATACAAAATATTCATTTTTCCGGGCATAATTGTACTGATTTGTGATTAAAAATACATATTTTACAGATATGTCCAAACATGAGCTAAAAATGGTTATTTTACAGATTACTGACATGAAGCATCAAAAAGGACGGAAAACAAGATCAAATCCAACGACGGGAATTTTTCAAGGCAAAACGACCATACAACACGGCGCAAAAAGGACTGTGTTATGTAGGCCGTTTCACATACGGCGCAACAAGGGCCGTGTCTTGAGCCGTTTCACACACGACCGGCATTTAGCGCCGTGTCCTCGCGCGTATTCCGGAAGAGACCGAGTCACTACAAAACGGCGCACAACACGGGGAAAACTGGGCCGTTTTTCATCGCCGTTTTTCAGCAGATGCCATGCAAAATTAGTCCACTTTTGACCAACTTGTGAACTCAACCACAAGATATTTTTTTGGTCAAAAATCTGAAAATTCAAAGACATGGGTGAAGTGTGAACAAAGAATTAAAAAAATGATATTACAATAGATATTTTGAATTAAATAATCAATTGTATTCTTGAAAATCACCTATAAAAGGACATCTTCATCCATTGCAAACTCACCAATTACCAATTCTAAAACCCATCTTCTTGCTAAGAAATACTTCTTTCTTTTAGCAATATATTTTCCTTAGAACTTTCAATTTTAGTTTGTATTTTATTTTTGGTTTGAAGTTTTTCTTTCATTTAGTTTGTAATTGAAAAGTGCTTGATCAATAAGCACTTAGTATTTTACTTTCAATTTTTGTAAGCTTGTAACCTTTAAACAAGTTTGAAGTTATATTTTGAAGTATGTTTCTTGCATTTTGATTCATCATATTCAAGTAAGTTTTATCTATTGTCATTAAGTTCTAGTAATTAAAAGTTTCTATATATATATATTATATATATCAATTATTTCTATTATAATTTTAGTTTGTATAAACCAATGAGTAGCTAATCTTTCTTCCTAGGGGAAAGGGGATTTCTATTAGGTTATATATTGAGTATTTGATTGATTTAAACTATTTTTAGGACTAATTGGTTTAAATAGAGATTGATCATATCCTATTTTTACTAATGAAACCTTCTTGATTGATTGTTGAGTGAATTGGAAACATATCTTTTCAATCTATCAAATGTTAATCTTGTTATCAACATCTTAAGATTGCGAAAGTGGTTAAGACACCTTTGATTACGAAAGTACAGAGGTGAAAAGTTGATTACTCGATGAACGATCGTTTATCCTAAAAATAGTCAAGTTAGAGAAATGAAAGGACTAATTGGTTTAAATAGAGATTGATCATATCCTATTTCTACTAGTAAAACCTCCTTGATTGATTGTTAAGTGTATTGGAAACACATCTTTTCAATCTATCAAGTGTTAATCTTGTTATCAACATCTTAAAAAAGTGACAGTGATTAAGACATCTTTGATTACGAAAGTACGGAGGTGAAAAGTTGATTACTCGATAAACATTCGTTTTTCTTTTTTATCCGTATAAATCAATTCCGATACTTAATTAAAAACTTAATTTAATGAACCCATAATCCCCTAGATTTTATAAATTCCCAACTCATTTTAAATCTATTCATTTTCACTAGTTAAAAATAGTCTAGTATAAATAGTCTAGTATAAATAGTCTTAATATAAATAGTCTAGTATAAATAGTCTTAATATAAATAGTCTAGTATAAATAGTCTTAATATAAATAGTCTAGTATAAAAATAGTCTTACTTAAAAATAGTCTTACTTAAAATAGTCTTACTTAAAATAGTCTAATATAAATAGTCTTATTAAAAATAGTCTTTTTAAAAAATAGTCTTATTAAAAAGTCTTATTAAAAATAGTTTAAATTAAACATAGTGCATTTTAATTAAGTTAATATTTAAAAACCCAATAATCTATTTTAGTATTTATTTCTCGTAATTTGTAACAAAATATTATACGAAGCCCTGTTGGACAATTCTCGAGAGAAAAGACCTTGGTAGAACTGATATTTGTAGATATTTGTAGATATTTTATCGTTTTTCATTTTAACTTTTTTTTGTCATGGAAGAAACATTGTATAAAATTGAAAAAAGATTTCCCTTTCTAAGCAAAAATGCAATTTTAAAGATTTACAAGACAAGGCTTGAAAGGATGAGGTTGCTTATGAATAAAAGCATACCTTTTGACATAAAATTTATTATCGAAGCCAAAGTAAGAATAGAAGGTGAATTCACAGAAACACCGACTAGATTTTTACCAGGGCTTGGAAAAAGTTCATATGCAAAGAAACGACGAGCAAAGATGGTAGCCGTTTGCTATAAATGTGCTAGATGGAACTGTAATTTAAAATGTCGATCTTTAGGAATTCCATCTACAAACAGAGAAGATAAAATTCAGTTCATTAATGATGGTCTGAATAAAGAGAATTTAGATAATATCGAAATTTCTCTTGACACGCATCCTAGTGGACTTGTATATTACGGAATTCGATGTTTGTGGAATAAATTCAAACCAGAATATGAACAACGCCTTGGGAATCGACGTTAAAAGACCTGTTTGCCAATTTGTAAGAAAATTGGATGGGAAGCTTCTCCCGACTCATAGAAGGCGTTTAAGTCGTTTCTGAAAGTAAAATCAGAGGAAGATGTGAGCCACAATCACAACTACTGTACATACACGTGAGTATCTTTTATTTTTGTCGTATGGTGAGATTTTCTGAATAAAAAATGTGATACGCGATAAATGCATTCATTATTCTATTGAGTAGTTGAAGCGCAATCAACGCAATCACAAACTTGTTAAGCAATTTTTCCTCATTTTTTCTTCTATAAATAACCTTTGTGCTTGTTTCTTTTATTCATCCCTCAAACTTGTACTTTTCTCTTTTTCTCTCTAAAAAAATTCTTTTAAAAAATGGAGTCATCATCTTCCATAAAAAGATTTAACTCAGTCTGCATTTTTGGTGGAGCTAGTTATGGAAAAGATGCATGCTTCACTGAAGCAGCACACAACTTGGGTCGTACTTTAGGAGAAAAATGCATTCATGTAGTTTACGGAGGAGGAAGTCTAGGATTAATGGGCCGAGCTGCTGCTTCTGCCTATATGGAAGGAGTAAGAGTGTTGGGAATAATTCCAAAACCTCTGGCTGAAAGTAAAATCACCGGGTCAACTATTGGAGATGAGTTTAGATCTGTAAATATGCAAGATCGCATAACTCACATGATAAATAATTCTGGCGCCTTTATCACCCTTCCCGGTGGTTTTGGCACTCTTGAGGAACTTTTTCATGTGGTTACCAGAGCCCAGCTAAATGTTCATCAAAAACCAATAGGTCTGCTTAATGTCAATGGTTTCTTTGATGGTTTGTTATCTTTCATCGACTACTCTGCTGAAAAAGGTTTTATTTCCGAGCGTGCTAAATGAATCATAGTCGTTGCAACCACACCAGAAGAACTAATCAAAAAACTCAATGAATTTGTTCCTCAACCAGATCCAGCTCTAGCTAAAATTGTCTGGATGGAAGATTTTACCGTGAGAAAACGAAAAGTGGATTCATTCCTCTCCCTTTGATACTCCATATCAGACCTCTTGTTATTTTTACTTTCTGTCGTGTGTAATAATCGTGCTAAATGGTGGCAGCTTAAGGAGTTTCTTCTTGATCTCTTGACGCGCATTTATTCGCGATTTATGTATTGTTATTTTTATTGACGTATTTCTTTTTGTTTTTAATAAAAGCATTGATGGCAGCGTAAGGCGACTCTTCGGACTTTCTTGATGCGCATCTTAAAAATTGTGTTATACTTCCGGGTATACTTTTGTTGTTGTTGTTGTTGTTTGCCTTGTATATTTTTTCATGCAGATCCAAAAAGGTATAGCTCAAGCATCAATTTTCATAACAGGGAGTGATAGGACGTCGAATGTACGCTCGCTGAAAACCCGGTTTAAAATATGGGCCAATAAAGGTCCGACCTAGGTTCTTAGATAAGGAGATTACAACCCCAAGGTCCTTTAGAAGATCGCCGACCTCGGAGGCCCCATTTAGCTGTGACATCTGTTAAGATAAAGGGCGCCGACCTCGGAGGCCCCCACCGCCCTCTGACATCTGAACAGGCGAAACGCCTCCAGATCCGAGTAAGGGTGAACCGCCCTCTGACATCTGAACAGGCGAAACGCCTCCAGATCCGAGTAAGGGTAACGCCTCTCGACATCCGAACAGCAACGCCCAGATCCGAGTAAGGGTGAACCGCCTCCGACATCCGAACAGCGAAACGCCCGTATCCGAGTAAGGGTGAACCACCCTCTGAAATCTGAATAGGCGAAACGCCTCCAGATCCGAGTAAAGGCGAACCGACCTATGAAACTATGACTAAAGGGAAATACCCAACTTACACTAGAGATCGGTGAAAAGGTTAAGTCAAACTGGTCGGATTACATTTAGGAATTTTCAAATTTAAAGTGGGGACTCGAGCTATGTCGACTTTGTTGTATCAAAACAAACAGCACAAGATATATTAAGGTTACAAGCAATACCGAGCTATATCGACTTTGTTGTATCAAAACAAACAGCACAAGATACATTAAGATTACAAGCAATACCGAGCTATATCAACTTTGTTGTCATTCAACTCAAAAACACACAAACCCAAAGTACATTCAACTCGGAAGGTTGTCATTCAAAATAAGTTGTGCCAAGACAAATAAAGTAGAAAAAAATTAAAAGAAAAATATACATTGTCTACACTAAGCTACTGTGCTCAAGACGGAGGAGGCGGAGGAGAAGCATCACTATCGGTCCCAACCACCTCGGGAGTAGGAGTATTGGCCCTAACAGTGAGCCGGGAGGATCAAGGCGGCTCCAAGTCTAAGCGATTCCTTTAGGGACTCCTCAAGGGCGTCCTTCCACCGTGCCGCCTCCGAGATTCTTCCACGTCCCGACCAACCCAAGGAACGGAGCCCTGGCCCAATGCAGATCCCGGTCCACTCGCCTAAAAGCCCAATGAAGCTAGCCGCTCACGAGCACGGGTCGAGCAAAGTCAAAATATTGCGTCGCGGGCCGGGCTAGCTTTACCAGAATGCGGTGGAATTATGATACCGCCAGAGGGCGGAACAGTAGGCCTCCAGAAAAGAGTGACCAACGTCACTAGTTAGGAATCGACGTCGGCCATCCGTCACCCCGCGCTCATAAGACGATCCTTCGGACCTAGCCTCGGCTAGTTGGGTCTCCAGCAGAGTCACTTTTTCCGACGCCGCTCTAGCTTGAGCTTCGAAGTCGGCGACCTTCTCCAGTTCAGCCTTCGCCCGTGCCTCAAGTTGGGCTATCCTTTCGGATTCGGCCCTAGCTTCCGACAACCGAGCCTCGAGCCGGCCCACCTTCTCCGTTTCACCAAGACATGGTCTTCCAAAATTCCACTCTTGGTTTAGCCGAACCTTGGCCATTTGGGCCCGCTCTAAAACCGCCTCCCGCTCGGACTCCTTCTTCGTGGCAAGATCTGCGATACTCCCTCTCCCAAGCCGGCCGAAAGATCGTAATTAGCCGCTGTGGCGGCCTCCAGTCGGCTTGCATCCGGGGTGAGCCGCGAAGAAGAGGTAGCGCCGAGCTTATGATCCTCGGCGAAGGTCACGAAGGTAGCGAAGAACCGCACAAGAAATTGTACTGTGTCAAAGAAAGGGTAATAATAAACATAAAAATAACCAAAAGAGGTATGAAGGCGAAAAGGGGAATACCTTCCCAAAGTACATCATCATAGCGTCAAATTTAGGGTCCTCCGCGGCGTCTCGTAACCCTGACTTATCCTTAGCCGGACCATGGAGCTAAAGTAAGGGAGGAATTTCTCAAACTCCTTGCAACGGAGAAGAGTCTCCATAGCCGGACTGGAGGACCCGCGGTCTTCGGCCGCTGGAAGCGGGGAGCTAGGAGAAGAGGCCCTCCGAGTGACTGAAGTTGCCGAGACGAGCTCGCAGAGCCTCGTCCGGTGGTCAAGGTAGGAGCCGATCGGATGGAAGAGTTACCCTGCACTGGGGCGTGCAGAGCCTTCCGCTTGGCTTTGGACGAGCCCTCCGCCTCTCCTTGGGAGGATTCGTCGACTTAGGAACCTTCGCTTTGTTTGGTTCGGCTAGCTTGGAGGCATCCGATCGCGTGTTCGCATGAATCGATCTACAAAAACAAGACAAACGGTCAAGGAAATAGACAAAAAGCAAAATAACAAAGATCTAAAAAATATATACATAGATAAAGCCTACCGATGTCGGGATAGCCGGGTAGGGATTCGAGCTCACCCACAATGGAACAAGATCATGGAATTGCGTCACTGAAAGCATTATAGGGAATGGCATTCCATTCCCGAACTTTCGACCCACGCAGCCGGATGGAACTACGCCCAGGAATAGGATCCTGGCTCGAGTAGCTGCGTCCATTGCGTAGGAAAGCCCCAGAATCGGATGTGGGAGCCGAAGGAAAAGAAGCGGGACCTCCATCCTTCACATTGGAAGGGAGGTGGGTGAAAAATGGGCGCTGCTCCGGAGGTCAAGTAAAAGAGCCTTTAAAACTCTTTAACCCAAAGCAAAATAGAAAAGCCTGTGTCGGGTTCCTCTTGTCCGTAATGACACAAAGACGAGAAACCCACCATGTAGCGAAAAGAGTTAGGAGAGAACGTTGAGGGGAAGATTGTATTTAGTGGAGAGAGAGGCAAGAAAGGGATTGGGTGGGAAGCGGAGACCACCGCTCACCTGGTCCACAAACCTGTAATATGACCCGGAGGGGGATGATCGGGGTATCGCTAGCCCGAGGTGTGACAAATTCCCACCCCGGGAAGCCTAAGAAATCTTATAAAACTAGCCAAAGACGGCCGGGCTAGTCCTCGATAGAGGATGGGGAGGGAGAACTCGAGTCGCCCCTACAACCGTTTGATAGGGTCGCTAAAAGGCCGGCCACGCTACCTCGTCCGCGGGGAGGGGAAGGAGGATCTACAACGATTAGGGGATGCCGAGGGGGATGTCACCTAGCTCGGACCGGCCCACGTCGCCAAAGGTTCATCCCTAAGGCGGAGGGAGGAACCAGTAGCTCGCCCCGACCTACCCCCCGAATCCCCATCAGAAGAGGAAAGACCCTCCAAAAAAGAGTTCACGGCCGACTCGCCGGAAATATTTTGGGAATCCAAGGCATTTACATAACTTGAGGAAAAGGGGAGGAAGAAGAAAAGGAAAATATGTGTAAAGCAAATCAAAAAGCTAAAGATGTTTAGATGAACATACCCATGGATTGGGTGGAAGTTCACGAGAAAGGTGGAGCAAACTTGTCGCCGGGGCGTATAGTCACGATTGCTAGGGTTGCTCGGGAATTTTTGCACTGAGATTGAGGGTGTAAAATCGCGAAGTGGTAAATGGGGAAGAAGAAGACCTTTTATAGGAGGGAGGGGCAAAACCGAGGAGGATAGGGACGATCTGAGCGTCGATGCCCTATCCAAGGAACGGCCGGGATTTGGCACCGTCTTAGCCGACCTATGGCGGTGTCAACACTGCTTCGGCCATGAGGCGACGTCTTGGAGGCAGGGAAAGGAAAAGACAGTTAATTATAGCGCACAAAGTACGGAGAGCCTCGTTATCTGGGAATGAGAGTCCTAGGACAAGGCGTCAAGGTCGTCCTTGTAAACAAATCTTACTCTACTCGGTCTTACAAATCGACTAGAGTAGGGGGACCGGTTGATAGGACGTCGAATGTACGCCGCCGAAAACCCGGTTTAAAATATGGGCCAATAAAGGTCCGACCTAGGTTCTTAGATAAGGAGATTACAACCCCAAGGTCCTTTAGAAGATCGCCGACCTCGAGGCCCCATTTAGCCGTGACATGTGTTAAGATAAAGGGCGCCGACCTCGGAGGCCCCCGCCGACCTATGATATCCGATAACAGTCGCCGACCTCAAAGGCCTCTCAAACTACGATTTGAATAGGGATGAGCCGACCTAAAACCATCGGACTCTTGGGAAAGAAGATCCCGACTCACCCGACAAAATCCCTAAGATCCGTGGGCCGAGAACCCATACCTTGCCAATCCCGAGATCCAGGATTGAGAGCCCATACCTCGCAATCCCTAAATCCAGGATAGGAAATCGCAGCTTGAATCCCTGGATATCCGGGATTCTCTCTAGGAATCAGGGATCATCTCAGATGACAAGGTATCCTCCCTCCTATAAAAGGGAGAGGGGGGGTTCCTCAAAAGGGATCCAGAACTCTGAGAATACAGCATTTTTTAGAGAGAGAAAGAAAAGAGAGTACTTCATATATTTCGGGTTTTCTTAGCTAAACTTCTAAGATTAACCCGGTTCTTGGTGGCCGATCAGCTCGGTTACATCAGGGAGTATTTTTTTTTCTCTTACTTTTTATTATTTTTTTTAAAAAACTGAGGACAGTTTCTTTTTCAAGTTTGGGGGTGGTATGTTTTAATTATTTTGGTATGTTTTAATTATTTTGGTGTGTTGGTTTTGATTATTTTAGTGATTTGCCTTAATTATTATATATATATATATATTATTTTGATTTGTGAGATTTCTAGATCTGGCCATAAACACCAATAAATTAACTATATACAAGCTTCTAAAATTGTTTTAACTGGTAAAAAATTGTATATTCCAAATTTTTTTGAGCCTTAATCTCTCTTTCCAAGCCTTGTAGTTATCATATAAAATCGAGTCATTCGTTACCTTGAGAAAAGAAGAATCAGTCGGTTGATGAAAAATAGAACTGAAATTTACTTAATTTGTGGAGTTTTTGATTTTTCATGCTTAACTAATAAATGATTTTCTGCAAAAATTCTATTCCCTAAAAAAAAAAGGAGTCATTGGTGAAAAGAGCTACACGTTAGCAAATAACGGTGTGAAAGCTATCACCTAAAAAAAATGACAAAAAGGAGAAGTGTTGAGCAGCAACAGCTGCCTAATTTTGGGGGTCTTAAAATTTTGCGAAAAATAAAGGACTAACCATTGTTGGTGCGTAGCTGCCGTCTCACAGAAAAATTGGTGAAAAGAGCTACACGTTAGCAAATAACGGTGTGAAAGCTATCACCTTTTAAAAGAGATAGAAATTATGTTGGTGAAAAGAGCTACACGTTAGCAAATAACGGTGTGAAAGCTATCACTAAAAGGGATATAGTTTATGAGCAAGATCCGAATTAATTAGCGGCTGAATTTCAATACACTCAATTTCGTGAAAAATCACAATATTTGATGACGTCGATGAAATTCTTCTTCATATTGAGTCGAAAAATAAACGAGTGATCGAGAGCAACCATTAAAGGGAGTCGTGTGAAGTCACGAGTGTGAAAGAAATAATCAACCTTTTGGGGGGAAAACCTTGCATTTTGGAATTACAAAAATAAAAACCGTGTTTAAACTTCAAAATCGTTAATAGATTTATTTTGAATCTTGATTCATTTCTATCTACTGTATAAAGTTGGTTATTGTGTATTAATGGCATTTTGATCTCTTTTTATCTTTATATATAATTATTTTTCTTAAATTTGTGTGTATTATTTTTTATTTTTTATTTTATGTCTTATTTTAATTTTTATTTTGTGTGTGATTAATAAAGAGTCTTGCTCGGGACTAGCAAGAATTTAAGTGTGGGGTATTTGATTAGTGCATAATTGATCTAAAATTCATATACAAAATATTCATTTTTCCGGGCATAATTGTACTGATTTGTGATTAAAAATACATATTTTACAGATATGTCCAAACATGAGCTAAAAATGGTTATTTTAAGACATCGACATGAAGCATCAAAAAGGACGGAAAACAAGATCAAATCCAACGACAGGAATTTTTCAAGGCAAAACGACCATACAACACGGCGCAAAAAGGACCGTGTTATGTAGGCCGTTTCACATACGGCGCAACAAGGGCCGTGTCTTGAGCCGTTTCACACACGGCCGGCATTTAGCGTCGTGTCCTCGCGTATTCCTAAGAGACCGAGTCACCACAAAACGGCGCACAACACGGGAAAATCGGGCCGTTTTTCATCGCCGCTTTTCACAGATGCCATGCAAAATTAGTCCACTTTTGACCAACTTGTGAACTCAACCACAAGATATTTTTTTGGTCAAAAATCTGAAAATTCAAAGACATGGGTGAAGTGTGAACAAATAATTAAAAAAATGATATTACAATAGATATTTTGAATTAAATAATCAATTGTATTCTTGAAAATCACCTATAAAAGGACATCTTCATCCATTGCAAAATCACCAATTACCAATTCTAAAACCCATCTTCTTGCTAAGAAATACTTCTTTCTTTTAGCAATATATTTTCCTTAGAACTTTCAATTTTAGTTTGTATTTTATTTTTGGTTTGAAGTTTTTCTTTCATTTAGTTTGTAATTGAAAAGTGCTTGATCAATAAGCACTTAGTATTTTACTTTCAATTTTTGTAAGCTTGTAACCTTTAAACAAGTTTGAAGTTATATTTTGAAGTATGTTTCTTGCATTTTGATTCATCATATTCAAGTAAGTTTTATCTATTGTCATTAAGTTCTAGTAATTAAAAGTTTCTATATATATATATTATATATATCAATTATTTCTATTATAATTTTAGTTTGTATAAACCAATGAGTAGCTAATCTTTCTTCCTAGGGGAAAGGGGATTTCTATTAGGTTATATATTGAGTATTTGATTGATTTAAACTATTTTTAGGACTAATTGGTTTAAATAGAGATTGATCATATCCTATTTTTACTAATGAAACCTTCTTGATTGATTGTTGAGTGAATTGGAAACATATCTTTTCAATCTATCAAATGTTAATCTTGTTATCAACATCTTAAGATTGCGAAAGTGGTTAAGACACCTTTGATTACGAAAGTACAGAGGTGAAAAGTTGATTACTCGATGAACGATCGTTTATCCTAAAAATAGTCAAGTTAGAGAAATGAAAGGACTAATTGGTTTAAATAGAGATTGATCATATCCTATTTCTACTAGTGAAACCTCCTTGATTGATTGTTAAGTGTATTGGAAACACATCTTTTCGATCTATCAAGTGTTAATCTTGTTATCAACATCTTAAAAAAGTGACAGTGATTAAGACATCTTTGATTACGAAAGTACGGAGGTGAAAAGTTGATTACTCGATAAACATTCGTTTTTTCTTTTTTATCCGTATAAATCAATTCCGATACTTAATTAAAAACTTAATTTAGTGAACCCATAATCCCCTAGATTTTATAAATTCCCAACTCATTTTAAATCTATTCATTTTCACTAGTTAAAAATAGTCTAGTATAAATAGTCTTAATATAAATAGTCTAGTATAAATAGTCTTAATATAAATAGTCTAGTATAAATAGTCTTAATATAAATAGTCTAGTATAAATAGTCTTAATATAAATAGTCTAGTATAAAAATAGTCTTACTTAAAAATAGTCTTACTTAAAATAGTCTAATATAAATAGTCTTATTAAAAATAGTCTTATTAAAAAATAGTCTTATTAAAAAGTCTTATTAAAAATAGTTTAAATTAAACATAGTGCATTTTAATTAAGTTAATATTTAAAAACCCAATAATTTATTTTAGTATTTATTTCTCGTAATTTGTAACAAAATATTATACGAAGCCCTGTTGGACAATCCTCGAGAGAAAAGACCTTGGTAGAACTGATATTTGTAGATATTTGTAGATATTTTATCGTTTTTCATTTTAATTTTTTTTTGTCATGGAAGAAACATTGTATAAAATTGAAAAAAGATTTCTCTTTCTAAGCAAAAATGCAATTTTAAAGATTTACAAGACAAGGCTTGAAAGGATGAGGTTGCTTATGAATAAAAGCATACCTTTTGACATAAGATTCATTATCGAAGCCAAAGTAAGAATAGAAGGTGAATTCACAGAAACACCGACTAGATTTTTACCAGGGCTTGGAAAAAGTTCATATGCAAAGAAACGACGAGCAAAGATGCTAGTCGTTTGCTATAAATGTGCTAGATGGAACTGTAATTTAAAATGTCGATCTTTAGGAATTCCATCTACAAACAGAGAAGATAAAATTCAGTTCATTAATGATGGTCCGAATAAAGAGAATTTAGATAATATCGAAATTTCTCTTGACACGCATCCTAGTGGACTTGTATATTACGGAATTCGATGTTTGTGGAATAAATTCAAACCAGAATATGAACAACGTCTTGGGAATCGACGTTAAAAGACCTTGTTTGCCAATTTGTAAGAAAATTGGATGGGAAGCTTCTCCCGACTCATAGAAGGCGTTTAAGCCGTTTCGAACGTAAAATCGAGGAAGATGTGAGCCACAATCACAACTACCGTACATACACGTGAGTATCTTTTATTTTTGTCGTATGGTGAGATTTTCTCAATAAAAATGTGATACGCGATAAATGCATTCATTATTCTATTGAGTAGTTGAAGCGCAATCAACGCAATCACAAACTTGTTAAGCAATTTTTCATCATATTTCTTCTATAAATAACCTTTGTGCTTCTTTCTTTTATTCATCCCTCAAACTTGTACTTTTCTTTTTCTCTCTAAAAATTCTTTTCAAAATGGAGTCATCATCTTCCACAAAAAGATTTAACTCGACCGCATTTTTGGTGGAGCTAGTTATGGAAAGATGCATGCTTCATCAAGCAAAGACACAACTTGGGTCGTACTTTAGGAGAAAATGCATTCATGTAGTTTACGGAGGAGGAAGTCTAGGATTAATGGGACGAGTGCCGTCGCCTATATGGAAGGAGTAAGAGTGTTGGGAATAATTCCAAAACCTCTGGCTGAAAGTAAAATCACCGGGTCAACTATTGGAGATGAGTTTAGATCTGTAAATATGCAAGATCGCATAACTCACATGATAAATAATTCTGGCGCCTTTATCACCCTTCCCGGTGGTTTTGGCACTCTTGAGAAACTTTTTCATGTGGTTACCAGAGCCCAGCTAAATGTTCATCAAAAACCAATAGGTGTAACACCCCCAGATTTAACCGGAAATATTACAGCGCCGTGGGCCCCGAGATGGAACCCACAAGGCTAAAAAGAAATTTTCACAAACATTTACAAATGCCCAAGAGGCCAACGACGGTACTAACTTTAAAAATTCACAAAGACTTATAAAATCCATTTATCAAAAACCGTCAGAAACTCATTTGAAATCGCAAGGCCAAACAAATGATACTCAAAAGTTTAGAAAACGATTTCCAAAGTAACCTCACTACCGGATACCAAAAGAGCGTCTCAAAATACTCACGCAATGGAAAAAGACCAACCTAAACGATACTCTAGCAAATGGAAAACAAGAACCAATCAAGAAACTCAATGTACAGAACATGTCCTAGCCAGTATCCTCCGGGAAGCTCATCTCTTCACGACCGCTACAAGCTCGATGCTCCGAGAACCTAAAAGAAATCCCACGACGGGGTCAGCCATAATATCCAACAATGATAACTGTCACATCACATTAATAATAACATACCAATGAGAATACAACATAAGAATACGACCAATGTAATCTTACCGCCATAACTTTGCTTACTCAAGTGATTCTCATCAGAGTAGCCATTATCACATTTCACATCATGTACTCGATTTACCAATAAACTCGAACGCAATATAAGTACTGTACCTCAAACAATACTCAAGGTTCTCAAACTGTCATAACCAACTCACGATACGGAAATATACCATTTCTGACCAATACGATCCATCGAATAACATCATCAAATCCCAAGACGATAACCAATTGTCCACCAAAGACAAGACCAAGGAAAATATGGAACATACCTCGAGATATGATGTGCCACGATAATCATATCACTAATCCGATATCGTAACAATGCAATGCGGACAAGGTCCTAACACAAGACCTACAAATGCATACTCACATGACCACGTCAATATGCTCAAGAACAATAACAACTATGTATACTCAATGGAAATCCCATGATCCAGCTTCTCAAAGATAGATCCCAAGATGATCCTACAAGATCAACACGAGGTGGATAACCAACAATATACATATGCACAACAATAACACAATACTGGGTAATCCAACGATCCAGCCCCTCAAGATAGATCCCAAGATGATCCCGCGGATCAACACGAGGTGGAAAACCCGTCTAATGATCCAAATACTCAAGATAGATCCCAAGATGATCCCGCGGATCAACACGAGGTGGACATCCGATCCAGCGCCTCAAAGATAGATCGCGCGATCCCATCGGATCAACACAACATAACAACATAATATGCATACACATATGCAAAACAATATGTTCATCACCATGAACAACGCAACATGAACGACAATATGACAAATCAATTAAGACGACCTCATGTTCGACAACATGAATGATAATACGCATGATCAAATCACTAACTCTAATTAAATCGATATAAGATACTTGCCCCGAGTCCTTCGGGAGAAATCTCGATGTCCAATCATCACCGACGATTATCCTCAATGCTCGGCGATCCATACGAACAATGAACTATAGATACTCATATCCTCGTCTTTACCATAATGTAACCTTGATACTCGAACATACCAATAACTGAGATAAGCATATACATTATGATTTATCTCCCAGAATCGAAAGAACGATATGCGATCCGAATACCCAGAGTTCACAATAATAATCATCGCTATATGCATTATAAACGAAATGAAACTGAAACCATTCATTAAATATTATAACTGAGCAAGTAATAACTTACCTCGATACCGATACGATGATGATGAAGCCGCTACCAGTCACAATGCCTTCATCTACGGGCTCCTCGGTCCCGACCAAAGCAATTCACGAACATACTCGAACATGACCGCAACATACGATTATACTCACCGATCAATAATCTCAACCTATTGAAATAATCGATTAACATACAATCCGATAACAATCAATAACCGACCTAGCCAACCAATCAAACTCAACGGCTCAACAATACCTCGATCATAAACAAAACCAAACAATACAACTCAAACCAATCAAACACGAATTCAAGACAACACTATGATTCCACATTCAATCTTAAATACTTACAAGTTTCCTCCTTGTATATTCGTAATAAAACCAATTACCGATTATCATCATCAATCCGGACAATCCAATTAATTATAGATAATCATATTCCAAGAGTTCCACAACTTATTCCGAAATCACATTCAAAGTCCCCAAACGACATAATCCGATGTGTTCTAACATCTAAACAATCCTTATTCACAATTCAAGGTGTATGTAATCATGTTCTTCAACATATACACTTCTCATAACATCATGGATTACAACAAACTATCAAGAACATCGAGATTACTACGATTCCATAATCATAACGACATAATCAAGGTATTTGATCATCAATTCATTATCTTCCCTTAACAAAATTCCCATAATGACCAAGAATACTCACAACACTATCAATTCCATCACCATTCATACGAAAACATGTCGAATTTCCCAAGTTCTACTCATTGAGGCATTTCATCGAACACTTTGAAGGCATAATCCAAATCAATCATTTTAACGAAGAAATACCCGAATTTGTTCCACAAAACTTCAAGGATAATGTATAATCTCAAGAATACAACAAGGTTCCATCAATAATCTGAGTTAAAACGAATCAATCCGGCCAAATCATCAAGAAACTCCAAAACTATCCAAAACCAAGTGTTTAGGTGTTCTTACCTTCGATCCGGATGGAAGATGATGTTAATCCATGATTCCAACTTCCAAAACATGTTGCTACATGATGTTATTACTCAAATCCATCAACTTTGTCAAGAAATCGCGAGAGGAACGAAGAAAATGAAAATGACAAGGGTGACTCTGGCCTGTGCCTTTATAGGTCGAGACTCGCCGCCGCTACGACGTAACCGGCGGGTCCTTACGCACGTAGCCGACGCGCCTAACCTTCGTCCATTTCGCCGGCAGCCTTACGACGTAATCGGCACCGCCACGACGTAACGGCACTTACGGCCAGAATCGACACCGCCTTACGTACGTAATCGCCGCCTTACGCCAGCCGAGTCACCGCGACCGTGATCGCCACCTCGCGAGTCACCGCGACCATGCTCGGCCATCCAGTCATCTCGCCACGACTGCCACCGCCCCGTAACGCACGTAACACTTATTCCGCTGCGCGTAATACGCACGACGTTGACTTGCTACAAGATATACTCAGACACGCACGTAATACACCCGTATAACGACGTAACTCCATCCGCTGACTCACCTGCCCACATCTGCGCCAAAGCCGCCGACACCGGCCCAACTGCCCGATTCCTCTTGTTACGTACGTAATGTCTCGCCATAACGTACGTAATTTGTGATTTAGCGTACGTAAGTCTTCAACATTAGCGTACGCTAAGTATTCTATACTTAGCCAATTTCAATCATACTACTGTCTCGACATACCGAAGACACATATACACTTACCGAATACATATACGAATCCAATAACATCCTTATACGATATACTCTATATCGAAAGTACGCTAACCCGATACACAATACCCTCAAATGCAAATCACAACCAGATACGACAATTATACCGATATCGACATCTCGGTCCTTTATTTATTTATTTTATCCATACTGCATGCATTCCACGCTGCATAATATAACTCGGATAAAATAATATCAAACAATGAGAGAAATTCGGATATTACATACTACACCACTTAAAATAAGTTTCGTCCTCGAAACTTGAAACTGGTCATAAAAGAAACAAACCGTTCAACTAAAATATCCCAAAACCATCACGACAACGATCAATCATCATCATTATGAATAATCAAAAGAGTACACTTACAAATACGCAGTCGACGATCTCTTGAGATACTAGCAAGCGATCTCACCGCATACCCCAATACGCTTACAATACAATTCCTTGAGTCTCAACAAAATTTTATCATCGCGATGAAATAATCTATTCATGACAAATCTGTTTGCCACGATCGCATGATCAAGTTCCACTCGATAAGACGAATAATATCCGATATATCTGTGAAACAACTGCTCAAAACAATGGCAACCAATCTCGAAACATCGACACAAAATCCGAACACTTATACGATCATCAACAATGATCAACCAACAAATTAACTGAGAATACCATCGACATGATAAATTCCAATACGACCAATCCAATGGTTAAAGCACAATCGAGTATATCATAAACATGATAACTCTAATATTACCAACGAAGGAACGATAATAATCAGGAATACCATCACACCGTAAATTCCAACAACATACACACAGAACCATAGAGACATATATACGGACGAATAAAGTTCTCAAAACGACACACCAATCACATACCGTGGATCTCAATAAACATACTCGACTGGTGAACATACCCCTCGGCATATGAACAACCAATCACAAACTGACGAACATACCCAATCATACACGGAGTGGAAACGACCACTCACTATCTAAAACAACCAGTATGGGGTCACCATCCCCAAATCTACGCTTACAAGGAAATCATTCCAGAATCAGTAAGGTAAAATCGCGCTACTACCATACCAATGGAATCACATAGCACATATGTTCCGGTTTCACAAAATCCCAAGTTTCCAAAATAATATTATGTGCATGAATCTACAACACGCAACATATTTCTCTTATCTGATAACTCAACCGATCATCACCGGATAATCAAACTAACATACTGAAGTTCGAATTCCTTTTTCATCGTACCATCAATATGATATGCACTATGCACTAAATGCGTATGTATATCAATCACATTTTCAAAACCAGTTTGAAATCATATATTCTTGTCAAAAGACAAATTTTTGAAAATTCTTTCAAGAGTTTGAAAACTCAAAACATAAATTTTGGTAAGACCACAAAATCAATTTTCGAAAAATTAACTTGGCTCGATGGTGCCAAGTATTTGATAACAGTTTCCTTCGAATCCACACGATTTCGAAGTTTTAAAATGAAAAGTATGCAAATGCTCGACTGTATCCATACTCCTGTATACCACCCGGTTCGTCACCAATATCCACCGATATTCCATCGAAAACCACACGATCGAGTTCCAAAATCTCAATATATAAATTCCGACTAAACTCCTTTTCCACACATGACTTGCAACGTCACCATTAACCCATCCTGATCACCTTAAATATGATATGAAAAAATAATTAAACAAATCCACACAGCGAAAGACTTCCCGAGAGGTTCAATTTGAACAATTAAACCAAAGCCTTGAAAGGCGGAAATAACATAGGTAAACGATTGGTAAAGTGTTTTACAAGTCTCGGGAGTTTTAAGAAAACAGAAAAGTCGTTTGAAACATTAGGGTCTTAGCCCGTAAATCGTTCCGCATTACAAAAAGTTTAAAAAGTAGAAAACCCCTTTCGACTTCAAGTCCCGAGTTATAAAACCATTTCAAAATCGATTGGGTCTCGCCCAAAATCATTTTCCGTAAAACATCCGTAAAATATTCATTTTGAGAAGTATCATTTTCAAATGCTCAAAACAGTTCATGTATCTCAAATGAATTAACATGCTACATGTTCTTCTCAACAATCCATAGTCCTTCTCCCGATTACACAATTCCGTTCCAAAATCTAGCTGATATACCGATTTCCAAAATCATAACTTCTCAAGATCATCAATCCTATCCAGCTCTGTCACCTTATATTGAAATGCATAATATCTCAATAATCACAAAACATATCAACTTAGAACGGCAGTGAATCTCAATGAAATTCAAAAATCCGAATACTTACAGATCGTGAAGCCGACGATTCCCCGTGATACTGGCACATGTCTAGACTCAAGAAAATACTCGACACAGGTATTTTCAAAACTCACGTTTTGCAAACTCAGTGCAACTCAAGAACACAATATATCACGTAAACACCATTTGGAAAAGTTATAACAAGCCCAGTACGATACTGGCAAATCCGATAACGCACAAGCCTGAGTGAACAACAAAGACTCACGGCTCTAGTATTTGTCAATCGACAACTCGAATGACGCAACAAAAACACGACCCAACTCGACCCAAATGCCTAGGTTTTCTCAACCTAAGCTCCGATACCATATTCTGTAACACCCCCAGATTTAACCGGAAATATTACAGCGCCGTGGGCCCCGAGATGGAACCCACAAGGCTAAAAAGAAATTTTCACAAACATTTACAAATGCCCAAGAGGCCAACGACGGTACTAACTTTAAAAATTCACAAAGACTTATAAAATCCATTTATCAAAAACCGTCGTAAAACTCATTTGAAATCGCAAGGCCAAACAGCTGATACTCAAAAGTTTAGAAAACGATTTCCAAAGTAACCTCAATTACCAGATACCAAAAGAGCGTCTCAAAATACTCACGCAATGAAAAAGACCAACCTAAACGATACTCTAGCAAATGGAAAACAAGAACCAATCAAGAAACTCAATGTACGTAACATGTCCTAGCCGTATCCTCCGGAAGCTCATCTCTTCACGACCGCTACAAGCTCGATGCTCCGAGAACCTAAAAGAAATCCCACGACGGGGTCACCATAATATCCAACAATGATAATCACACATCACATTAATAATAACATACCAATGAGAATACAACATAAGAATACGACCAATGTAATCTTACCGCCATAACTTTGCTTACTCAAGTGATTCTCATCAGAGTAGCCATTATCACATTTCACATCATGTACTCGATTTACCAATAAACTCGAACGCAATATAAGTACTGTACCTCAAACAATACTCAAGGTTCTCAAACTGTCATAACCAACTCACGATACGGAAATATACCATTTCTGACCAATACGATCCATCGAATAACATCATCAAATCCCAAGACGATAACCAATTGTCCACCAAAGACAAGACCAAGGAAAATATGGAACATACCTCGAGATATGATGTGCCACGATAATCATATCAGTCTAATCCGATATCAGAACAATGCAATACGGACAAGGTCCTAACACAAGACCTACAAATGCATACTCACATGACCACGTCAATATGCTCAGTAACAATAACAACTATGTATACTCAATGGAAATCCCATGATCCAAATTCTCAAAGATAGATCCCAAGATGATCCTACAAGATCAACACGAGGTGGATAACCAACAATATACATATGCACAACAATAACACAATACCGGGTAATCCAACGATCCAGCTTCTCAAGATAGATCCCAAGATGATCCCGTCGGATCAACACGAGGTGGAAAACCCGTCCAATGATCCGGCCAAAGATAGATCCCAAGATGATCCCGTCGGATCAACACGAGGTGGACATCCGATCCAGCGCCCTCAGCATAGATCGCGCGATCCCATCGGATCAACACAACATAACAACATAATATGCATACACATATGCAAAACAATATGTTCATCACCATGAACAACGCAACATGAACGACAATATGACAAATCAATTAAGACGACCTCATGTTCGACAACATGAATGATAATACGCATGATCAAATCACTAACTCTAATTAAATCGATATAAGATACTTGCCCCGAGTCCTTCGGGAGAAATCTCGATGTCCAATCATCACCGACGATTATCCTCAATGCTCGGCGATCCATACGAACAATGAACTATAGATACTCATATCCTCGTCTTTACCATAATGTAACCTTGATACTCGAACATACCAATAACTGAGATAAGCATATACATTATGATTTATCTCCCGTAATCGAAAGAACGATATGCGATCCGAATACCTGAGTTCACAATAATAATCATCGCTATATGCATTATAAACGAAATGAAACTGAAACCATTCATTAAATATTATAATCGAGCAAGTAATAACTTGCCTCGATACCGATACGATGATGATGAAGCCGCTACCACCACAATGCCTTCATCTACGGGCTCCTCGGTCCCGACCAAAGCAATTCACGAACATACTCGAACATGACCGCAACATACGATTATACTCACCGATCAATAATCTCAACCTATTGAAATAATCGATTAACATACAATCCGATAACAATCAATAACCGACCTAGCCAACCAATCAAACTCAACGGCTCAACAATACCTCGATCATAAACAAAACCAAACAATACAACTCAAACCAATCAAACACGAATTCAAGACAACACTATGATTCCACATTCAATCTTAAATACTTACAAGTTTCCTCCTTGTATATTCGTAATAAAACCAATTACCGATTATCATCATCAATCCGACAATCCAATTAATTATAGATAATCATATTCCAAGAGTTCCACAACTTATTCGAAATCACATTCAAAGTCCCCAAACGACATAATCCGATGTGTTCTAACATCTAAACAATCCTTATTCACAATTCAAGGTGTATGTAATCATGTTCTTCAACATATACACTTCTCATAACATCATGGATTACAACAAACTATCAAGAACATCGAGATTACTACGATTCCATAATCATAACGACATAATCAAGGTATTTGATCATCAATTCATTATCTTCCCTTAACAAAATTCCCATAATGACCAAGAATACTCACAACACTATCAATTCCATCACCATTCATACGAAAACATGTCGAATTTCCCAAGTTCTACTCATTGAGGCATTTCATCGAACACTTTGAAGGCATAATCCAAATCAATCATTTTAACGAAGAAATACCCGAATTTGTTCCACAAAACTTCAAGGATAATGTATAATCTCAAGAATACAACAAGGTTCCATCAATAATCTGAGTTAAAACGAATCAATCCGGCCAAATCATCAAGAAACTCCAAAACTATCCAAAACCAAGTGTTTAGGTGTTCTTACCTTCGATCCGGATGGAAGATGATGTTAATCCATGATTCCAACTTCCAAAACATGTTGCTACATGATGTTATTACTCAAATCCATCAACTTTGTCAAGAAATCGCGAGAGGAACGAAGAAAATGAAAATGACAAGGGTGACTCGGTCCGTGCCTTTTATAGGTCGAGACTCGCCGCTTACGTGACGTAACCGGCGGGTCCTTACGCACGTAGCCGACGCGCCTAACCTTCTCGTCCATTTCGCTCGGCACTTTACGTACGTAATCGGCACCGCCACGCACGTAACGGCACTTACGGCCAGAATCGACACCGCTTACGTACGTAATCGCCGATCCTTACGCCTACGAGTCACCGCGACCGTGATCGGCCACCTCGCGAGTCACCGCGACCATGCTCGGCCATCCAGTCATCTCGGCCACGACTCGGCCACCGCCCGTAACGCACGTAACACTTATTCCGCTGCGCACGTAATACGTACGTTGACTTGCTACAAGATATACTGTGACATGCACGTAATACACCCCGTATAACGACGTAACTCCATCCGCTGACTCACCTGTCCACATCTGCGCCGAAAGCCGCCGACACCGGGCCCAACTGTCCGATTCCTCTTGTTACGTACGTAATGTCTCGGCCATAACGTACGTAACTCTTGTGATTTAGCGTACGTAAGTCTTCAACATTAGCGTACGCTAAGTATTCTATACTTAGCCAATTTCAACTGTTACCGCCTGTCTCGACATACCGAAGACACATATACACTTACTGAATACATATACTGAATCCAATAACATCCTTATACGATATACTCTATATCGAAAGTACGCTAACCTGATACACAATACCCTCAAATGCAACTGTCAACCAGATACGACAATTATACCGATACTGACATCTCAGTCCTTTATTTATTTATTTTATCCATACTGTACAGATTCCACGCTGTACAATATAACTCGGATAAAATAATATCAAACAACAGCAGTAGAAATTCCGGATATTACAATAGGTCTGCTTAATGTCAATGGTTTCTTTGATGGTTTGTTATCTTTCATCGACTACTCTGCTGAAAAAGGTTTTATTTCCGAGCGTGCTAAACGAATCATAGTCGTTGCAACCACACCAAAAGAACTAATCAAAAAACTCAATGAATTTGTTCCTCAACCAGATCCAGCTCTAGCTAAAATTGTCTGGATGGAGGATTTTACCGTGAGAAAACGAAAAGTGGATTCATTCCTCTCCCTTTGATACCCCATATCAGACCTCTTGTTATTTTTACTTTCTGTCGTGTGTAATAATCGTGCTAAATGATGGCAGCTTAAGGAGTTTCTTCTTGATCTCTTGACGCGCATCTATTCGCGATTTATGTATTGTTATTTTTATTGACGTATTTCTTTTTGTTTTTAATAAAAGCATTGATGGCAGCGTAAGGCGACTCTTCGGACTTTCTTGATGCGCATCTTAAAAATTGTGTTATACTTTCGAGTATACTTTTGTTGTTGTTGTTGTTTGCCTTGTATATTTTTTCATGCAGATCCAAAAAGGCATAGCTCAAGCATCAATTTTCATAAGAGAGAGTATTTTTTTTTTCTCTTACTTTTTATTATTTTTTTTAAAAAACTGAGGACAGTTTCTTTTTCAAGTTTGGGGGTGGTATGTTTTAATTATTTTGGTATGTTTTAATTATTTTGGTGTGTTGGTTTTGATTATTTTAGTGATTTGCCTTAATTATTATTATTATATATATATATATATAATAAAATAAAATAGTAAACAAAAGTTTTCAGCTTGTTGATATCTGAATAAAGTAAACTACGCATATTATTCAATGGGAAACATAATATAATGAAACGGAAACAATAATCTTCAATACTGAACATGGTGCTCACTGCTTGATAAGCAGAGTACTTCTCAGCATCACCGGGCCATAATTTCTTGTAAGCTAAAATAAGCGAAGGAATAACTGCTGTAAGAGCAAGTTCCAGATGCTCCGAGCTGCTAGTCTTGACCTTGATCTGACCACTCATCTTGTTATTGATACCCCCACTCGAACCGCCACTTTGGAATTACGACCAGCAGAAAACTGAGCCAAACTATTAAAACCCAAGGCCAAATCCCCTCTCCATTTAATAATAGATAATCCTCAAGTTGACTGAACTTGACCAATCGAGCTCCCGTCGCTGAAACTCGATATTTGCTCCGTAAGCAGAATCAGTTTGAAACCTAACCAATCTCCATAACCACGAAATATTACGGCATAAGCATTACACAATCTTACAAAATACATCTCTTGTAACATTATATCTCTTAATCACAGACTATTCAACATTACACAGCTAATGATCACTCAAAGTTCAAAACAGAAACATTTGCAGCTCAAGTTCCAAGGAAACTGTCTTTGTGTTGGCCAAGGAGGGAGGAAGACGGATACATATTTGTTCCCATTCCAAGCCTGCGGCCCGTCTAATGGTTTCAGCACTATCATGCCTTGGAGGGTCAAACAGAGGCAGGAGACCAGCAAACACCCAAGGCCCTCCAGGACTCTCTTTGTTTTTTTCAGGTACTATCTGCACAATAAGGCATGAAAAATGGCCGTTTAATAAAAAAGGGTTTCCTCTTATTACATACTGTAAAAGATTTGGAAGATGAAATAGTGGTTGTATGTTTACAACTTTATAATATACTATAACTTTCCATTATCATCAATAAGGAATTATGTAGCTCGTTATTTGTTCCTTCAGCAAACATAGATAGATCAAGAATGCCTCTTTCACAAAAAAGTTTGGCACCAATCCAGCTTATAATGAAGAGAGGCAAAGCCATTCTGTTTGTGAACAAATGAATACAATTCATGAGATATTCAGAGCAACAGGAAGTGAAGAAAAAACACCAGTACATGATTGCATTGCCATGTAATGAGTCTAATAATATTTTGATATGAATGCATAATGAAAGTACCTGTTTCTGACCCAACCTGATCTTGTCAACAGGTTATCGGGTCTTGCCTGATGCATCAAGAATTCCAACACAACATATCCCATGACTCGACGTACATGACCCACCCAATTTTAACCCATATCATTATGCATATAGGTTATTTCAGATTTACTTTTCCCTCGGGTTTTTTATATAGCGTAGAGCTTTCAAGCAATATAACAATGCTTACCAAAACCTCATGTACCACCACTAACCTGCTGTGCAACCACTGATTGTCGTACTTGCACATTAAAATGTTTAGTCATCATTGAGTCCTTCCAGGCTAAAAGCTAACTTGACTTGAATTTACTTGATTTTGAATCACAAAACAATCTCAATTAATAACATCTTAAAGACATCATAATGATTTTCCTAGTCTGAAAAGGTAATGTTGCTTAAAAGCTTTCTTTACTGAGAAGTTTAGATATACATTAGTTAAAAGTTGTCCTTGATTCATGAAAGGCTCATGGTATACCTTATAATAAATTTCCCCAAACCTTTTTGCATGTTCAAGAAAGCTTTACTCAAACATTTCGGGATTCAATGGCATCTTCATGTGAATCATGACCTGAACCTTGCCCACTTGGGATTCTCTCGTATACACGTACCTTACTCCGTGGATTATGTAGATGAATGAATGAACCAAAAGACCAAAGTTGATCTTAATCAGTAGCCATTTTACAAATACAAAAAATAGTATAAGAAGAGGAATTTGCTTCCTGCTATTCAGTAGCTAAATTATGAAGTATATGAATCAAAATGTATCGTAATAAACATAAAGCTACTTACTTGTCCAATTTTTATGGCTCAAATAGAGTTTTTATTGCGAAGTTAGTGATACATTTTATTAAATTCATCACAAACATATTATACGATTGCAACCGAAGTGTAAGTATTCATAATATTTCTATAAAGCTTAACCATCATCAACTAAATAAAATCGTAATTCAAAGCCCTGTATTTATGTTTAATTCATAACATTACGATGTCTACTTATATGTTAATGACTTTTTTTACAATCTATTTATAATTAGCTCATGTAGCAACATATATTACGACGTGTCAGATTTTATTTTGCTAAGTGTTTAGTAACTGATCTTAGCACAGAACTTTGTACCCAGTATCCTAACTTGATCCTTATAAACATTATTCATAAATATTTTACCTTTAAATTAGCTTCACACTAATAAGGATCTTGCAGACCGATTATTATTCGTTTTGTCTTTGTATCTTAGAGCCCCGCCGGCGTCACAACCTTAGCCAATTGTGGGACTGGGTAAACCTTTTTCGGTCACTGGCTGTGGTGGTGAGATTTTATAGCTGCAATTTCCTTGTGATAGGCGTAAAAAAGGCCTTCTTTCAAGCAGCAAATCCGGGTGCGGTCGGCAAAGAATATGGTAACCAATGTTTGGTGAATCAACAACAACTGACCATTTGAGGGCCACGTTAGTGGATCTGCAAATTCCTGAAACAGATGTATGAAAAGTTATCAGCACTTCAGTTTTAAATTTATGATTAAAATGTCAGTCAATGGTTTGCAAAGACTTTTAAAAAAGGTTTTTGGTAGATCACGTTACATAAAGTAAAATAGGTAAAACATCTACAATCCTATGCCTGAGGTTGGTATTGCAGTCCATAAAATAAAACTGCTTACGGTCACACTCCACAAATTATACCTTCATGAAAAGAGAGGCACAGTCTGAACACTTTGGAGGTTTATGAGGATAGGGTTTCAGTGATGGCGTAAACAAAATATCTCCAGTTGACGATAACACATACATATCTTCTTCCACCATTCTGCACACCTATTATAAAGAATCCCCAAATATTCATCCTTTATTAAGCTTAACAGAACAAAGTTCAAGTATTTAAAAAAAAAACCTAGAAATTAGGCACTATTTGGGATTTCTTATCTGAAAGGGTGATTGAGATTGCATATTTAAGTGCATATCTGTTGATTTTATAAGCATATAAGTAGTTTTTAGTATTTTAATAAACTGCTTAGTGCCTTAGTCACTTATTGGGATGCACGTGGGAGCAGTTAAAACCCTTGGGGGTTTGGCGAAATTGGCGAGGCCATGGGAGGCGAAGTGGTGGAGAGTGGTGTGGCTGAGAGCGTGTTCACATTGTGGTAGAGACCCTTCCGGAAACGCTTATGCAGAATGGTCGCTTGGTGCTTGCCTTTTGTGAACACCCTGTTATGTGATGTTGAGACATTACCTTACTATCTCAATATAGAGATTGTACAAATATGTGTTGTTATGTGTTGTTATGTGTTGTGAACACCCTGTTGTGAAAATATAGAGATTGTACAAAGTCATTGTTTACAAAGCCAAAACCACGATTCTTAATCTAAGATTTGATTTATGTGATATAAAATTATTAATGAAAGAATGCCATATAACGTAACACCTCTAGCACAAACAATGTTTGGCTTTTCACATAATTAAAAATGCTAACAATTGATCAGATATATAAACTGCCCAAAATAAGTATAAGAAAAAGTTTAGCGGAATTCTTACCAATTCATTGGACATGAAACAGAACCTGCAATAAGAATGCTATATTAGAAAGCTCAAAGTAAAGTAATGATATAAAATTGGGCAATTCTATACAGGACTACAAAAGAATGGCAGTATGCATTAAAAAATACACTTTGGTAACTTGCAGTATGTTTGACCCATTTCCTTTAAGGTTAATGTTTTCAAGTACATGTTTGACAAATTAACAATAAACATAACCAAACCACCAGAGTCGACCCATTGTATGTAAATGGGTCAAAATTTTCCAACTCTATATCACTCTCAATATGTCCTTTATAGGAGAAAATCGATGTTTAAACACTAACCTGCATCCCAAGAATCCTCTATGTGCAGATAGGCCAGAAGGATACGCTGCCTTGAGAATATGGTGTTTGCTTTCATCACTTAACCTGTACAGGTTTCCGCAATATACATTCATTAGATTTATTGGAGACTTTTATCTATTAATCTAATAGAATTGTGGATAACTCCCACAAGTACCCTGTTGCATAATAGATGTCCTGTGGCGTAATAGATGCCGGCCTCCATACACTTGTTCCTTGTTGTCCTACACAATTGCACTAATGCATTATGATAATCCAAGAAGTCAATGAGACCTTCAACAATCTCTCTTTTCAAACCACTCCTGTTTTCTCCTCCAAAATGATGCGTCTGGTTTCTAGCCTCATTATCTGTGTCATATAATATATAGCTGCAGGAACCTCAGCGAGTCCCCTTCACTGGGCAGAAAGCCCCAGTCCAATGATTTACTTGTCCTGAAACTTTAAATACATACGGCCCCCATCCTCTATTAACCAAAAAGTTTACTCTAGCACCAACTGATGTCATACTGAACATTTGCTTATACACGCGTATATTCTCCATAAAGTGATTTTCTCTATATAGTTGTTTAGTGTGGTGCACGCTGGACCACTCTTCCGCCTAAACAACAACTATGATACCGCGGTCCTGATTCTCTAGAGTAAGATGTCAACCTTTCTTCATACCAGAAAAGTGCGCCACAACGGCCGCACACCTGATCGCAATCCCTCAAATTCATTTACTCCTCATGCATTTCTTCACAATGCACAACAATTTAAAGAGTTATAAAAATGCCATTGATAATATGTTTTTCTACTTTAGCAAATGGAAACGGATAATTTACCTTGAAGCACAGACCGCCGACGGTCATCATTTTGACGTGAGCTTATACCACCTGGCCTTTGATCATTACCTATAACAACAGCCAAGAAGAAATTAACATGCCCTAAAGTTTTAAATCATATTTTTTATGTAAGTATCTAATAGTATTAAAGGTAACAAATGCACCAACCTCGTGCAGGTGAATGATCGTGGCTGCTACTTCATCTTCGGGAAGCAGTAACATTCCTCGAGTCTGTGTTAGTACTTATAGCAACAGACACAACAGAATTAGGACAAAGTAAATGAACTGTTACATTTAACATCTGCAACCATCCAATAGCGTAAGAATTCATAAACGCACTTATCTCGTGTAGCTGAATGACCGCATCTGCTATTGGAGCCCCAGGAAATGGGAACATTTCCAGATTCTGCATTAGTACCTGCAACGACAGACACAATAAATTAACCTAGCTCCTTGTTTATCTGACACGTCAGTTTACTATAACAATAAAAATATTACTTCTGGTTGAATTTTGAGATACTTATTGAGGCCTTGCAAGGGATAACTCCATTCAGCACAACGTTCCGATTTAGTTTGATATCTCTTTTGAAGTTGGCGGTATTATAGAAACACCATCGTTGAATCGATAATGTTTAATTTAATTCAAGGTTCGGAATATAAGTACTTATTTCAGTAGCATCAGTCCATCTCTCAATAACACTTACATATGAATACATTTGATCTTCAGGTTCTTTAAGTAGCTTGTCGCTATGATCAGCATCACCTTCTTAGCTTTAAGTTTATATAATAGTTTTTCCTAAAACAACAACACAAAAGTGTAAGTATTATATGAGTTCCAAGATCAGAAGAAAACTAAAAACACATTACTAAAACTTTCACAAAATTAGTACCTCGGATGTCATCTTTTCCCAGATTTCAAACCCTTGGCGATCCATTTCAACGAAATTATTACTGTCACAGTCCTTCATACACAAGTTCTGTAGCAATAATGACATTCTACAAACAAAATTGCAAACATAACTTGCTTGGGCTAAGCATAACATACAAAAAAGTTGTACCTTTTTAGGATTCAAACCATCGTATTACCTAACTTGGACCATTTCCGTGTCGGTTTAGTTAATGATCAACTGGATGTTGGATTAATGCCAATCGAGTCCACCCATTGTGGCACACCACACTTCATTGGAATCCACTACCTGGTTGTCAATGCCTTCCATATCTCTCTGTCCCACCAACCCCTGGCACAAGCATCTGTTCACGAACACACAATTAATATGGTTCTTAAATTTCCAGATGTACCAATGTGCTACCATTATTATTTGTTCCCTGGCTCAAATTGATATACCCTATTCAAAGAAGGTGTAGAGGATAAGCATGCCACATCTGTAAAAACCATAAAATAGTAGAGACATTTATTTACAAAATAAGCACTAATTCTAGGATCCTTCTCAGCTAACGACACATCAATACGCCCACCAGATACAGCTAATTAAGGGTTACTTTAATTCGCACATGAGTGTATTAACATTGAGATTAAAGAGTAGGGACTGTTGATACACATGTTACATTTACATCCAAAAGTCATCAATACATACTGATGTGTACTTTAAAATAAGAACACGAAGCATGTGTTTACTTACTTGCACATATGAACCACTGCTGTTTCAATTTCAGTAATATGATTAAGAGGAAAATAATAGTATGTACGTACCGCAAGTTGTTCATGAAGTTTTCTTGTACCTTAATCTGCATTAAGATTGATGAAATATGATCCATATATACATACATATATAGGATGCGAATATAAACTTACACGTTCATAGTTCGAAGCATCATTCTAGAAGAGGATGCACTACGACGCACTACTGTTTCTTTGAAGTTCTAATATTGAAGCTGCAAAAGACATTCATCCAACTAAATCCGTTTCAAAATATTTTGGAGATCAAATAAAAAACATACCTTATTCCATAAACTTGAACCCTAACAACTCAATGAAGATAAGAACAAATCCTAATAACGTAGAGAAGAAAATGAAACTACCTCCATTGAGATCGTTTTCAATTGAAACTTCCTCCTATATATCTGCTACGTTAAGGTTAAGGTGGACAGGGATGAATAACATATAAAATCACTAATAGTAAGTAATAGCAACATTATAAGATCAATTAAGATTTTAGGAACATGCAAAACAAAAACATTCTTGATGAATACTTCATGCAAAAACCAATAAAATAATTTTAACATTACATTAAAAGAAAAAAAAAGAAAACAAAAACCTTTTTGCAGATGTTTGTGATTGTAAACGTTTAGGGATGATTTTTAGGTTGCAGGAGGATACCTAAGAATAATTTAAGATAACAATAAATACATACTAAAAGTTATCATATTCTTATTTTAGAATTGTATTTAATATAGGATTCCAAAATAATTATAGGCATTTATAGATTATAATATGCAACATAATTATCAAAATAACTTGTTACCTAAGTGGTAAACACACAAGTTATTTATCAAAACAACCAAGGTTCAATCCTTGCAAGACACCTTTTTTATAAACAATTTTCAAAAATGTTTAATAAAAATCCAAAAATTACCAAAAAAAATTAATAAAAATCCGAAATTTTAATAAATAAAAAAAAAATCCGAAATTTATTAAAAATAATTATTAAAAATCCGAAATTTATATAAAATCTAATTAAATTAAAAAATTAGTGCTTAGGTGGACAAAAATATTGCTTAGGTGGACAACTTATGATTACGTGGCATGAATATGGATTATTTGGCATTGAGGTGGCATTAATGCCAAATGCCTCCTGTTATATATATATATATATATATATATATATATATATACATATATATATATATGATAACGCTACACTCGTCGTTCGGGGTCAAAGGAACTTCCTTTTCGACGCTACACTCGTCGTTCGGGGTCAAAGGAACTTCCTTTTCGTCGAGCAAGTTTTTTAACACCTATATATATATATATATATATATATATATATATATATATATCTGATAACGCTACACGCGTCGTTCGGGGTCAAAGGAACTTCCTTTTCGTCGAGCAAGTTTTTCAACACCCTAGGCAGTGAACCTAATCGTTGTAGTGTAGTATTAGGGTAAGCCACGGGAATTGATATCGTTCTCTAGGGGAATAGGAATGCTAGTTAGAAGTTACTACGCTAAGGTTGGAGTTGAGGAAGATTTTTTTTTTTTTATCTTTTTATGTTTTTTAGGAAATGGAAAGGTACGAATCTCGGGGTTTGAGTTTGGGGGGTTGGTATTTCTACCGATTACTTATACTTATCTAATTATCTAAACTAAGGTGTATGTAGTCTATGTCTAATTATTGTGTGCTCGTATGATGATTTAAAGATGTGTTTACTTAGGTTTTATTACTCCTTAATTATCTCCTATTGATGGTTGAATTGTCACGTCCTTATTCTTAATTGCGTTGTGTGTCTAAGGTCGTAGGGTATGCGTTTATCCCTAACTCTTTGAAACTACCAAAGGTTAATGACTACAAAATCTCTAGGATTTATAAACTTTAACTCTAAGGTACTCTTCGGATGGTTTAGCCTACAATGACTCTAGGTACTATAAGCTAAGGTTCACAAAGATTAATCAAGCATTAACTACACAACGGATGACCTATCGCAATACTAGATCATTAACAATTAAGGTTAATGCGACGTAATTGTATAGCATGAACTGACTCAAACAATGTATAGCATATATGATATATGAGGCCTAGTATGTGTTAAGTAAATCAGTTTCCCAATAAGCTTTTGATACTCAGTTATATTGTCCAAAACAGGATCAATAGAAGTTGGTTCATTAGAAATAGAAACACTTTGTTCTAAAGGAAAAGCAGATGGCTTACAAGCTAGTAAACCAAATTCAGAAAGTAAATATAAACAATACTTTCTTTGAGTTAAACACAAACCCCTATCAGTTTCAATCACTTCAATACCCAGAAAATACTTAAGTTTTCCCAAATCCTTAATCTGGAATTTAGACTTAAGAAATACTTTAAAACTTTCAATCTCAGTCAAGTTATTACCAGTAACAATAATATCATCAACATACACAAGTAAAGCAACAATATTACCTGAATCATTGTTGACAAACAAGGAATAGTCACTTTTACTTTGTATGAAACCATTCTCAAGCAAAGCACTGGTTAACTTAGCATTCCACTGTCTGGGTGCTTGTTTTAAACCATATATCTTGTTCTTTTTGCTTCTGGGCTGAACCTTCTCGGAACTTGTTTATTGTGGGCTTTCTTTCTCCATAAGGCCCACGGTACTTTTTACTATTTCGATTATCTCTGTAAAACGGTCGATTTTCTCCATACTTGGCTTCTTCAATTAAATTTTTTTTGTCAACGTGAGGACAATTCTTCGTGAGGTGTCCTCCCCCAAAGCTTTCACAACCCACTTGGATGACATGGACAGTTTCTCTAACTTTCAGCATATCTCGACTTAGATTTTCAATTTTACTAGCGATTGTTGCAATTCCGTCAAAACTTCCACTTTGGTTTCTTTTGCTTCCTCCGTCGTGCCATTTTTGAGAATGATCAGCGAATGGCTTTAATAGCAAGGGTAGGCGTCATGTTCGGAATAGGTCCTTGATAGTCCAACATTTGTCTCGTAGTTACGTTGATTCCTTTGTAGAAGATGTTGACCTTTTACTGGTTGTTAAGATCATGTGTAGGACATTTGTAAAGGAGATCGTTGTATCTATCCCAAGCTTGATACAACGGTTTCATCGTCTTCTTGCTTGAAATTATGGATTTCCAAAAGCTGGTTAGAAATCTTCGACGGGGGACAATACCTTTGAATGAAAAATGCTTCTTAAGTAGAGCCTAAGTATTAATTGCCCCGGCGGGCAATCTTTCAATCCATCTTCTAGCAGCTCCAGTAAGAGTCATTAAGGGGGAATACCCTTAGCATAACAGCATCATGAGACACGCCTGGAATGTTGAAAAGGCTTGCGATGTATAGGACAATTTCAACGTGCTCATATGCATTTTCGTCCCTGTTTCCCGAAAAAGGGTTAGCACGAAGCTCCCTCATAAATTGGTCTTTGATTTCGAAACGGACATCTGCTCCAATCGCCGGTCTTACGAGACCCGGCCCTTGTTCTGCTCTTGTCGACGCCAAATATGTGTAATTGGAATTAATATGTGAGCTAAGGGGTTTATAATTCGTATTTTAATATATGATTAATTTTAGAGGGAGATTGTGGTAAAATTGATTAATTTCGTCAATTTTGTTAAGCCACCCGTCAACCCTAATTTTGGACCACTAATGACGACGCCGCTCTCAAAACCCTAATATCGACCTAATTGTAACCCTAATCCGACATGTATAAATAAGGCTCTCCTCATGAGTCTGAAAGACACCCTTTTCCGAGCTTCTATCTTCTCGAAAATACGTAATTTTTCTAAGAATTCACTACGCTTCGTGCCTGATTCGTAAGTGCTCCATCGGATTATCCTGAGCCAATTTCTCAGAACCCGAAAGATGTAGAAATATCAGTTCGGAAAGTATTTACACGATCCATTGGAAAATCCGAATCTCCATAAAAACCGTTATACCCCAACAAAATATTCCTCAAGAGTGAGGTCATCGATGTTAACAACTTCCATGGTACCTTAAAAACTTGAATAATGATCGTGAGAAATATAGAAAAGTTTAAAACAAAACGTAGATAAAAGTCTTAGGGGCTGTTTACTTTTTTTTCATTAATACCTGAATGGATTAAACTGTCTGAGTGGATTAATCTGTCTGATTTGAAAAAATATTTCGTTGTTTCTTTCTTTTCTGAATGAACTATCTGAATGACAGAAATGACCATTTTACCCCTCAATATTTAATTGTTCTTTGATAAAGACGGATTGAAAGATTTTAGTTTATATAATCAATTTAAATTATATGACATAATATATATTTTAATTTATATTATAATATATATTCATAAATCATATTATAATTTTCAGGTATATTTAAATAATCAGACAATATTTTATAAATATATTAAGTTATATTTAAATATATATATAGTTATATTAATTTTAAAATAGTCAATATAAAAAAATCAATTTAAATAATATAACATAATATATATTTTAATTTATATTATAATATATATTCATAAATCATATTATTATTTTAGGTATATGTAAATAATCAGACAATATTTTTATAAATATATTAAGTTATATTTTATTATATATAGTTATATTAATTTTTTTAATAGTCAATATAAAAATCAAATTATATAATATAAAATAATATATATTTTAATTTATATTATAATATATTTATATTCATAAATCATATTATAATTTTCAGGTATATTTAAATAATCAGATAATATTTTTATAAATATATTAAGTTATATTTTATTATATATAGTTATATTAATTTTTTTAATAGTCAATAAAAAAATCAATTTATATAATATAAAATAATATATATTTTAATTTATATTATAACATATTTATATTCATAAATCATATTATAATTTTCGGTATATTTAAATAATCGCATAATATTTTTATAAATATATTAAGTTATATTTTAATATATAGTTATATTAATTTTTTTATCAATAAATAGCTTATATTTTATGAATTTTAAATGTATATATTAATATATATTTTAAATTTATATTATATATACTCAATTATAATTAAGATTATATGATAATTTATACTATATATACTCAATTCTTTTATTATTAAAGAGTAATTTTGGTATATCGGAAGATTTGCCTTAATTGTAAGGACACCCCAAAAGTTCTTAATGAAAAAGACATTATTAAGATCATTAAGAGAAAGAAACAACAAAATATAAATGATCGATTAAGTTGACAAGATGTTCGACAAGTAAAAAGAAATGCGCCATAAATAGCAATCCTAATTTATTTTCAAAACAAATATTTTCCAATTTCAAAACAATTTTAATCAAAGTTTTAAAAAATGGTGTCCTGCACAAAGATACGTTAGGTGGTTGAGCTGCTTCTGTTGATGTTGCTGTAGGGCTTGGAAGAAAACCGTCGTCTGCTGATGCAGACGTTGCATTTTAATGCCAACTGAGGTCAAATTAAGCTCTGTTTCTTCATTTGCTCTTGAAGAAAATCATCTGCTGATGCAGTGAGACCTCTTACGTTGCATTTATGCCAACTCTCCATGGAAGTCGAATTAAGCTCCATTTCTTCATTTGTCAACCCAAATCATCTTCAATTATGGGATCCGGATCGGGAACATTCTTATAACCAATATACCTGCATACGTTAGTGAACACACATACAGATATATGGTGGTCGACATCACCCAAACAGTAATCGACTAATAAAAGTCAATGCAACATATCAATCAGATCATTTAAATGTATGGGAAAAATGTGTTCATCAAACTCTAATCATCTAATCCTAGCTATCATATCCTAGGCACCTAGTCCTTCAACATAGGTTAACATCATTTTTAATTAAGCATATTAGGATAATTAAGAAAGCTCGTTAGAAGATATAGATTTGAAAACGTTCTTCCCCTCAACCAATAACTCATTTTATAAAAGATTTTAAAAGTGCTGAAGTCATTGATTGAGTTTCCAAATTTTTACTAAAACTCTGAAACTGATTGATTTTCAAGCAACTCATTTTCCACCATTTTTGAAAACAACAAATATTTTTCTGAAGAATTTTAGACGGAAAAACATTTGTGTAGGAACAGCAGTCCTTCGACATACTTTCCTCAAATTGTTTTAGGATAAGTGCACGAAATATTTGAAAATTGGTTTAGCGCAGCACTTTCCTTTCTTGAAGAGCGGGTTGCTATCTGAAATGATAGCAAGCCATAGTTTTAAGCACGGATTACAATCCACGTTTAATTGATTAATGTTGAGTTGAACCAAAGTATCATTAACAAAAAAATCCGACGTAAACGTGGCCCGACGATTCCTAGGCCGACGTAGAACGACCAGGCCTGATCCGAAGCGACTAAGGTTCCTCGACGTCGTAGACCAAGTTGTTTAGTATTGATTAGTGTTAGTTGATTCTTGTTCTTGTTTTCCTCTTCCAACACCAATTATCCCCAGTGACTGACACTGCACGCGTACCGACACTATGATAACGGCTTGATAAAACAAACAAGTAATGAAAAATATTACAAAGATAATAATATCTCCGACGAGTATCTATAAGATATTACATTATAAAAATTATCAAACATTGATACTTCAGTCACAACTTAATGTCGCGGGACACAAAATACTTAATACAATTTCACTTAAATAATGACTCTTATATGTCTACAAAGTACATTAATACCAAATGTATAATAATACATACACTTAACATATAAAAAGAAAACCTTTTTATTAAAATTGAGATAAATACCCCTTTGTCTTCTCTTCCCCAAACGACAAAACACAAAAAGCAGGAAAAGAAGACCTAGTCTTCATCTTCTACCTCTACTCCTGCACGGGCGTAGTATACTCATGCTTACACAGAACTTTTTCTTGTGTGTACATATAAACTGAATATCTCATGTTTAATTAGAAGCCTTGCGTAGCTAGAACATAGTGAATAGAAAACTTCAAAGACACTCTATCAAAGGTACTTTGTTATTCTGGCACAGGACCTTAAAAATTCATAAGACGGCCCGATGAATGAGATATAATCGGGTTACGGTATTTTTTCGGTTTAAGGTGTTTTATCGAGCTTTACCTAAAACCTGTAATAGAATGTATGTTTCACTTTCATAGAGTAAGTTAAAAAATCTACTTTATTATTAAAAGAGGGTTGTAGAAGACATGTGTCTTCATGTAGATTTTTTGAATTAATTATCTTTTTTTTAAAATACACTAACTCCTACCATTTGAATGAGAGTTAATGGTAATCAAAAAATTTTTCTTTTTATTTTTCTCGAAGTTAATAGTTTTATCGTCCCAACTCTATTTTTTATTATTAATATTTTAGATTAATCTTCTTTTTACGATATTTGATTTAACATTCATTGGGCATAAATATAATTAAAATATTCTTTTTTTAATATAAGTTGTTTTTGAGTGATTAGTGTATTATATCTTGATTTTAAATTATTTGTATGTAAAATACAAAAATCAAATAATTTCCAAATAATTTTATTGAAGTAAATCTATCTTTTTACAAGATCAATATTTTTACTTCAGTTTTCACCTTCTTATAATAATTTTAGATTACTAAGTTATTTTATTTTAAAAATATTTGCGAAAAAAATTAGAGACACGTTAGACTTACAATTCCCAATAGAAAGATATATTATTCGTTAAAATAATTATTTGATTGATTCTTTTTTTTATGAAAAGAAAAATTATATAAACAAATATAACAAGTTGATTATATTTTTATTTAAATACGTCACAATAATATACTTTATCACCGTATGCCTAATGAATTAATATCATTGTGGATCTCAAGATATATTATTAAGTATAAAATGTGTGACTTTAATCTAAATATTTATCAAAAATATATGACGTTCTTTCACCTGTATACTGATATGTAATTATATTAGTATATTAATATAAATATTACAAATATACAATGATCATATAGATTCCTATCATGTTTATATATTTTATATCGAACATTTACACATCTATACTTAATATTAAAAGAGCGTCGCAAGAAATTCTAAGAAAATATGTGTCATCTCCACGTTAATCCTCTTTTTAAAAATCTTAAAAAAATGGACGTTTAATTTGAGAGGGAGTTAGATGATTATTCCATTATATACTATCTACCAATTAAAATTTTCTTCTCATTTTATTCCTTTTATTTTTAACCTAATAGTTTAAACAATTATAACTTTTATGTATCAATTTTATTTTTGAAAAATATATATCAAATTAATTCTTACTTCATGCTCTTTAATTTGACATCCATATAGTATATATAAAGTAATATAAATAAAATTATAATATATTTAGATGATTAAAATATTTTAATATAAAAATATAAGACTATTGAAGAAAGATATATTTGTAGTTTATTTCATATCTTTTAACAATTATTTGATTTTTAAGGGTTATTTTGTTCTTATTATAAAATAATAAAATATATTATATTAATGTCAAATCATATGAAAAAATTATATTAGTAAGAATATCAGTTGTATACTTTTAATGAAAATTGATAATACAACACCACCAACATCATCATCAGAGCCTTAGTCCCAAAATACTTTAGGGTCGGCTATAATGAAAATTGATAATAATAAACATAATTTAATTTCTTATTTATAAAATTAAATATAAGACTCATATTGTCCTATATGAAAAAATAAACGCCGGTGCTTAATTAATTTACATTTTTTCTATCATGTGCCTTTAGATCACATGATAAGAGTTTATAAACAAAACTAAATCTAATAATAGTATATGTATATGTATGTATATACTGACTCATGTATATTTTATAATAATTTTATAATATTATTGAAATTCTATCACATATTATTAATATAATAAAATATTTAACATTTTATGCCGTGCATCGCACGGGAGGACATCTAGTCGTTGTAAATAATAAACATGAACAATTTTTAGAAAAACACAAAAAATAATAGTAACATATAAGGATAAATCTTTTAAAGGAATATTAAATGCAAAATGAGTTCATAGCAATGCAAGAGATGCGTTTTGAACACATGACCATCCCTTTTAAAAATCTTAAATATGGTCAACAAGTTTTACCACTACTAAAAACATATCATTATGTAAGTTAGGCATCTTCAACAATGAGTTACAGAATGATTTTTTTCTTAAAAATAAAAAGTACTCTAAAAGCATTTTACCATTGAAACATATGACCTTTTTTGAGTAATTGCAAAAATCGTTCTTGTTGTTTGCCTAAATTGCACGTTTCTTCTTCGTGGTTCATTAGTGCAAAAATCGTTATTATTTTGCACGGTTTAGAATCATTTTGGTCTTTCGGCACTAACTTTTTAGAAACCACACAGATGATTTTTGCACTGCCAAATAACTAAACTAATTCCAAACAGTGCAAAATAAGAACGATTTTGCACTTAATGAACTATAAGGACAAAACGTGCAATTTGACCAAACCACAAAAACGATTTTTGCAATTTACTTGACTTTTTTTTATGTGATCCTCAAGTCTTTCAAGTAATGACTTGAAGAAAACCTCCCTCACATAACATCTTATTTTATAATTAAAGGGTACTTAAGATGTTTTTGAAATGACTTTTTTGGATTGGGGGTTTTTTAAAACAATAGTTTTGAAGTATTTTTCTATGAAAAAAGTCATTAGCAACATAAAATAATGGCTCCATAAATATATACAATGCTAAAAGTATAAAAGGTAATAGCCGTTGGATCAGATTTTAAAGTAACAAACCTTACGCTTTGTTCTCACAAATTTTAAATTTAGAATTTATTAAATTGTTAAAGTACCAAAATGAATGTTGATCGATCATAACTCTCCCCTAGAAAAGAAACTTTTGGTATGTTTTGTTCGGAGCGGTGTAGAGCTTTTTGGGGTGGTGAGTGGTGAGTGATGAGCAATGAATATTTTGATTTTTAGTAGTCGTTTGACAAATGAACGGTATGTATTTTGATTTTTTGTGGTGGTTTGACAAAGTAACGGTGAGTTGTGGTTATCTTTTTTAAGAAAGCTAGTTCTCCAAAATGCTTGTTTAAGAAATTCTGACAAAGAAGCGATGAATTGTGTTATCTTTTTATGTGATAGTTTAATATAGTAGATGCATATATCGTAGTTATTTGGCCACAAATGATGGTTGAATATAATCATGTTGTCGTGTTGTACGTAAGTAACACCCGACCATTTTACACATATAACCATGTTCTATTTAAATATGTATGTATCGTTTTACGTCATTTTACTCGTTTATAATTATAGTCACATATGTTACCAACCTTTTTTTTTTTTTTTTTTACAGTTACTACTCACAGCTACTTATCACATATACTGTTCAATGCTACTTTTAACAAACATACCTCTTATGCAGTTATACTTTGTTCTCAAACTTTTTTAAAAGGAAAAGAAAAAAAACAAACGTTATTGCGTGAAAAAACAAATTGTATTAAAAGAGAGAACATGTTACAACCCTTTTTAATCCATCGATGTATATAAACAACCATGTAAGGGTGAGCATGGGTTCAAAATCGGATTGAATCGAGATCGAATTTGACCAAAATCTAGACCGAGAATCGAATCAAATGTGCTCGGTCCGGTCCGGGGTTAGTCAGGTCCGGTCCGGTTTAAAAAGGCATAATGGTTGATTTTTACATAAGACCGATCTGAACCTGACCGGACCGAGACCAAAATAAAGAAAATGTTGAGACCGAGACCGGACCGATGGTCCTTTGATTCGGTCGGTCCGGTCGGTTTCTCGGTGTCCGTCGGTCTTGCATATATGCTCACAAAAGTTGCAACAAAAACACAAAATGTAATTATAGGTATGAAATTTCATTGTATGTATTTATTCGGTTTTAAACTTTTAATATAACTGCAGTATGAAATTGATAGATCGAAGAAAACCATTTGTTTTATGTCATATCACAATAAATATTCACAACCGTCTTGGTGAGTAGCAGTAAACGATCAGTAACAACATATCTGGTCACTAAATGCTTGAACTATAAATGGTTTTAACCAGATTGTTGAGAATTGGTCCGAATCAGGTGGCAAACTTATTACAATAATTTTAACAAATATAACTATTACACGAATCTACTCGGGATAGGGATTAGGGATTACACAACTTCTAATTAAATAAATCAAACAATTACTGGAAAGGAAAATCGAACGGAGTATAGAAATTAAACCAAACGGCCGGGTTGCCGGAAAGTGATGTCACCGTCGGAAAACTGCCGGGCTCCTCCGTCCCCGTAGCCACGTCCAGGACTCACAAAGACCCGCGGCCAGCACCTCAAAACGAAGCCCACCACCGGAACCGGAAGCAACCACCGAAGAATCAAAGCACCAAGCAAGATTCAACCGATACAAACCCCAAACCAGAATCGTAGCACAAAGCAACCGAAGCAAAACCCCAGAAAATCAGATCCGAACTCTCACAGGCCTCACCCACAAAAAACCCTCAATTATTTCACAGAGAAAATCGAGGGAATCAGAAAAGATATCACTTGCTCTCTTCGTTTTTTTTTGTTGTTCTTTCATCTCATCCAAAATCGGAATTTATAGGAGAATCGGAACAACAAAACGAAGAAAGGAAATCGGGAAGATTTAGTTTCCATCTCAGAAGAACAGGTCAAAACCGAGGAGAAGAAGGAAAAAAAATCGGGAGGATGAAGAGTGACGGCGAGAAAGGGGAGTGAAATGAGGGGTAGGGTTTGGGGGTAGGTTTTATATTTAGGGTAGATATAAAACCAACGGCTGGGATTAACAGATACCAGATAAATGGCCAGGATTAATCCCACACTAATGGGCTGCTTCCAAAAGGTTCCGGGCCGGGTCCGATTTTAAGTGGGCTGCAGGAGATATAAATTGGGCCCTCATTATTTTATTCATTTGGGCCAATTAAACCCAACAATTCTCCACCTGGGCCAAATGAGTCATCGGGGTACATAAGGGAGACGGAGGTCATCATCGCCGTAGGACATCACCTGCACACAAAACACAAAGTAAGTACAGGTAATCACAAAGAAAGCAATCACTAAGACAACAGAGCTATCACAAAGACAGCATAATAATTCACTAAGAATGTAAAGCCATCACAAAGAAGGCAAAGACTAAGAGTTAGTCTTGAGTTCCCAAGTTCAGCAGGTCAGTGCAGGACACAAACTTCTCCAAAGGCAAGCATTTGGTGCCCATATCTGCAGGATTGAATTCTGAAGGAATTTTTCCAAGCTCAAGTTCACCTTTTTCAACAATGTCATGAATAAAATGAAATTTAACATCAATATGTTTAGTGCGGTCATGAAAGACAGGATTTTTGCATAGCTGAATTCCAGATTGACTATCTAAAAATACCACGACTTTTTCTTTCAGAAAACCGATTTCGGACAGAAGACCCTTTAGCCATATGGCTTCTTTAAATGCCTCAGTTGTAGCAACATATTCAGATTCAGTTGTAGATAAAGCAACAACATTCTCAGAATCGAGATTTCCAACTAATGCAAGAGCCACAAAGGGTAAACACATAAGAGGTCGTGGATTTTCGATTGTCACGATCATTAGCAAAGTTAGAATCCACATATCCAACAAGTTTAACACCATCACCAGATTTAGAAAACTTAATACCAACATCCACAGAGGATTTCAGATAACGGAGAAGCCACTTCAAGGCTTCCCAATGTGGCATACCAGGATTAGACATGTATCTACTCAAGCAACTAACAGCATAGGCTATATCAGGTCTGGTACTAACCATGAGATACATGACTGATCCTATAGCATTAGCGTAGGGAACTTTTTCCATTGATTTGTCTTCTTCACTAGTTTTCGGAGATTGATATTTGCATAATAGAAAATGGGTAGCAAGAGGCACAGAAGCAGGTTTTGCAGCAGTCATAGAAAATTTTTCAAGTATTTTCTCTATGTAGGAAGACTGATTGAGAAACAAAGAACAGTTTTTCCTATCTCTAACAATGTTCATGCCTAAAATTTTCTGGGCGTCTCCAAGGTATTTCATGTCAAATTGATCACTAAGACACGATCTAACATGATCAATCAATTTCATGCACGGACTCACAAGTAACATGTCATCCACATAGATAAGCAAGAAGATAGGAACAGTGGAGTCTTCTTTAAAATAGAGACAAGGGTCATACGAACTACGTTTGAATTTTAAAGAAAGCATGTAAGAGTCAAATTTCTTGTTCTATTGCCTTGGAGACTATTTCAGGCCATAAAGAGCCTTTTTAAGAAGGCAAACGTGATCAGGTTTCTTAGAGTCGACAAAACCTTCTCGCTGCCTCATATAAATTTTCTCATTTAATTCACCATGAAGAAAGGCTGTTTTAACATCCATTTGTTTTAATTCCCAATTAAAGTGAGAAACTAAAGCAAGCATGATACGCACGGTGGTGAATTTCACAACAGGAGCAAATATCTCGGTATAATCAATTCCTTCCTTTTGAGTGAAACCTTTAGCAACCAACCTAGCTTTAAATCTGATATTCTCTACTTCATTCTTAACCTTAAATAACCACTTACAGTCCACAAGAGAACAACGATCAGGTTTTGGAACAAGAGTCCAGTTTGGTTAACATGCAGGAATTCATTTCATCATTCATAGCATTTAACCAATCAGAAGCATTTTCAGATTTTAAAGCATCTTTGTAGCTTTTAGGTTCGTTATTATCTAAAGATTCAAACACATTGCAAGCATGAGACATCATATGAAAATCATCAAAGTGATGAGGCCTCCTAACATTCTCTCTTCTAGGCCTATCTCTAGTTAATTGATAGTTGGTCAGATCAGCACTTTCATCAACATTTTCAATTATTTCATCACTAGAATTTTCGGAATGATTTTCATTTTCAGCATGCAAAGTTTCATCATTTTCAGGCTCCACCTCACTCAAGGTAGGGTAGTTAGAAACAAATTCTGGATTAGGCATGTGCACGGGTGCGGGTGCAGGATGTTCAAGACAAGGAAATTCATCTTCATTAAATATTGTAATACCCGTACTTTTATTGACTGTTTGACTCTGTCATCCTCCTTATTTTGTCGCTCTGTAAATGCTTGGAGATGTTGTTGATAATGTTATTGAGTTTCGTATCTCATTTGGTTCTTGATCATGTCGTTTAGACCTTGCGGAAATGTTCTGTGCCAGAGATATAGCGTACGCTAGGCCTAGGCTAACGCACGCTAATTGCTTGATTAGCGCACGCTAGATTCGAGCCGAGCGCGCTAAGAGGATCAGTCAGGTCAGAACCAACATTTCGAACTGCTCTCTGGACTGGCGGATTAACGCACGCTAGGAGTTTTTAGCGCGCGCTATTCGTGGTTAGTAGCGCACGCTAACATCCGTCCGTAGTGCACGCTATCGGGTTGGTCAGCAGAGACAGTGAGGTTGCCAGGTTTTCTGGACTATCAGATAGCGTACGCTAGGCTTCGGCTAGCGCACGCTAAGGCTATTGCTTAACGCACGCTAAACATTGGCGGTAGCGCACGCTAAGTTTTGAGCAGGGCAGAGACAGTAAGTTCTGGACTCCAGTACTGGATGCCCTATTTTGGGCTAGCGCACGCTAGGGACAGACGATTAGCGCACGCTAACGGGGCCGACAGAAGCCACTGGACTATCCGGTGACTTCGCTAGCGCACGCTAATGAAGGAGGCGTAGCGTGCGCTAGACTTGACAGATATAAATATGACAGTTGACTTTATTTTCGTCATTTCTCACCTTCTTCACTCCTTTTCGACGGGAATCACTCGGGAGAGGCGATCTTAGGCGATTGGAAGTGATCTTCCTTCTAACAACAATATATTGGGTTGGATAACAAGGATTTCTCAACATCTAGTTCCTCCTAACGTCCGAATCAAGGTAAAAATCCTTAGAACCCTACCTTTTGGGAATTTTGGGGTTTTTCGTAGATTCGTCCGATTTACCCGCTTTGAAGCTTGAGAACTTTGAGATTATGATGTATCTATACCGTATGCATGCTTTTCCTACGATTTTACGGTTTGGATTGTGCCGTTTTCGGACTTGTGAGATTTTGGACGATTTTCCAACCTCTAGTTGATTATCCGTAAATCTTTATGAATCATAGACGGGTTTCGGGGGTTTCTTCGTATAATTTGAATATGGATAATTGATTATCATATTCCTTACGAATCGTTTAGGTGCCGGAAGCGCGTTCTTGTACCTACCGAACTCATACCCTTCCTCCGTTCGATTTCTCGATGTCTCAAAGGCAAGTATACATTTATGATTGTACGTTCTCGACTTTTAAAGTAAGAGGAATTGATGGTATGATATGAACGAACTGTTTTTACGGCATTCATAAATATATTGATGGCATGTTATGAACGAACCGTTTTTACGGCATTCATATATGTATTATTGGCATGTAACGAACGAACCGTTTTGACGGCATTCCTACATGTAACGGCGTATGATATGAACGAACCGTTTTTACGGCATTCACATACGTCATGAGATTTTAGTCATTCCGGAATACTAGTCTTGAATTGATGAATTGACGGTTACATTTACTTTATTGTCGAGGAGTATTGTGTTTCATATTGATATACTTGCACTAGCTATTCGACGGCTAACCCCTTTATGGGGGAAATACGTTTTATGTATTTCAGGTTCCAGGAGGGCGGACAGGCAGGTATCGGGTCGGCACGAAGATGGTGGGCAAGTGTGATATTGTGTCTTTCTTCAAGTTATATTTGGAGTTTCCCGTTCAGTGTTGTTGTACTGGATTGACTTTTGAATATTCGAGTATCGTTTTCCCTTTTCTTGATGTTCCGGCCTGTGTTTGCCGAAATATTGATTCGAGTTGTGATGTGGTGAATACATTGGTTATGTTTTGAATACCTTTGTATTGTTCTTAATTCCATTGTATGTAGACCTCATCGGTCAAAGTTTATAGTTCTGCGTATGTTTAGCCTTGTGGGTCCCACGGCGGGGCTTACGGCGCTGTAATATTCCCTGAATAACTTGGGGGTGTTACAGAATATGGTATCAGAGCTTAGGTCTATGGATACCTAGGCTGTCGGTCTTTTGGGTCGATCGAGTCGTTAATTGTCCGCAGTATCACTACTCTGCCATCATCACAGTGCGACCGCTACTTGTAAGACCTCTCACTCTTCTGGTGTTTCCTTATTCGTTTTGCTTCCTTTTATCGGTATTCTTGAGAATCGGACACTTTGATGACACGCGATTAAATTGTGCTTACATGACTTGTGTGTTCTTCAGTATGTCAGCTGGTAGGGGCCGTGGCCGTGGTCGTGGCCGTGGACGAGGAAGAGGTCGTGGCGCGGCCATTTCCATCAGTTCAGTTGCGGGGTCGACCAACCCCAGTTTGTCGAACTCGGTGCATCCCGACACCGAGAGTCAGCACGACCAGTCAGACGGTCAGGAGAACAACGCGGACGTTGGAGTGGCGAATGCACTTCAACAATTGGCTACTCAAATGACTATTTTGGCCCAAACTGTTCAGATGAATAACCCGAACCCAAACACGGATGCCTTGCTTCAGAATGTAATCCGTATGCACCCTCCCCAGTTTGGCGGTGCCACAGCACTGCTAGGTCAAAGACTGCTAGCGGAATTAGAGAAGATTTTCGAGGCGGTTGATTGCCCCGAGGTGAGGAAAGTACCAATTGCTCAGTATTTCCTCACTAAGGAGGCCGCTACTTGGTGGAAGGTCATCAAGCCACAGGATCGTATTGCCTCGTGGAATGAATTTAAGGAGCTCTTGGAGGCCGAGTTTTGTCCTTGGCCGGTACGAGAGAGCCGAATCCGAGCCTTCTTCGAGGCTAAACCACAGGATATTCCCGTTTCGCAGGCGATCGTGGAGTACAACCAACAATTGGTCCATGTGAAGGATCAAGTGCGTAACGAGCGTGATAAGATCCGTTATTTTGATATGCGGATGAATTTGGACTTACGACGGTACATGGCCGGATTTGCTTGTACCACGCTGAAAGAGTATCAGGACAGAGCTTTAGCCCATGATATGTTGAGCCCCGACAACGATACCGTTGAAGAACCGAAGAAACAAAAAGTCGCGGGAAATTTTTCTGGATCTAAAGGTGGCAACTTTCAGAAGTCTCAGACGACTAACCGTTTTGCCGGACAGTCGTCGCGTTCTAATAAAGGGAAGAGTGGTTACCGTGCCACTCCAGGTACCTCAAATCGCACGGTGACTTGCTATAATTGTGGCCGCCCAGGCCACTTAAATTCGGAATGCTACTTTCCACCATTAAAGTGTCACACGTGTGGACAGATGGGGCATAGAGCGGTTTATTGCTCCGAGCCGAACCAGACTTTGGATACTCGGGTTTCTGCCCCAACACCACTTGATCAAGGTATTAATCAGCGGCAATCTTTTGGTCAACCTCAGCAGAATTTTGGCAGGGGCCGGGGACGGGGTCAGAATGCTGGAGGGGGGAACTCTAGCGTCGGTTCGGTGCAACCACGAGTTTATGAGATGCGTCGAAAGGCATGAACCCGACGCGCGGTGGCTGTGTACCATCCATATCCTATCTCATCCAATTGTACTTTTTGATTCGGGTGCTACACATTCTTTTATTTCTTTAGAGTGTGTACGCCGTTTGAATATAACTTGTCGACTACTTGCGATCCCTTCATCGTGAGACTCGCTGAGGATAGAATTGTGGGGAACCGGGAGATTAGAGATTTTCCGTGATTATATCCCAGATGGATTGGTTATCGAATTTAATTGTAGTTGATATGGAAGGCGAGGACGTGATCCTCGGCGAGATCGCTTGATAGTCATCAAGCGATTATGAACTACCGTACTAAGGTTATCACCATGATGACTAAAGACGGATCCGAGTACTCATTTTTGGGGCGTAAGTCGGGACTATCCGAGTTACTGATCAGTGCCATGAAGGCCGTAAAACTTTTGAATAAAGGTTGTACGGGCTATTGGTGTTATGCCTTGAAAACGGAAGGAAATGAAATCGATTTCTCTTCGATTCCGGTTGTTAGTGAGTACCCCGATGTTTTTCCGAATGACCTCCCGGGATTACCGCCATATCGAGAGATAGAATTTACCGTGGACTTAGAGCCATATGCGGCTCCGATTTCTAAAGCACCTTACCGGATAGCACCTTCCGAGATGCAAGAATTGAAGAATCAATTGGGAGAACTTCTGGAAAAAGGGTACATCAGACCGAGCGCCTCGCCTTGGGGCGCGCCTGTTCTTTTTGTAAGGAAGAAAGATGGTTCACTACGTTTGTGCATTGACTACCGTGAGCTGAACAAAGTAACCATCAAGAACAAGTATCCTTTGCCACGTATAGATGATTTATTTGATCAATTGCAAGGGGCTGCAGTTTTCTCAAAAATTGATTTAAGATCCGGGTATTATCACCTCAGGGTGAGGGAGTCAGACGTTCCGAAGACGGCATTTCGGACGAGATATGGGCATTATGAATTTGTAGTTATGCCTTTTGGGTTGACTAATGCACCGGCGCTTTCATGCGATTAATGAATAAGATATTCATCGAGTACCTCGACAGATGTGTAGTCGTCTTTATTGACGACATCTTGATCTACTCTCGAGATAAGGAGGAACATGCCCGACACCTGCGTTTGATATTAGACATTTTGAGAACCGAGCACCTCTATGCAAAATTCTCGAAATGTGAATTTTGGTTGGAAGAAGTTATGTTTCTCGGCCATGTGATTTCGGCCGAAGGGGTTCGTGTAGACCCGCAGAAGATCGAGGCAGTGCTAGATTGGGCACCGCCTAAGAATGTTAAGGAGGTTCGTAGCTTTTTGGGCCTTGCTGGATATTACCGTCAGTTTGTCGAGGGGTTCTCGAAACTCGCTCGGCCGCTTACAAAATTACTCCAGAAGACCGAAAAGTTTATCTGGACGGATGAGAGACAACAGAGCTTCGATGAACTGAAGAGACGATTGACTTCAGCGCCGATTTTAACTTTACCGCATGGTAGCGAGGGCTTTGCAGTTTATAGTGACGCTTCGGGTCAAGGCCTGGGCTGTGTACTTATGCAGCATGATAAGACGATAGCTTTTGCGTCTCGACAATTAAAACCTTATGAGATGAATTATCCTACCCACGATTTATAGTTGGCCGCAATTGTCTTCGCACTCAAAATTTGGCGGCATTATTTGTATGGTTCACCGTGCCGGATTTATACCGATCACAAGAGCCTGAAATATATTTTCAGTCAGAAGGAGCTGAATATGAGACAGAGGCGTTGGTTAGAGTTGATAAAGGATTACGATTTGGAAATTCTTTACCACCCCGGAAAAGCTAATGTCGTTGCGGATGCTTTGAGCCGCAAATCGGAATCTCTTCAAATGCTCGAGGTTCTTACACCTCAGACGAAAATTCGTGAGGACTTAATTGAGCAAGGGATAGAAGTTTGGCTTCAATGAGTACAGGGGCAACTGTGTACTCTCGAAATTACTTCGTCTTTAGTTGATGACATCAAAGGGAAGCAGTGGAGTGACCCGATGATTTCTCAACTGAAGGAAGATGTAATTAAAGGAAAAGCTCCTGGCTTTATGGTACACGAGGATAGTATTCTGAGATTTCAGGGCAGGCTTTGTGTTCTGAACGATTTAGACTTGAGACAGAGAATTCTCCGAGAAGCGCATGCTACGCCTTACTCAATCCACCCCGGGACGAGTAAGATGTACAAAGATTTGAAGCGTAATTTTTGGTGGAATAACATGAAGAAGGATGTTACGGAGTTTGTACTACGGTGCTTGACTTGTCAACAAGTCAAGATCGAACACCAACGACCAGCGGGGTTGTTGAAACCGCTTCCCATTCCCGAGTGGAAGTGGGAAGACATTTCTATGGATTTTATCGCTGGCATGCCGAGAACTCGGGTCGGAGTGAATATGATTTGGGTAATTGTCGATCGGCTGACCAAATCCGCACACTTTTTGGGTATTAAGGATACTTGGGGACCGGATAGGCTAGCTCGAACCTTTATTGCTGAGATCGTGAGGTTACACGGTGCCCCCAAGACCATTGTTTCTGATCGAGACGGCCATTTCGTATCACACTTCTGGCAGGCCGTTCATCAGGCTTTGGGTACTGAGTTGAAATTGAGCACTTCTTTTCATCCTCAGTCGGATGGTCAGACAGAGAGGACGATTCAGACGTTGGAAGATATGTTACGGGCTTGTGCCTTAGACTGGAGTAATGATTGGGAGCTTCACTTGCCGTTGATCGAGTTTGCTTACAATAATAGTTGGCATGCGTCGATCCAAATGGCACCCTTCGAGGCACTTTATGGTAGGAGATGTAGGTCGCCATTATGTTGGGACGAGGCTTCTGAGCTAGTTGGGACGGAGCCGGATATGTTGATGGAGACTAAGGAAAAGATTACTATTATCCGAGACCGACATCGGGCCGCCCAGTCGTCAGAAATCTTATGCTGATACTCGTCGTCGACCCTTGGAGTTCGAAGTGGGGGATCATGTCTTACTCAAGGTGTCGCCGACCCGTGGAGTTTTCCGCTTCGGGAAAAAGGGGAAACTTAGTCCGAGGTATATCGGACCTTTCGATATTTTGGACAGAGTTGGAGATTTAGCTTATCGCTTGGCGTTGCCTCCAGCTTTGAGTCACGTCCATGGTGTCTTTCATGTGTCTCAGTTGAGAAAGTACGTACCGGATCCGAGCCACATCATCGACTACAGTGAGATTGACGTAGCCGAGGATATTACCTTTCCAGAGAGACCCGTGAAGATCCTTGAGCATCGCGAGAAACAACTTCGGCATAAGACCATTCCACTAGTTAAAGTACAGTGGTCGAGACATGGAGTCGAGGAGGCAACTTGGGAGACGGAAGAGAAGATGCGGGTGGAATACCCCGAACTTTTTATTTCTTAAGTTTCGGGACGAAACTTCTTTTTAGAGGGGGAGAATGTAATACCCGTACTTTTATTGACTGTTTGACTCTGTCATCCTCCTTATTTTGTCGCTCTGTAAATGCTTGGAGATGTTGTTGATAATGTTATTGAGTTTCGTATCTCGTTTGGTTCTTGATCATGTCGTTTAGACCTTGCGGAAATGTTCTGTGCCAGAGATATAGCGTACGCTAGGCCTAGGCTAACGCACGCTAATTCTGCTTGATTAGCGCACGCTAGATCTGAGCCGTAGCGCGCGCTAAGAGGATCAGTCAGGTCAGAACCAACATTTCGAACTGCTCTCTGGACTGGCGGATTAACGCACGCTAGGAGTTGTTAGCGCGCGCTATTCGTGGTTAGTAGCGCACGCTAACATCCGTCCGTAGCGCACGCTATCGGGCTGGTCAGCAGAGACAGTGAGGTTGCCAGGTTTTCTGGACTATCAGATAGCATACGCTAGGCTTCGGCTAGCGCACGCTAAGGCTATTGCTTAACGCACGCTAAACATTGGCGGTAGCGCACGCTAAGTTTTGAGCAGGGCAGAGACAGTAAGTTCTGGACTCCAGTACTGGATGCCCTATTTTGGGCTAGCGCACGCTAGGGACAGACGATTAGCGCACGCTAACGGGGCCGACAGAAGCCACTGGACTATCCGGTGACTTCGCTAGCGCACGCTAATGAAGGAGGCGTAGCGTGCGCTAGACTGGACAGATATAAATATGACAGTTGACTTTATTTTCGTCATTTCTCACCTTCTTCACTCCTTTTCGACGGGAATCACTCGGGAGAGGCGATCTTAGGCGATTGGAAGCGATCTTCCTTCTAACAACAATATATTGGGTTGGATAACAAGGATTTCTCAACATCTAGTTCCTCCTAACGTCCGAATCAAGGTAAAAATCCTTAGAACCCTACCTTTTGGGAATTTTGGGATTTTTCGTAGATTCATCCGATTTACCCGCTTTGAAGCTTGAGAACTTTGAGATTATGATGTATCTATACCGTATGCATGCTTTTCCTACGATTTTACGGTTTGGATTGTGCCGTTTTCGGACTTGTGAGATTTTGGACGATTTTCCAACCTCTAGTTGATTATCCGTAAATCTTTATGAATCATAGACGGGTTTCGGGGGTTTCTTCGTATAATTTGAATATGGATAATTGATTATCATATTCCTTACGAATCGTTTAGGTGCCGGAAGCGCGTTCTTGGACCTACCGAACTCATACCCTTCCTCCGTTCGATTTCTCGATGTCTCAAAGGCAAGTATACATTTATGATTGTACGTTCTCGACTTTTAAAGTAAGAGGAATTGATGGTATGATATGACCGAACCGTTTTTACGGCATTCATAAATATATTGATGGCATATTATGAACAAACCGTTTTTACGGCATTCATATATGTATTATTGGAATGTAACTAACGAACCGTTTTGACGGCATTCCTACATGTAACGGCGTATGATATGAACGAACCGTTTTTACGGCATTCACATACGTCATGAGATTTTAGTCATTCCGGAATACTAGTCTTGAATTGATGAATTGACGGTTACATTTACTTTATTGTCGAGGAGTATTGTGTTTCATATTGATATACTTGCACTAGCTATTCGACGGCTAACCCCTTTATGGGGGAAATACGTTTTATGTATTTCAGGTTCCAGGAGGGCGGACAGGCAGGTATCGGGTCGGCACGAAGATGGTGGGCAAGTGTGATACTGTGTCTTTCTTCCAGTTATATTTGGATTTTCCAGTTCAGTGTTGTTGTACTGGATTGACTTTTGAATATTCGAGTATCGTTTTCCCTTTTCTTGATGTTCCGGCCTGTGTTTGCCGAAATATTGATTCGAGTTGTGATGTGGTGAATACATTGGTTATGTTTTGAATACCTTTGTATTGTTCTTAATTCCATTGTATGTAGACCTCATCGGTCAAAGTTTATAGTTCTGCGTATGTTTAGCCTTGTGGGTCCCACGGCGGGGCTTACGGCGCTGTAATATTCCCTGAATAACTTGGGGGTGTTACAAATATAACATCCCTACTAATTAGCACCTTAAACCCTGGTTCGCCCTTAAGCCATAGCCTAAATCCCTTAACTCCCTCCGGGTAGCCTAAGAACACACATCTTATCGATCTAGGTTCTAGTTTATCTTGCTTTTGATGAACATATGCAGCACACCCAAATACACGAAGATTTGAGAAATCAATATTACTACCAGTCCACACAGATTCTGGATAGTTTCCATTCAAAGGGACAGATGGAGATCTGTTTATAATATAGGCAGCTGTAGATAAAGCCTCACCCCAAAAACGTTTTGACAATCCGAGTCGACGAGCATAGACCTTACCCTATCAAGGAGGGTTCGGTTCATGCGCTCGGCGATTCCGTTTTGTTGGGGGTGTAGGTGTCGTCCTATGCCTTTGAATACCACTTTCCGCACACAAAGTATCAAACAAATTATTGCAAAATTCCAGGCCATTGTCAGTTCTCAAAATTTTAATTTTCTTAATGGCCCGATTTTCAATTAAAATTTTCCACGTTTTGAGCGTGTCAAACACATCGATTTGTTCTTAAGGAGAAACACAAAGACTTTCTGGAATAATCATCAATCACATAAAAATATCGGTTTCCGCCATGTGTCTAACATCGGCAGTGCCCCCACACATCAGCATGTAGGCATTCAAACACATTTGAACTCTTAGGGGGGTTTGGGGAAGGTGAATGAGGAAAGTTCGCACGATGTTGCTTACCATACACACAGTTATCACAAAATGGCAAGTCAGATATTTTATCATTCCCAAAACAACCATTTTTGTGCAATATTTCAAGACCTTTACCACTAATGTGACCCAACCGTTTATGCCAGATTTCAGTTTTATCTCCATGTACTGCATTAACGGAAAAGTTACTTACAGTGGAACAAATATATAAGTTCAGTTTACGAATGGCGACAAAAAAGGTTTTGGGACCTCTCGTAACTTTCATTGCACCCTTACCCCATGTACCTTCAAAACCATCATCTTCAAGACATGCACATGACATTAAATTATGAGCTAAGTGAGGAACATGCCTAACATTTTCCAAAATTATCGAATTACCAGATTCGAATTTAAGGCACACAGTTTCTATTCCAGCAACATTTCGTTATACATGATCCGGCATAAACACATATCGATTTTTCAAATCACGATAGCTAGAAAAAAGTTGTTTATGCGGAGTCATGTGAAATGTGCATCCAGAATCAACCAGCCAATCATTTTCACCAAGGTCAGCTAACACAGAGTTCACAGAAGCATGCGTAGCATCAGAAATCATAAACACATCACCTAGATTTTCACCGACAGCTAAATTAGCCTGTTCAGATTGCTGGTTTTTCTTAGGTTTAGTGCAGTCTTGAATGTAGTGACCATATTCACCACAATTGTAACACTTACGATTATTAGGTCTAGGTTTAAACCGAAATTTTTCATTGCCCTTTTTCTTGTTGGCTTGGTTATTTTGACTGTTGGAAGACTTTTTATTTTGAAAGCGTTTTTGTGGTCTTCCTTTGACAAAATTAACCTCGCTAAGATTTCTAAGGGCAGCACCTTTATTGTTTTTCAGATCTAGCTCTTTTCTTTTCAAGCCGTTTACAACAATATCCAAGGTCACTTGATCTCTACTATATTTAATGGCAGATTTCACATCACTATAAGAATCAGGAATAGCATTCAAAAGAACAATCGGAGTGTAATCCTCGATGTTTTTATCTCCCGTTAACTTTATATCTTGAACCAGTTTTGTAAACACGTCTAAATTAGCATCAATGTCTTTATTTAGATCAAGCTTGTAGCGGAAAAATTTTTCAAGAAGAAACAATTTATTTGGCAGCGAAGTTTCAGTATACATTTCTTCTAATTTTTCCCATAATTCTTTAGCCGAACCATGTTTACCTAATTTTCTTATCACAGAGTCAGAAAGGTTCAAGATAATCGCAGAATAAGCAAACTCATCAAGTTCATCCTTTTTATCCGCCGTCACATTAGAAGCGAAAGAATTATCAATAGCTTTGAAGCATTTTTGTTGAATGAGTATGCTTTTCATTTTTTGTTGCCAAATGGCAAAATCACCTTTTCCATCAAATGGGGCCACAGAGAAGGCAGATATCGTTCCCATTTTAATTTTCAAAATGAACAAAGTTTTTGAAAATTTGTGAAAAACACAAACAAGGAGGAAACGGTTAATTTTATCAAAACTCAGAAACACAAAGTAACCAATAAAATCACACAGATGATTAAATTTAAACGAATCTGAAAAATTCAATACCAGGCCCCTACAAGATCCGAGGACACTTAAGCGGTCCAGGCAGGAGGGTTTAAATGCCCGATTATGTTCCAGATTCAACACGAAGTAAAATGGTAGTAATAAACACACAGAATATTACCAACAATACGCAGCAGAAGCAATAACAACAGGGCCGAGACAGTCAACCGAAAATCACGAAGAACAGTGGGCCGAGAGCAACACAAAGAGCAGCAAGACCCGAACAAAAAATATCACAAAGAAAAAATCACCAAGAACAGTGAACAAAAATATCACAAAGAACAACGAGCAAGTAAAAAACAGAAGATAAGGAGAGGGTTTATCCGATATACCTGAGCGATCCGGGTTGACTCGATTCGGACAGATCCGAACCAAAGCTCTGGTACCAATGTTGAGAATTGGTCCGAATCGGGTGGCAAACTTATTACAATAATTTTAACAAATATAACTATTACACGAATCTACTCGGGATAGGGATTAGGGATTACACAACTTCTAATTAAATAAATCAAACAATTACTGGAAAGGAAAAATCAGAACAGTGAGTATAGAAATTCAAACCAAACGGCCGAAGCCGTCGGAAAGTGATGTCACTGTCGGAAAAACCGGCCGGCTCAGTCCTCCGTCCCCGTAGCCACGTCCAGGACTCACAAAGACCCGCGGCCAGCACCTCAAAACGAAGCCCACCACCGGAACCGAAAGCAACCACCAAAAACTCAAAGCACCAAGCAAGATTCAACCGATACAAACCCCAAACCAGAATCGTAGCACAAAGCAATCGAAGCAAAACCCCAGAAAATCAGATCCGAACTCTCACAAGCCTCACCCACAAAAAACCCTCAATTATTTCACAGAGAAAATCGAGGAAATCAGAAAAGATATTACTTGCTCTCTTCATTTTTTTTTGTTGTTCTTTCATCTCATCCGAAATCGGAATTTATAGGAGAATCGGAACAACAAAACGAAGAAAGGAAATCGGGAAGATTTAGTTTCCATCTCAGAAGAACAGGTCAAAACCGAGGAGAAGAAGGAAAGAAAATCGGGAGGATGAAGAGTGACGGCGAGAGAGGTGAGTGAAATGAGGGGTAGGGTTTGGGGGTAGGCTTTATATTTAGGCTAGATATAAAACCAACGGCTGGGATTAACAGATACCAGATAAATGGCCAGGATTAATCCCACACTAATGGGCTGCTTCCAAAAGGTTCCGGGCCGGGTCCAATTTTAAGTGGGCTGCAGGAGATATAAATTGGGCCCTCATTATTTTATTCATTTGGGCCAATTAAACCCAACACAGATGGGTTCGGATCTGGTGCAGTACAACACCATGCTGTTGTAATACCCGGTTGTAATTCAGTCATTATCATTCAGTAATTTCATTCGGTGATTGTCACTCAGTGGATTTTCACTCAATTATAATCATTCATCAATCATGTTCATTCACCGTGTTCACCGTTCGGAAAAACTTCGAGCTGTGTATCGTTATTGTTCATTGTTTCAACTTTCCTCATATGAGTTCGACTTTGTTAGATCACCATTAATTTTTGGTAACTCCAAAAATTCTGAATCTTTGCAATATTATAGAGCATCGAGTTAGCTTTCCAATGGTTTAAACGGTGAGTCAAGCGGAGTCCTTACGAGAAAGTTATGGTCGTTTTAGCTCACCCGCTCATTTTTTCAGTTATTGGCCGATCACTGCCGACCGAACTCGGCCGTGTCGTCCGACACGGCCCGTGCCGTACTCGTCCGGAAATGCCGAAGTCTCTGCCCACAGGACTCGACCGTGTCGTCTGGCACGGCCGAGTCGAACTCTTCCGGATAAGCCGTAACCGACCGCTAGACGCCCGACCGTGTTCGTGACACGGCCGAGTCATGCCGAAGTCGCCGGACGGGTCACTGGAAGGCCCTTCGCCGCGACCGTGTCAGCGGACACGGCCGAGTCCTCGCGCGGGCCAGGCGCCGCGACCGTGCCGATCGGCACGGCCGTGTCCTGGCAGGCGATCAACCCCTTTAAATTCGTTTTTTGAGCATTTCAGCCCATTTCTTTCCCTTTTCTTCACCTACAACCGAGAGAGAGCTTGAGAGAGGGTTTTTCCTTCACAAATCATTTGAGTGTTTGATTTTCTTCATCTCCTTTCGATCGTGAAGCCCGGATAATCGATCTAACGCGTGTTCTTCGGATTAAAGTACTTGGATCTTCAAAGGTAATATTCTTCAACACCTTGGATTTCGATTTTTGTGTTGAGATATGATGTTTTGGACGTTATAATCATGTTATATGAAGGGATATGTATATGATTATGAGTTTGTATAAGGATTCATTGGTTTATTGAGGAATTAATCAAGAACACCTTGAATATCGAGTTGGAATTGGGGATTTTCGACTAATTGTTGTTATAATCACGTTTTTGGATATTCATAACGGATTATTGATCGTATTGGAGATGTTTTGTTGGTTTGAAACACTTCTTGGGGATTTGAGGTTGGTATTGTTGAGGTTTAGTTGTAAACAATCGGAGTTTGGCCACAACGTATTCGATATAATGCCCCAATGAACTTAGTTTAATCGTATCGACGTTTTGAGTTCGTTATATTCGTGTTTAATTCGTATATTGATCGGATTGTTGGTAATTGTATTGAATTAAGGTTGTTCGTGCGACCGACACTTCATTTAGGACATTTGTTCGTGGAAGGACTTTCTTCATCGGTATTGTGTAAGTTAATTCTTACTCGGTTAAAAGGATATTCATCCCTTTTGTTGTTGTTCTTTGTAACTGACCCCGTTTGGGGATTTTGTTTTTCAGGTCTTGGCAAGGCAAAAGTACGGGGAGAACACGCTGACGTCGAGGAGTGCCAGTGATACTAGTAGGGGCCCCCGATCTTTCAGTTATTCATGTTATTGTCCTTTATTTTCCGCTGCAGACTTTCATTTGAATACTCCGTTTCATTCAGTGTTGTGTATTTTATCTTCATATAAAATACACTAGTATTCGGTATTATCCTGGTGTGTTGTAACTAAACTCCTCATCGGAGTAATTACTGTTGTAATGTAGTTCGGTACTACATTTATCTTGTGTAATTCATTCATTTTCATTTGCCTGGTGGGTCCCAGTTGGGGATCTACGGCACTGTAATATCCGCCTAGTTTGGGGTGTTACAGAGTTGGTATCGGAGCGTGGTTTTGAATACTACCTTCCGAGTCATGTCTCATTTGAAATCATCATCATCGGACTAGTATCATTGGACTTTTGCGTCACGTGTGACCTGTGCAGATGTCGAGCCAATCAGACCGAAAGAACTGTAAGACTTCTAACGCCATGGTATAATTTCTGGCAATAGTCATTCATTCATCATTCATCAATTAACAATCCTCAAACATCATCATTCATTATGATCAGGACGATCATATTAACTCATTAATCACTTAATTCATTTCAATACTCAGTTAATGATCAGGACGATCATATTAACTCATTAATCACTTAATTCATTTCATTACTCAGTTAATGATTAGGACGATCATGTTAACTCATTAATTACTCAATTCATTTCATTACTCAGTTGTCGATCTGGATGATCATTTTACCAATCTTATTAAGTTATTAAAGATAATCATTTCAAGAATTTCATTAGATAATCATGTCACTTCAGTAAATCATTCATATAATCACTAAGTTAGAGCATGTATACTCATTTTCATCATCTCATGACATAATCATAACGTGATAATCATGCGGGGAAATATAATCATTATGCGACCTTCCTACTTCAGTATGGGGAGAGCTATCAGGGGATGCACGGGGAGAGGCCGCGGTGCGGGCCGAAACCCGGGAAATAATCACTCGCTGTCGGGAAATCGTACCCAGGACTCGGCTCGATCAGGAGATGTTCGGGTTGATCCACTCACTTTTATGATGGCCATGATGACCAATGTGCTGTTCCTCTATCATCATTGCGCCACTCTGGCCGGTTTAATCGAGCGATCTCTCCCGTGTGAGACTTCTGCTATATAAAGTGCTGAACAACTACCTTCATCTCACGGCAAGAAATCAACGGCGTAATCAATCCGAAGACGGCCACCAACCTTCAAGAAGCCTCGTGTGAGTCCTATCGTTTCGAGCGACCTCCTACGGCGCATAATCGTGCGGTATCTCATCCCGAGCGCGGTTCGCCATCACTGCTTCAATTGTGGAACGCCGGTCATTTCAAGACCGAGTGTCCGAAACCGTCTATCACGTGCTATAATTGTGGGAATTTTGGGCATAAGGCCCGTTTTGCCGAAAGGACTCCAAGTCGGCTCCGCGGCATCTCAGGCCCCGAAGCAACCAGCGTTTCAGAATCAAACTGCTTTGTCATCATCGTTTAAGGCAATGGAAGCAAATAGAGTTGGAGCTCGTATTTATCAGACGGGAGCGTCCGGTTCGGGGGCCGGCAAGTCCCAGATTCATGTGATGAGGAGGATCGACGATCCGGTGGCCCGAATGATTTCAGGTATACTCGTAATTTTATTTCAACTTGTGTGTACCTTTTGATTCTGGTACACCGCATTCATTCATTTTCGAATCATGCTTGAATAGACTTATTTCGGGATAGTCCTATTGCTTGTGGACCTCATACCATCGGTCTACCTGAAGATGGAAGAATTTTCGGAATCATACCGAATTAAGCTTAATGACCGCGATTGGTTGATGGATCTAATCGTGGTGAATTTATCTTAGGACGATGTAATTTTCGGTATTAGTTGGTTTGATCGTCTTGATACTATCCTCAGTGTTTGTTAGCGTTTGGTCGCTATTTTTCCGTCGTTGGTTGTTGAATGTGTGCTTCAGGGAAGTAATCTCCGTTGTTCCAGAAGAAGTATTATTATGACGAAAGCAGAGAAATTCCGCAATCGAACTATTCAATCATTCATTGTATCATTTTCATCGATTGGCCTTTCTAAGGCAATCGAGTTATTCAATCATTCCTTGTATCATTTCCATCGATTGGCCTTTCTAAGGCAATCGAGTTATTCAATCATTCCTTGTATCATTTCCATCGATTGGCCTTTCTAAGGCAATCGAGTTATTCAATCATTCATTGTATCATTTTCATCGATTGGCCTTTCTAGGGCAATCGAGTTATTCAAACATTCATTGTATCATCTTCATCGATTGGCCTTTCTAAGGCAATCGAGTTGTTCAATCATTATTGGTATCTCTTTTTATCGATTGACCATTCTAGGGCAATCGAAATGTTCAATCATTCGTGGTATCATTGTCATCGATTGACGATGTATTTCCATACGAGTTATCTGGTTGCCTTCACATAGAGTAGGGGAATTCAGGAGTGAGTTGGAGCCGGTACGTCCCCTTTATCGAAGGCACCGTATCGGATGGCCCCGACTAGAATGCAGGAGTTGAAGATTCAACTTGAGGAATAGTTCGAGGAAGGTTATCTTCGACCGATCAAGGCCCCCGTGAGGAGCACCGGTGTGATCTGTCAAGGAGAAGGATGGCTCGTCTCGTGTGTTTATTATTTACCTGGTGTTGATATGGGTGATGATCAAGAGTAGTATCCTTTACCTCGTATTGATGATCTTTTAGATCAACTTCGTGGAGCTTCGATTTTCCAAGATCGACTTAAGATCTGGATATCACCAGCCATGGATTCGAGAGTCGGATATCGCGAGGACAGCTTTCGTACACGCTATGGTCATTATGAGTTCGTAGTTATGCCGTTCGGGCTAACTATTGCACCATGTATTCGGGGAGTTAATGAATCGGGTTTTCATCGACTTTTTGGATCGGTTTGTTGTTGTCTTCATCGAAGACATTTTGATTTATTCTCTTAGCCGAGAGGAACACGAAGTTCATCTTCTTCAGGTTCTCGACGTGTTGAGACGAGAGCAACTTTATGGAAAGTTTTCCAAATGTGAGTTCTGGAGGTCCGAAGTGATTTTCTCGGGCATGTGATTTCATCTGACAGAGTTCGTGTCGACCCTCGAAGTCGGAGACTATCCGAGATTGGCAACCTCCGAAAGATATTAAGTAAATCCGATGTTTCTCGGATTAGTGGTTAATTATCCAACCCACTACGGAGCTAGCAACCGTGGTTTTCGCTTGGAAATTTGGCGTCGTTACCTTTATGGAATCACCGTCGATCTTCACCAATCACAAGAGTTGAAGTATATATTTACTCACAAGGAGTTAAATATGCGACAGGCGGTGGTTGGAACTAATCAAAGATTTTGATATCGAGATCCTTTACCACCGGCAAGGCGAACGTTATCGCCGACGCCTTGAGTCGTAAGTCCGTTCAGAGCAGATACTTGCTCGTTTAACGATTCGAAGGAGCTTCAAGAGAATTCCTTAGACCCGAGATCGAGGTCCGCTTCAGCGAGTTCAGAACAACTTTGTATGTTAGAGATTTCATCGTCACTTGAGGAGGTAATCGAGAGAATCGAGTTCGGACCTTCATTGTTATGCATCCGTGAAGATGTGGCTCAGGAAAGCCCCTGGATTCGTGGTCCACGAGGATGGACTTTTGAGGTATAAGAACCGGTTGTGCATACCGCGAATGACGAGTTGAAAAACTCTATTTTGAGAGAAGCTCATACTACCCCTTATTCTCATTCATCCGGTCCAAGAAGATGTACAAGGACTTGAAACAAAATTACCGTGGAGTAATATGAAGCGAAGTCGCAGAATTTGTTTCGAGATGCTTAACTCACAACAAGTTAAGATTGAACATCGGCCGGCGGGTATGTGAAAACCTCTCCCTATTCGAGTGGAAGTGGCAAGACATTACTATGGATTACATAACGAGTTTGCCGACGAGTCGCCGTGACATGAATACGATCCGGTGATTGTGGACCGCTTAACTAAATCAGCTCATTTCCTTGAGATCAAGGATACGTGGGGTCCCGAGAGACTTGCCCAGTTATTCATCAAAGAGATAGTGAGACTGCACGGGATTCCTAAAAGTATCGTTTTCGATCGTGACGGACGATTTGTATCCCATTTTTGGAAATCAGTTCATCGTGCTATGGGAACTCAGCTTAATCTCAGTACTGCCTTTCATCCTCAGTCCGACGGACAATCAGAGAGAACTATTCAGACATTAGAGGACATGTTGAGGGCATGCGTCCTCGATTGGAAAGACGATTGGGAAGCCCAACTACCATTGATCGAATTCACGTATAATAATAGTTGGCATGCTTCGATTAAGATGGCACCTTACGAGGCCTTGTACGGTCGTCGTTGTCGATCTCCTTTGTGTTGAGACGACCTATCAGAATCAATCAGCACCGAGCCCGATATACTTATAGCCGCCCGTGAGAAGGTAGCTTTGATCAGGAGTCGTTTGTTGACCGCTCAGAGTCGACAGAAATCATATACAGATAATCGCCGACGACCATTCATATGAGGAGCGTCCTATACGAGTGTTGGAGCGGCGAATCAAACAGTTGAGGAACAAGACGATCCCTTTGGTCAAGATTCAGTGGTCTAGACACGGAGTCAAAGAGGCTACTTGGGAAACCGAGGATAGTATGCGGGAGAGTTATCCCGAGTTGTTTGACCCTTAGTTTTGGGGACGAAACTCTTTTAAGGGGGGGTGTATGTAATACCCGGTTGTAATTCAGTCATTATCATTCAGTAATTTCATTCGGTGATTGTCACTCAGTGGATTTTCACTCAATTATAATCATTCATCAATCATGTTCATTCACCGTGTTCACCGTTCGGAAAAACTTCGAGTTGTGTATCGTTATTGTTCATTGTTTCAACTTTCCTCATATGAGTTCGACTTTGTTAGATAACCATTAATTTTTGGTAACTCCAAAAATTCTGAATCTTTGCAATATTATAGAGCATCGAGTTAGCTTTCCAATGGTTCAAACGGTGAGTTAATCGGAGTCCGTACGAGAGAGTTATGGTCGTTTTAGCTCACCCGCTCATTTTTTCAGTTATTGGCCGATCACTGCCGACCGAACTCGGCCGTGTCATCCGACACGGCCCGTGCCGTACTCGTCCGGAAATGCCGAAGTCTCTGCCCACAGGACTCGACCGTGTCATCTGGCACGGCCGAGTCGAACTCTTCCGGATAAGCCAGAACCGACTGCCCAGACGCCCGACCGTGTTCCAGGACACGGTCGAGTCATGCCGAGTCGCTGTCGGACGGGTCACTTTCGGAAGGCCCCTCCGCGCCGCGACCGTGTCAAGCGGACACGGTCGAGTCCCTGCCGCCGCAAGGCCGCGACCGTGCCGATCGGCACGGGCCGTGTCCGGCAGGGCAGTCAACCCCTTTAAATTCGTTTTTTGAGCATTTCAGCCCATTTCTTTCCCTTTTCTTCACCTACAACCGAGAGAGAGAGCTTGAGAGAGGGTTTTTCCTTCACAAATCATTTGAGTTTTTGATTTTCTTCATCTCCTTTCGATCGTGAAGCCCGGATAATCGATCTAACGCGTGTTCTTCGGATTAAAGTACTTGGATCTTCAAAGGTAATATTCTTCAACACCTTGGATTTCGATTTTTGTGTTGAGATATGATGTTTTGGACGTTATAATCATGTTATATGAAGGGATATGTATATGATTATGATTTTGTATAAGGATTCATTGGTTTATTAAGGAATTAATCAAGAACACCTTGAATATCGAGTTGGAATTGGGGATTTTCGACTAATTGTTGTTATAATCACGTTTTTGGATATTCATAACGGATTATTGATCGTATTGGAGATGTTTTGTTGGTTTGAAACACTTCTTGGGGATTTGAGGTTGGTATTGTTGAGGTTTAGTTGTAAACAATCGGAGTTTGGCCACAACGTATTCGATATAATGCCCCAATGAACTTAGTTTAATCGTATCGACGTTTTGAGTTCGTTATATTCGTGTTTAATTCGTATATTGATCGGATTGTTGGTAATTGTATTGAATTAAGGTTGTTCGTGCGACCGACACTTCATTTAGGACATTTGTTCGTGGAAGGACTTTCTTCATCGGTATTGTGTAAGTTAATTCTTACTCGGTTAAAAGGATATTCATCCCTTTTTGTTGTTGTTCTTTGTAACTGACCCCGTTTGGGGATTTTGTTTTTCAGGTCTTGGCAAGGCAAAAGTACGGGGAGAACACGCTGACGTCGAGGAGTCCCAGTGATACTAGTAGGGGGCCCCGATCTTTCAGTTATTCATGTTATTGTCCTTTATTTTCCGCTGCAGACTTTCATTTGAATACTCCGTTTCATTCAGTGTTGTGTATTTTATCTTCATATAAAATACACTAGTATTCGGTATTATCCTGGTGTGTTGTAACTAAACTCCTCATCGGAGTAATTATTGTTGTAATGTAGTTCGGTACTACATTTATCTTGTGTAATTCATTCATTTTCATTTGCCTGGTGGGTCCCAGTTGGGGATCTACGGCACTGTAATATCCGCCTAGTTTGGGGTGTTACAGCTGTGCACCAGATCCGTCGTCGGATCACACACGCGCACACACACACCCGTGCGGGTGTGTGTGATCCGACGGTGGGGTGCAGCACAGCATGGTGCTGTACTGCACCAGATCCCCTTCCAACACAGATATATCTTTAATTTATGCAACAAATATTATAAGCTAGTAGTAAATAGCTAGAGTCCCAACATGGCAACATCTTGTTCTTGACATCTCTCGAAGTTGACTAGTTACTAGTAAACCTCTTGTTCTAATAGATATATAGTGTTGTCAGTCATATAGTCAAACAACACTGAAGTGCCAACATTTCTTATACAATGTTTGGGATACAATATATAGAAGACGTAAAAAAACTAGATAATACCGAGGCTTCTTGGTCAATTTTTAGATAAAGCTTCAAGGGGTATCTCCTATAATAAAAAGTTTTTCATTATCTCTAATTACTTCAATGGAGGTAAACTCTGCTCCATCCTCATTTCTGACTATCGCATTTGTAGCATCGAATCCATGGATTGTAGCAATCACCCTTCCAAAAGCGCATGCAGCAAAGAAAAAGCTGAAGAGCATGTAGATGATAAGAAACCATTTCTCGGCTACATGCCCAGCATGGAGATATTTATGCGGATTCAACAGTACTATGGAATAGTAATGTACTGAGAATAAAGTCACCTATCACATAACCGATAACATATTCAAACTCAAGCGCAGATTACACACATAAATAAAAAAGATACTTTCATGAAGCAATATTGTAATTTGTGGACTTAAATAAAGAAGCCTGGCACAAATGACCCAGAAACGTATGTCCATTTCGAGCCTACAATAATAATTTGTAAGTTGATCGTATTAATACATAAAGGGGCAAATGTCACTACATATATCCACTGTTGTCTCATCTAGTTTATGTGAAGAGGTTTAAATGTCTAATTACTGTAATTTTAATCTTCTTACAATGTTGTTTGCAACCTATAATCCTGTTAAGTATTGTTGTTTCCGACCTATGTTTCCATTGTCATATATAGTTTACTCATTATGAGTCTACATTTAAGTTGAGTGAAACCAACACTTATGTAGCATGTTATTTACATTAGTGTAAAAATCACATCACCAAGACATTAAAACAATAAATCTATCCAGGACATCAATTTAGTCGCCAATAATAGAGGTTGTAAATTCATATTTCAGGAACTTCACAACATTAAAACTTGACTAGTAATTAAAATTCGATCTAACCTGTTAAAAAATGGCTCAACATGGCGAAGCCGTGATAATCGAATCAGACCCATGACGGTATAAAGGAGACACATACTATATTTGCCATTAAGAAAGTAGGAAACTAGTTCAATTGGCAATGTGGATGCCACGTCGGGGATAAACCATGTTGACAGGTACCTTCTGGCAATACTCTTCGTATCACGAACCAAAAGTAGTCTTTTTTTGTCAAAATAAGCAACAAAAAAGTTTAAGATTATGTCCAAAAGAAAGAAAAAATTAATTATGGAGTCGACAATGTCGATCTTTTTTAGTGATTGGGCAGATGGTCTTAAGTAAGCAGCTTCAAATGGGTAAGTCCAAGCTGAATATGCTACCATTACCACCATGAATGTTTGCCAATACCTGAAATTATTGTAAAATCACGATAAGAGAATTGTTGTCCTTCTATTGTTAGAAAATTGATATCATGTAATTAAAATAATCTAAGCTGAGTGAAACCAAAACTTATTCGAATAGTCTAGATATGCATAATCATGAATGAAGTAGTAAAGTAAAATGAGTTTGTTACCTTAATCTCGAGTCGGTAGGAGACATAATCATGGTAGTGGGAACTTGGGTTAACTCTTTTTTTTTTTGTGCTCACACGTCTGTCACGGCCTTTAAGTTATTCCGAGTAAGGATGTGAATTACGATGATATTAGAGCAAGAAAAACTGGATTGATGTTATCATATTATCGTGTCGCTAGGTGTTAAATGAGAGGATAGGAAAACTTGAGGTAAATTTTGAATCATCAAGTAAGAAAAGAAAAAACTTGATAAGAAAATTCTATGATAACGTGTAGTTTCTGGTGCAATGAGTGAATGAGCTAAGTGTATCAATACTAATGGGGTTATAGAATCTGTTTTTGGTTTCCACCTATGTTTCTCTAGCTTCCTTTTGGATGAATGAGGTGGTCCCCTCAATTAGTTGTCTTCGATTTATGCAGTCAAAGAATTGCTTTCTGATTTATGTTGAAAACATGTTATTTTTCAAAAGAATAGAGAAATACAATTCAATTGGGGATGTTTTGCAAGTCTGGTAAATAAGAGTTCATGGTCAACAACATTAACTAGTACAATACCCGTGCGTTGCCCGGGTTCATCGTTACAATAATTTACCAAATATACAAAGAAACTTGTTTCAAGTGTGTAATATATATTAGATTTCTTTTCCTCCTCTTGATATTTGCTACTGAGAAAGCATCCTCCACATTGTGTCCTACATATGAATACGAACAGTCAACCCATAAGATACAAATTAAGTTAAATTGATTTAGGTGTAACTAATACATGCACTATTTATTTATATTATATCATCTTTAGAATTTTATTAACACTCAAAAAGGCTTTCTGATCGACCAAACTCTCAATACTCTCAATGTCCATAAGAAATTGAATCTGCATTATGACTTCATACAAATATGAAAATACAATTCATTTTTGGAATATGAAAAAAAAAAAAAAAATGTTACCTCAACAAACAATGCATGAATACCCGTGCAACATGTTCAAAAATATCCAGTTCCACACGTGTGCTCAGATTGATGTTCAAAGATAGGAAAACTCTATTAGACCAATTCATACGAATATGAGCACACAATTCTTTTTTTTTTTTTTTGGAAAGATGAAACCAAAAAAGTGAGGAAATAGACGTTACCTCATCAAATAACGCATGAGTACCCATGTCCACATTGTTCCCAGCTTGATATTCAAAAAAAGGAAAAGTTTAGGTCTTCATAAAATATAAAACGATGACATAAGATGTTGAAAGGTGATATCGAAAAAGTGTAGACTCGGAAGTTACCTTGATTTCTTCATTGACGGTCATTTTCACTTCGTCGGCTAACTCGTTTCTAGCTTCGCTAGTGAGCATATTGTTTGATACTCCCCCTGTGTAAATGCAAGAAAAGAAAGGTTTACAATAATCACTTGGTAACATAATGGTTCAAACATATTGCATTGTACTCATACCTCCATTTTCTTGTATATAATTTTTTTATCCTGTGAAAATGATTGATTGGCTAATTTTTTACAAATGAGCTAGTATGAGTTGATGTGTTTACCATTTAATTTTAATTTTAAAACTACTATAAATCATCACATGGCTGTACGGAGAGAATAAGCAGATTTTTAGTGAATTAGTTTCATAGCTTTGTTAGTCAAAGTTTAAGTATGCTATTTTCTTGTTTGTAAATAAGTGCATGTCTCTAATGTTAATATATTACTAATATTTAAAACTTATCCTCTTGCATTAATTTAGCACATGGATATATTAGGTTTCAATACTTCCCTTATTACCTCCAGTAAGTTACAAAAGATAATGAATGAATTAGAACGGTTCAGATTAAAACTTCATATGATCCTACGGATGTAAAAAATTTCTGGAAAAGTCACCGGCGGCAATAGAATAGTAATTTCCTATCTGCAAAGTGTACTCTTGCAGTCTTGCTTTTTAGAATGTGGTCTTAAAGCTCTTAAAGAAATTTTCTAAGTAAACATCGTATCAAGGTTTATAAATAATAGACGTTACAATAAAAAGTATGTAATACATGTTTGCATCTTTCACCGAAAAGTTGGTTTCAAGAGCAACTTTAACATTTGTGCCCGATGCGGCACTTTCCCAAAGACAATGCACATCAAGCAATATTCAACCTTTTATATGAACCGTAAGAATTGAGATTAAACTCATGACATGGTTTACATAGGAAGTCCTCCCTTTGATCCGCTCCATAATGACATTTGTGCAGACCGAACAGGAGCCAAAATACTAAACGCAAAATACGTAAAGCGTACAACTTAGTTGGAAAGTGTTCACACTTTTCTTGTCAAATTTACATCGATATGTTGTGCTATATTCTGATGAACATGATACGTAAGAGCATATACAACAATAAAACCATAACACCAATAACACCGTCTACGTCAGCGCCACATCAACTTTAATATTTCACCTTAACACCCCAAAAAAACACTATAACATCCCAATAACACCAATAACATTTCATATTTTCAATTTCAACCCCTAAACTAAAACAAACACTTCATTTATTAAACTAAACATATCATTAAAATTGAAAACATATTACAATACAAGATTAAAAAAAAAAAAAAAAAAAAACTACAACGAGATAAAAAAACACACTGCAAATAAAACGTTACAATTGTTAAAGGAATAATACCCATTGTGTGCCTAAGTCTGTTAGTTTATGGGCTTTCCTAGATAGGATTTGGCTGAGGCCTGTTTGTATGTACTTCACCCTATTTAAGGGATCTCAATGATGGAATAATACAACACTTTGCCCTACTTTCTTGTCTCATATTATTTTCCCTTCAACACGTTATCAGCACGTGTCTAACCAACTGAGAAAAATCCCGGCCGAAATTTCTGAAAAAAAAAAAAACGAAAAAATCCGCGGCCAAAAACCCTAGAAACAGTGCCGTGCCGTCACCTTCCCGAACCGCCGCGCCGTCACCTTTTTTTTTTTTTTCCCAACCACCGCGCGACCCCTCTTCCCCCGCACAGCTGTCGTTGCACCATCTCCGTCGCGACCTGTTGCAGCCCTGCTCCAACCAAAGCCCAGCCGTCGCCCATCCGATTCGGACCACCGCACGTCGGACCAGAGACACCACATTGTTTAGTCGCTCAACCCACGCCGTATCGCCCTCATTCGCTGCAAACCCTAGCCCGGCCCGCAAGATCTGCAAACCCGCGCTTCCAGCCCGCTCATCTCCCAGACCCGTGAACCATATCGGATTCTTCCAGTTCGTTCGCAGGTCCAGACTTCATCCCCCAAATCTCCTTCCCGTGTCGTCGTCGTCTTCTGCAATCGAAGCCTGTGACGTCATCCTCCGCACTCCGGGCTTGCCGACTCAACCCTACATGCACTCCGACCCGATTGCTGACAGACCCAGATCCGATTGCTGACCCGACGCGCACGCACTCTTGTTTTCAGCTCGTTTCTGCTCCTATTCTCGTAACAAAGTACACAAATAAGAACCCTACTATCTGCAATGTGCGAATTTACATTTTTAATTACTATTAATTGCATATTATACTTCGAATTTATTTATGCTTAATTAAACCAAAAGCATGATGCATCCATAATTTTAATTAAATTAAAATAAATTGCTTAAGCAACTTGAATTAAAATAAATTCACGTTGAATTAATAATTATTGCGGCATAAGATACCTCTTTGACTGCATTTATACGTGTATAGATATATTCATAGGGCTATGTGATTATATCTATAATTATACATATATTTTGCATGCATTATTAGTTATGGCATGTATATTAAGTTCATCATTAGTAGAACCTAGAGGACTTATTTCTACTATCTATATCAACTCGAACCGTGATAAAGTAATTTCATCGGTATAAACCCCAATAGCATCGAAAGTAATTTTGACCATATCTTGGTTCTGAAAAAATAATAACCCTCCACATTATTGAAAATTTTATCATGGAAAGTACTCATGATATACTGTGAAAATTCATTTTCCTTTTTTTCTTGTCTCAAGATGGCTGATCCAACTCGTCCCGAATTTGACATCTTGGACTCAGAAGGGCTTGAGTACCATAGATGGGTTTCTGACGTAGAGACCACTTTTATCGCTAAGGACTATAGTGCTACTATCTTTGAAAAAGCACGCGAAGTACCGTCTGACAAAACCAAAGCTAGTGCATTAATGTTCCTTAGGCGACGTATCGACACGAGCCTAAGGTGGGAATATCTGCAGTTGAAATCCCCGAAAGAACTGTGGGATGCCCTTAAGGGCCGTTTTGGGAACATCCACAATACTTTGCTCCCAGAGTTGACCGTGCAGTGGAATGAAATCCGCTTGCTTGATTATAAACGGATCAACGATTTCAACAAAGATATGCTCCGTCTGAAGGCACGCCTTAATTTCTGTGGAAAGGACCTCACAGAAGATGATATGATTCAGAAAACTCTTTCCACTTTCCCTACTTCCGCCCTTATACTAGCGAACCAGTATAGGCTGGAGTATGATAATAAACGCATCACTACCTTCAATAAGCTTATCAACCTACTGTAAGTGGCTGAGAGGCACAATGAAGTATTAGTGAGCAACAATGCCAGGCCGGCTGGGACAAAGAAAGTTCCCGAGGCCAACTATGGCAAAGTGAAAGGTGGAAAGAAACCCAATGCACAGGGGACTGGTCATGGCAACCCCAAACCACAACGTGGAAGAGGGCACAGTGGTCGAGGACGTGGTCGAGGACGTGGGGGTTCTTCCAATGTAATGAGTAGACTTGGTGCTCCCGGCTCTTCTGGCCAAGGAAACAAAGCACCTACCCCCCATGTCGCTCCCAAAGTCAGAGTTGGCAATGAACCGTGCTATCGATGTGGAGATCTTTGGACATTGGTACAAGAACCGCCATGCAAGTAAACAAGTCGCAGACACTACAAGAAATATAGAGAGTCCAAAGAACGGAGGCTCACTATATGGAGGAAGATGCTCGACGAGTCCCCTCAAGTCAATTTCTGATCCACCGATAATCGCAATGAGCCATACGTGTCATAGTCATTAGAGGCACCCCTTTATGACTGAATGTTTTCATTATGTTTACTTTCTCGTTTACATTTGGCATTGTTAACTCGGAACGATTTTATCGATGTTTTATTTTCAATAATGGTGTGATGAAACTTTGTTTTTTTTAGAACAAGATATTATTATTGCTTACGTTAGATCCATAGCTTTATTTCGAAGAAATGAATATTGCTTGCATGTTTATGGTTCGATTTTTTTTCTCTCCTTTTCGTAGGAATGAATCGGGGAGAACTTGAATGTTTGGTTGACAGTGGGACCACCCACACCATTCTTAGGAATAGGCTTCTATTCACGGAATTAATTGCATGTCAAACCTCGGTAACCACGATGACTGGGTCCTCCCAACTCATCCAAGGGCGAGGCAATGCCCGATTTTTATTGCCTAACGGCTCTCTTATCCGAGTTACCGATGCTCTATACGCACCTAGGGCCCCTCGAACCTTACTAAGTTTTAAAGATATACGTAGCAATGGTTTCCACGTCGAAACCCACTGTGAGAATGGAATCGAGTTCCTTTATATTACATCTAATGAATGTGGACGTAAACGCATATTAGAAAAACTTAAGAGTCAAAATAGTGGACTGTACACCACAACCATTAGGGTATTCGAATCCTATGCTGTCACCATAAATGAAATTTGGGACAAAGACTCATATAGGCTTTGGCATGATAGACTAGGTCATCCTGGTCGAGATATGATGATTCGTATCCTAAAGAACTCGCACGGACATCCTTTCTTTCGAGCGAAAAAGGGGCAACAACTCAACACGAAGAACAGTATTGATGTTAATCATGTTATGTCATCTAAAGAAATAGAGACATATACCCCTTCTAAGCAATTGACTATGTCAAAAGCACATCGCTCATTCTGCAAAGCCTGCTCTTTAGCTAAAGTAGGAGCGAGACCTTCCTACACTAAAGATACTAAAGCGAACATCCCATTCTTACAATGTATACAAGGAGATATTTGTGGACCCATCCACCCAGAATGCGGACCATTTAAGTACTTTATGTTATTGGTGGATGCTTCGACACGCTGGTCACATGTCGCACTCTTTTCCACTCGAAATGCTGCATTTGCAAAACTCCTAGCTCAGATCATTCGTCTAAGGACTCACCATCCTGATCACCCTATCAAGTCTATTCGACTCGATAATGCAGGAGAATTTACATCTAAAGTATTTGATGACTACTGCATGTCAATCGGAATCGATGTAGAGCATCCCGTTCCCCATGTGCATACACAAAATGGTCTCGCAGAAGCAACCATTAAAAGAATCCAAATGGTAGCACGAGCATTGGTTTTGCGCACCAATCTGCCCATCTCTGCTTGGGGATATGCGATCTACATGCGATCGTTCTTCGTTTGCACCCACCGTTGGCCAACCATTTTCTGCGTACTCACTTGGTAATCGGATATGAACCGGATATTTCACACCTACGCATATTTGGTTGTGCAACATATGTGCCGATTGCGCCCCCACAACGCAATAAAATGGGTCCTCAGAGACGTTTAGGTATTTACGTTGGATACGAATCCCCAACAATTATCCGCTACTTAGAACCCTTGACAGGTGATCTCTTTACCGCACGTTTTGCGGATTGTCACTTCAATGATTCAGAATTCCCGTCGTTAGGGGGAGAGGAGAAGAAGAAGTTTCTCAAGGAACGACAGGAATTGTCCTGGTACGTCCCGAGTCTGTCTCATTATGATCCCCGTACCTCACTATGTGATCGTGAAGTACAACGAATCCTCGATCTTCAGAACGTAGCAGATTCGATGCCTGATGCGTTTACTGATATCGCCAAAGTGACAAGATCACACATTCCAGCTGCAAATGTGCCTGCAAGGTTAGAAGTCCCGAATAAAGGACACATCACCAACGTACCGAGTGATGCGATCGCACTTAGTGGAAATGCGATCGAGGTCGTGGCTCCCAAAAGGAAAAGGGGGAGGCCACCCGATTCGACAAACACCCGCCCAAGGAAGAAAAGGACAGGTGAGGCACAAACCAACCCATTAATCATCAATACTGGGAATCCTTCCCACGAGATCATCTCTGACTATAGCTATGTCCACGAATCATTAATGGGGGACGCCCCGGAGATCGATTCAGCATTAGAAAACAAAGAGATCTCGATCAATTATGAAAGTGCGTCTGATTTGATGGAACGATCGACCACTCATATTGATGATGTGTTTGCATACATGTTGTTGCCCAAAATATTTATCCGAAGATTAATACTGCTGGAAGACGGACAACAAACAACAATTGCGGGAGCACTTCCGAGAGTAGATAAATAATACAAGATTTGCCGGGTTTGTTAGGCCCGGGCTTGAATGCTCTCGCGAGATGTTATTCATACGAATATTCGTGGATACAAGTATTAATGAGAGAAATCTAAATAAAATGAGTGTAAAAAGACTCTGTTAATCCGGCTCTTGAGCGAAGCTTGGTGTTCTTCGTCCCCGCCGATAATCTGCTGGATGAGATAGGCCGGGAGAAGTAAGACCGAATGATAGCTGTTGCCAAGAGTTGGAGATTAGCCAAGTGTTGAGTATTTTGCTTCTGTATGGTGTGAAATGAGAGAATGCAGAGCGAGCCCAGACAGAATCCGAGTGCAGGCTGCCTTCTTTATATAGGGGTTCAGGTGCCTTGTTCCCTATTGGGCGATCGCCTTTTAGCCATTAATGCAAAAGGGGCGATCGTCCTAAAGGTCACATGGGCTGCCTGCCAAAAGTCTAAGGCTACAGCTGGTAGCCAGCTGTGCGGTCCAATGAGGATCCAGCACGCGTCCGGAAGTACTGTCACAGGAGGTCCCACTTTGTTACTTTCGGCGGACTTTGTCAGGGTAGGTGACAGGCTGTGGTCACCAGTCTTGTCTGTCAGCTCCTTTCGCAGGTCTGGGCCCTGTTGGTAGGTGAGGTAGGTGACAGGTTTGTCAGCGCCTTTTGTGGATCTGCACGTGGGTGCTGTCCTGTGGCTCGGCCTTGGCCGACTGGATGGCCATCGGCCCAGATCGTCATGATGCGGTCGGCAGTGGTCGGTCACCAAGGGTCGATCGACAGATGCCGAGAGAAGGTCGCCCGATTGCCGGTCGCTAGGAGTAGGTCGCCGAGTACCGAGAGGGGATCGTCCATTAGTAGATTGCCAGGGGTCGGTCGCCGAGTATCGAGAGGCGATTGTATCTGAGTTTGATCGCTCGATACCGGGACTTGTCCTGGGGCCTTCGGTCGGTCGATGCAGCTCGTCCACTGGGTTAAGGCTCGGTCGCCTGGTCGCTGCTCGGCAGATCTGCCTTGGCCGCTCGGCAGTAAGTCGGTCGCTCGGCCTCGGAGGCGATCGCCGGTCGGAAGGTGTTAAATCTTGACACAACAATTGCCCCCCAGCTTGCTCCTATGTTGAAGACATGGGGCGAGGTGGTTCTTGCTGGCGATCGTGTCTGGATGAGGACGGGCGATCTGAGCTGACTTAGGACTCGGACTTGGGCTATCATAGTCGATTGGCTTAGCTATCTTTCGGTCTTGTACCTGCAAAAACAACATTGGCCGATCCCCCATGGAAACTTGGTGGTTTCGCTTTGTTTGAGGAATCGTGCACAGTCGCGGAGATCGATGGACCGACTCCATGACCGTGTCTTGATGCGCGAAGACAATGAGTGTCTCGTGACTCACTTTATTATGAGGGTCATTTGTTAGGCTGCGCCTCGCCTCGTATTTAAACGAAGGGCGTGCGGTCTCGGTCTAGAGGAGTCCTTGCGCGGGGTAGCGTCGGATGAATCAACTCCACGCCCGCGGCTTGTTAGCTCTGCTTCCACCTCGGCCAGCCATGGAGATGGCCGACCTCGACGGTGTACGTTGAGACGGGGTTGTGGCATGTGTCCACTGATTAATGTTGGAGAGCCCTCCGACTACGCCGACCTCGTATTTAAACGAAGGGCGGGCGATCTTGGCCGAAAGGGACCTTGCATGGCCGAAGCAGCCGGTTCCATCGACTGCCAGGACCATGGCTTTATGATGTGCGGTGGAGGCGATCTTATGCCTTAGTCCGTCATGTTATATGCTGGACTGTAGATGGCGATCGTGTCCACCGGGTTGCTGATGATGTTGCGATCTGGCCGGAAGACTGGCGATCGTCGCTCGGCGGCCGATCGCTTTATTCGTAGGTCGATGTCGGCGATCGGGCGGGAGATCGTCGTCCGGGCGCCGATCGCGCTGCTCACAGGCTAAGAAGGAACCTTTGCCTGGCCAGAAAATCTGCGGCTCTAGCCCGGAAGGCTGCGTAGGTTGTAGGTTGGGTCTTCGTGAGATGCCTGAACATAGGCGAAAAACCCTGAAATCCTCCTAGGACCGCGTAGAGGGCGGTCTCATCGCTTATGGGCTCGCCATTGAGGATGATTACGTCTACCCGGTCGATGTAGTCCGAGTCGGACTCTTCTTCTCCCTGCTTGATTTGCATCATGCGAAGGGGACCTTCTGGCCGGACGACCCGGGTAGCGAAGTACTCCGTGAAGACGTGCGCCAGCTCGTTAAAGGAGCCAACGGACCGAGGCGGCAATGAAGTGTACCACCGGTGGGCGAGGTCGTCCAGCGTCAGAGGGAACATTCGGCATCTGGTCGCGTCAGATGCCCCGCACCCGGTCATGTAGATGTTGAACTTCCTCAGGTGTACTTGGGGGTCCGATCGCCCCTCGTACACGGGTGTTTGCGGGGGTGCGATCATATGCTGCACGGGGGCGAGCTCGATGTCGATCGCGAGCGGCTCGCTTGGCCCGGCGATCGTCTTCTTGGCGCCTGCCCTGGATTCCAGGAGCGCCTTCATGTCGTTGAGTTGACGTTGCATCGCATCCATCGCCGTGGCTTGGTCGCTTGCAGATCGGCTTTGGGAGCAGGAGCCGAGGCGATCGTGTACCGATCTCCGGCTCACGCGCCGGCCTCGCACTTCGCGAGGGGGAGCCAGACGGCTGGCCGCCTTCCGGGAGTCGGGTAGTCCGAGCTCCTGGCGACGGATTCAAACTCCGTCGTCTCGTAGATGGGGCCGATCGCCCAGAGCTGTGTCGGGTCACCGCCCGTGCGATCGAGACAGAGGTGCCCGCCGCGAGCGCCTCTTCTTGCGGACGGAGCCTCCTGGCGATCGCTCGGCGGTGACGCCTTGAGCTTCCGCTTGGACTTCCGGCGGACGGCCGAGGGGGCGATAGCAGGAGGCGCGTTGAGAGCACTCCGTCGCTCCTGTAGGACGGCCAGGGCCCCTTCGATCTGTTCCTTAGTTCGGAACCGATCGAGCGAGAGGCTTGGGCCGCCGTCCAGGGACGGGATCGAGCGTCTCTGACTGCGGCGGCTACCTTCCACCATCGGCTGTGGCTCGATCAGGATGGAACAGGGGTTTGGCCGGGCCGGGCCGCTTTTACGACGCGGAGGCGGAAGACATGTTTTCTGAAGGATTTCTTTGAAGTGCAGTAAGTGTCACTTCAAGTATCTGCCCCGAGAACAGTGAGTGTTCTTCGGGATGGTAGGTGTAAAAAATCGAGGGTTCCCCTTCTTCTAGCGCCAATTGTTGTTGCCCAAAATATTTATCCGAAGATTAATACTGCTGGAAGACGGACAACAAACAACAATTGCGGGAGCACTTCCGAGAGTAGATAAATAATACAAGATTTGCCGGGTTTGTTAGGCCCGGGCTTGAATGCTCTCGCGAGATGTTATTAATACGAATATTCGTGGATACAAGTATTAATGAGAGAAATCTAAATACAATGAGTGTAAAGAGACTCTGTTAATCCGGCTCTTGAGCGAAGCTTGGTGTTCTTCGTCCCCGCCGATAATCTGCTGGATGAGATAGGCCGGGAGAAGTAAGACCGAATGATAGCTGTTGCCAAGAGTTGGAGATTAGCCAAGTGTTGAGTATTTTGCTTCTGTATGGTGTGAAATGCGAGAATGCAGAGCGAGCCCAGACAGAATCCGAGTGCAGGCTGCCTTCTTTATATAGGGGTTGAGGTGCCTTGTTCCCTATTGGGCGATCGCCTTTTGGCCATTAATGCAAAAGGGGCGATCGTCCTAAAGGTCACATGGGCTGCCTGCCAAAAGTCTAAGGCTACAGCTGGTAGCCAGCTGTGCGGTCCAATGAGGATCCAAAGACGCGTCCTAAGTATCACAGGAGGTCCCACTTTGTTACTTTCGGCGGACTTTGTCAGGGTAGGTGACAGGCTGTGGTCACCAGTCTTGTCTGTCAGCTCCTTTCGCAGGTCTGGGCCCTGTTGGTAGGTGAGGTAGGTGACAGGTTTGTCAGCGCCTTTTGTGGATCTGCACGTGGGTGCTGTCCTGTGGGTCGGCCTTGGCCGACTGGATGGCCATCGGCCCAGATCGTCATGATGCGGTCGGCAGTGGTCGGTCACCAAGGGTCGATCGGCAGATGCCGAGAGAAGGTCGCCCGATTGCCGGTCGCTAGGAGTAGGTCGCCGAGTACCGAGAGGGGATCGTCCATTAGTAGATTGCCAGGGGTCGGTCGCCGAGTATCGAGAGGCGATATCAGATTCGAGTTTGATCGCTCGATACGGGACTTGTCCTGGGGCCTTGATCGGTCGATGCGGCTCGCCCATCGGGTTAAGGCTCGGTCGCTCGTCAGCCGCCGGGCAGATCTGCCTTGGCCGCTCGGCAGTAAGTCGGTCGCTCGGCCTCGGAGGCGATCGCCGGTCGGAAGGTGTTAAATCTTGACACAACAATACACAGTTGCTCAAGAAATCATAGAGCACGATGATGTCGAACCACGCTCTGTTGAAGAATGTCAACAAAGAGCCGATTGGCCTAAATGGAAAGAAGCTATCCAGGAAGAGCTTGACTCTCTGACAAAACGCAAGGTACTTGGCCCAGTAGTGCTAACTCCGCCAAGTGTAAAGCCTGTTGGACACAAATGGGTTCTTGTCAGAAAGCGTAATGAGAATCACGAAGTCCTGAGGTACAAGGCTCGCCTTGTTGCACAAGGTTTCTCACAACGCCTGTAACACCCCGAGATATTCGGAATAATTACAGCGCCGTAAACCCTTTAGATAAGGATTTACAAGGCTGATTTTTAAAAAAAGGTGTAAAAACAATATAATCGAACAACTGAAGTTCAAATACAGATTTGATTCAACCGATCAAATGAGTTAACTTATACAACCATATCGAATTGACCTTATTAAAACAGACGTAATCGAGTACTAAACGAACCAAGAAGACAAATCTCAAAAACAATAACATCAATCACATCACTGAGCCATTCCATCGTCCTGTCGGTACTATGGTTGCCTCCCCGCTCCTCGGCTACCTGAACATCAAAACAATGTCCACCCCCGAAGGGGTTAGCAAAACAATGCTAGTACAAGTATCATCATACAATAAATCATCAATGCATCATAAAACATGCAAAACGGACTTCCGCCACCGGAATCCAACGATGCGAATCCTCACGATTCCATCAACACAATACAAGGTAATCCAGCGATCCAAATACTTCTCAGCATAGATCCCCATGATGATCCCGTCGGACCAACGCATGGTGGAAAACCCGTCCAACGATCCAGCGCCCTCAGCATAGATCCCAATGATGATCCCGTCGGACCAACACATGGTGGACATTCGATCCAGCGCCCTCAGCATAGATCCTCATGACCCCCTCGGATCATTTATACCATAATCAATCAATTATGCATACACATATGCATTTCAATATGTTCATCAATACGAACAAACAACAACGAATATCACGAGAATTTCCAGAAATACATCTCATATTCAACAATATGAACAAAACCACAAGCATGATAAATCGAACTCGACATATGATACTTGCCTCAAAAATGGCAAGGACGAAACACCTCGATGATCTCAACACACTCGAAGGCCGCCTCCTTCGATCAACGTAACGAGCTCGAACCTTAACAAAAGGAATGATATACAAATCATCTCAAGTCGAACGATGGCCTAACAATTCGGTCTACGGCCGAAAAGCTCAAAATAAACAATCTGCCTGGACTGCTTAGCGTGCGCTACGTACTCTACGTAACGTGCGCTAAGCAGGCCTGTTAGCGTACGCTATCGTGTAAGACTAGCGTGTGCTAGTTACGAACTGACAGTTTGAACCGGCCGATACATAACGTACGCTACGTACGTTTTGTACATTAACTGAACCCCGATAGCGCACGTTAACTCACATATGTTAGCGTGCGCTAACGTTGCATGGCAGAATACTGCTAACGGAAAAACTGGGTTGAACAGTGGTGAATTCATGAATTCTATGTTGATACAACAAATCATCCTCAAGTCTGACATGCTAATAAGGTTGTGGAAGTTCCATGATCATGAGGCACAAATATACGGATAATCCTCTCAACAACATATCTTTTCTAAGATCTTCACGAAATATACCAAGTTCCGATTATTTCAAGTCCCAAAACATATGATTCCTTACGTAAAACATACGAACTAGGAAATCTCCGATTATTGATCATAAATCGATTTGAAAACGCTTAAGAGTCCACAAACTGAGATGGTTCAAAGGTTCATACGATAAATAGTGCCGATACGTCAAAAGTATCCTTCTAACATGTGATGACCGATCATAAACGAAATAACTGGCTATCAAAACATGATCAGACGTCCTTAAAAACATTACTAACATCGGTGAAGAATCACCTACCTCAAAGTAGTGAAGAACACGGAGGAAGTTGAAGCAATCCAACACCGAAAGCTTGAACACCAATCTCCAATGATATACGATCTTCAATCACGAACTAGGGTGTTGATATGAAGTGTTTGGGGTGAAGGAAGTTATGTTCTAAGTGTAGGAATTCGGGTAATGAGAGTAGAGAGAACTGAAATCACGAATAGGATGCTGTCCTATTTATAATAAATGGCTATTAGCGCGCGCTAGACCCTGTTCGTAGCGTGCGCTAACGGCTCACAGTCTAAACTGTACTCGGTACTTAGCGTGCGCTACGCATATACCTGTAGCGTGTGCTAAGGCGTTGACTCGGCTTTTCCCGAAAGCCGTCCAGGTACATCCGACACGATCCGACAGGGGTCCCCTAACCAGATCTCACCTACCGCACGTCTCAATCAAATTGACCACGCATAGCGTGCGCTAATGACCCTTAGTAGCGTGCGCTATGAACCCTCGTTAGCGCACGCTAAACATATCCGGTAGCGTGCGCTATATGCGCAGATTTACAAATCTTAAAATCACAACCACGAAATTAAACGCTCGACAACATCGGATTATGAAATACGGAAAATAATACTCAGATCAAGTACAATCGTTACAATATCACCAGTTCCAATTACATAGAAATCTCGGGTATTACATCCTTCCTCCCTAAAAAGAAGTTTCGTCCCGAAACTTAAGATGAAAACAACTCCGGATATCTAGTCTTCATACTGTCCTCCGTTTCCCAAGTGGCCTCTTCGACTCCATGTCGTGACCATTGTACTTTAACCAAGTGTATTGGTTTATTCCTCAATTGTTTGATCCGGCTCTCAAGTATCTTGATTGGTCTCTCTTCGAAGGTGCCATCATTAGCTATCTCGATCTCGTCGAAATCAATGACGTGACTGGGGTCCGGTACATACTTCCGCAGTTGGGATACATGAAACACATTGTGAACATGACTCAGCGATGGCGGTAAGGCCAACCTGTATGCTAAATCTCCCACTCTCTCGAGGATCTCGAATGGTCCGATATATCTCGGACTAAGCTTGCCTCTCCTCCCGAAACGGAAAATCCCTCGTGTAGGAGACACCTTCAACAGTACATGGTCCCCAGCGTCGAACTCTAGAGGGCGACGACGTACATCTGCATAAGACTTCTGTCGACTCTGGGCAGTCAACAGTCTCTCTCGAATCAAAGCTATCTTCTCTTGAGTCTGAATAATCAATTCTGGTTCCGTCCCGATCAAATCCGAAGAATCATCCCAACATAGGGGTGATCGGCATCTTCTCCCGTACAAAGCTTCAAATGGTGCCATCTTAATTGAAGCATGCCAACTATTATTGTAGGTGAATTCAACTAATGGCAAATGAACTTCCCAATCAGTTGACCAATCCAAAGCACAAGCTCTAAGCATGTCTTCTACAGTTTGAATAGTCCTTTCGTACTGACCGTCCATTTGGGGATGATAAGCTGTGCTAAAGTTGAGCTCAGTCCCCAGAGCCTTATGAACTGCTTTCCAAAAGTGTGACACGAAACGACCATCTCGATCTGAAATAATGGTCTTCGGCGTCCTGTGCAATCTGACTATCTCCGCAATAAATATTCGTGCCAATCTCTCGGGTCCCCATGTATCTTTAATTCCCAGGAAATGAGCCGACTTGGTTAGTCGATCAACTACAACACAAATCATGTTCATTCCCGTTCTAGTCCTTGGCATACTAGTGATGAAATCCATCGAGATATCCTCCCACTTCCATTCAGGGATCGGAAGCGGCTTTAACATTCCGGCAGGTCGCTGATGTTCAATCTTAACTCACGACAAGTCAAACACTTCAAACGTACTGCTCGTCCTTCTTCATATTCCCCACCGGAAGTTTTGCTTGAGATCCTTATACATCTTACTACCGCCTGGGTGAATAGAATAGGGCGCGCTATGAGCTTCCTTCAAAATTGTCCGTCTCAAATCATCATCACCGAACGCAAAGTCGACTCTGAAATCTCGTAACTCCATCGTCTTGTATTACGAATCCTGGGGCTTTTCCTTCTTTTACTTCGTCACATAATCGAAGGATCGGAGAATCGCTCAATTGTTTAGACTTGATCTCTCGACCGGTGATGAAGTCGGTTCCATCACATAAAGTTGCCCTCGATTCCCGGTGCCCATACTTCAATCCTCGCGGATCGGTTCTCGAATCTTGGTTTGGGACGTAAGTGCTTCCAACACTCGAAGAGAAACAGTTTACGGCTCAAAGCATCGCCTACTACGTTTGCTTTCCCGGATGATAGAGAATCTCCAAGTCGTAATCCTTGATCAATTCCGGCCACCTTCTACGCCTCATGTTTAACTCTTTACATTGAAAATGTACTTGAGGCTCTTATGATCTGTAAAGATCTCGACAATGAGTGCCATACAAATAATGTCGCCAAATTTTCAAGGCAAAGACCACGACTACTAGCTCCGGATCATGAGTCGGGTAATTAATCTCGTAGGTTTCAATTGCCGAGAAGCATAAGCAATCACTTTATCCTTCCGCATCAATACACAACCTAGACCACGATTCAAGCGTCAGATACCATAAATCCGTCGATTCCTCGCGGCGCTAATATAGGTCTTGTTGTCGGCCTCCTCTTAAGTTCACAAACCACTGCACTTCTCGCTCCACATGAACTTTTGAGTTTTCTGAATAATTGGGTGAGCGGACGAGCAATTTTTGAAAATCCCTCTACAAAGCGGCGATAATATCCAGCAAGTCCTAAGAAGCTTCGGACTTCTTTCACGCTTTTAGGAGCTTCCCAATCCAAGATTGCTTCGACTTTCTTCGGGTCCACCTGAACTCCGTCGGCTGATATCACATGCCCAGGGAAGGTTACTTCCTTAAGCCAGAACTCGCATTTAGAAAATTTTGCGTACAGCTGTTCCTTCCTCAAGGTTCTTAAAACCACACACAAATGCTCGGCATGCTCCTCTGCGTCCTTCGAATAAATCAAGATGTCGTCAATGAAGGCGACCACAAATTTATCCAAGTATTTCAAGAATACCCGATTCATCAATTGCATGAATACTGCAGGAGCATTGGTAAGTCCAAACGGCATCACTATGAATTCATAATGCCCGTACCGGGATCTGAAAGCAGACTTCGGTATATCCGATTCCTTAATTCTCAACTGGTGGTATCCTGATCGCAAGTCAATCTTCGAGAATACCGTTGCCCCTTGCAGTTGATCAAACAGGTCGTCGATCCGAGGTATAGGATACTTAATCTTGATCGTCATCTTGTTGAGCTCCCTGTAATCAATACACAGTCGGAGGGATCCGTCTTTCTTCCGGACAAAGAGAACGGTCGCTCCCCAAGGAGAAACGCTAGGTTGGATATAGCCCTTCTGTAACAGTTCCTCCAGTTGCTTCTTGAGTTCATACATCTCGGTTGGCGCCATGCGGTATGGTGCTTTGGAAATAGGAGCTGCTCCAGGCTCCAATTCGATAGTGAATTCCACTCCCCTCTGCGGAGGTAACCCCGGTAGTTCGTCAGGAAATACATCTGGGAACTCATTCACAACTGAAATAGACGAGAGCTCTACTCCTTCCTCTTTCCTCATGGCATAGCACCAAAGTCCGTGACATCCCTGCTTCAGTAATTTCACGGTTTTCATTGCTTTGATCAATTTTCCCGAGCTTCCTGGTCTCCATCCTCGGAATAAGTGTTCAGATCCGTCATCAGCAATGAGGGAAATGACTCTCTCTCGATAATTCAGAACAGCTCCATAACGGTTGAGCCAATCCTCTCCGAGAATTAAATCGTCACCGTAGATGTCAACTACAATGAGATTCGATGGCCACTCTCTTCCTTCTATAGATACTGGGAAATCCCTAGCTTCTAGTGTTCCCACAATTTTCTCTCCGCTCGGTAATCCCACAACATAAGGTTCACAATTATACAAACACGAGATTTTCAAACGATTAACACAGTTCAAAGATATAAAAGAATGCTTAGCTCCCGAGTCGAACAAGACACTAACTGGTTGCAAAAGGATCTGAATCGTACCTGATGCAACAGCTGTGTTCTGATCATCAGATTTCCTCATTTCGTACAGGCGTGGAGGAACGGACCCAGCACTGGATGTCTCTCTCTTCCCAGCGTTCTGCTGCTGAAATCCACTTTGATACGTCTGGTTCACACTCGTCTCCTTCGGGACTGGAGCTGGAGCGCGAGTACCAAAAGATCGGGTCGCATTCCCACAAAATGTTGCGCGATGTCCTTCCTGTCCACACTCGAAACAGGTCACAGCAGGCGCGAAACAATCACGTCGAACATGTCCCGCCTTGCCACAGTTGTAACACTTCTTTCCTGCGTCTGAAACAGTCGGTGCTGTCCGGAACTTCTTTCCACCTCGAGAAGGATGCGGAGGTCTCCTGGATGAATGAAAATAGGACTGACCCCTGCGAGGTCCGCTACTCTTATCCTCCGTGAAATTGCCAGACACCTTCTGTTTCTTTGCTTCCGTCGCTTTCTCTACTGCTGCCTCCTTCATATCATAGGCCAACGCCTTGTCCTGATACTGTCGCAAGGTGGTACATTCAAATCCGGACATATACTGCTGAATTTCCGGCTTCATTCGCATGTCAAAATGAAAAATCTTCTCCGCCTCGGTCCTGACCAAGTGGCGCACATAAGTCAGCTGGTGATTAAAAGTCTTAATCACGTCCGTCACAGATGCTTCCGAATTTTGTGGTGAGAAAAACTCCCGAACTCGGGCTTCTCTAACTGGACGAGGACAATACTGTGCCTCCATCATCACTTTGAATTCCGTCCAGTCAACATTGTGCTCCTCCGGTCGAATGGCCTCCCACCAGTCGAAAGCCTCCCCAGTCAGAAGATACTGGGCGACCGGAACCTTCCTATCGTTGGGATAGTTAATCCCCGCAAAAATCTTCTCTAATTCCTTCAGCCAGTGATCCCAAGAAAGCATCTCGGCAGAACCGTCAAATTTCGGAGGATGCAATTTGACCACCTCGGTAAGCCATTTATCTCCCCGATTATCCACGTTATTCTGCTGTCCCATCGCCGTCTGCATGCGATCCAAAACTTGAGCAAACTGGTTTATCTGGGCAACCACCTGCTGAAGCACTCCCGGCACGTTAGGGTCTGCATTATTATTTGCCGATCCCTGGTGTCCCCCGGAATGTGAATCCGTTTGACTAGCGGCTACCTCTGGAGTAGATACCGACTCTTCTTGCCTCGCATTTCCACGTCCGCGTCCACGACCTCCTCTCAACATACTGTAAACATAAATACTCAATATCCAGGACAAACTTTCTCAAAGTACATCCATTAATGTTTACAAGACGTGAATTAAATAAAACAGTAGTATTCGAGATTAGGAAACTTACAACCACAGTCCACACGACGATGCTGGCTCAGCAGTGATGTTACGAACGACCAATAATCAATATCGTAAACAGACCCAACTAACCCGACTGCCAAGATATCCATAAATCTTAGCTCCGATACCATATTCTGTAACACCCCGAGATATTCGGAATAATTACAGCGCCGTAAACCCTATAGATAAGGATTTACAAGGCTGATTTTTAAAAAAAGGTGTAAAAACAATATAATCGAACAACTGAAGTTCAAATACAGATTTGATTCAACCGATCAAATGAGTTAACTTATACAACCATATCGAATTGACCTTATTAAAACAGACGTACTCGAGTACTAAACGAACCAAGAAGACAAATCTCAAAAACAATAACATCAATCACATCACTGAGCCATTCCATCGTCCTGTCGGTACTATGGTTGCCTCCCCGCTCCTCGGCTACCTGAACATCAAAACAATGTCCACCCCCGAAGGGGTTAGCAAAACAATGCTAGTACAAGTATCATCATACAATAAATCATCAATGCATCATAAAACATGCAAAACGGACTTCCGCCACCGAAATCCAACGATGCGAATCCTCACGATTCCATCAACACAATACAAGGTAATCCAGCGATCCAGCGCCCTCAGCATAGATCCCCATGATGATCCCGTCGGACCAACGCATGGTGGAAAACCCGTCCAACGATCCAGCGCCCTCAGCATAGATCCCCATGATGATCCCGTCGGACCAACGCATGGTGGACATTCGATCCAGCGCCCTCAGCATAGATCCTCATGACCCCCTCGGATCATTTATACCATAATCAATCAATTATGCATACACATATGCATTTCAATATGTTCATCAATACGAACAAACAACAACGAATATCACGAGAATTTCCAGAAATACATCTCATATTCAACAATATGAACAAAACCACAAGCATGATAAATCGAACTCGACATATGATACTTGCCTCAAAATGGCAAGGACGAAACACCTCGATGATCTCAACACACTCGAAGGCCGCCTCCTTCGATCAACGTAACGAGCTCGAACCTTAACAAAAGGAATGATATACAAATCATCTCAAGTCGACGATGGCCTAACAATTCGGTCTACGGCCGAAAAGCTCAAAATAAACAATGCTGGATCTTAGCGTGCGCTTACGTACTTACGTAACGTGCGCTAAGCTCGTTAGCGACGCTATCGTGTAAGACTAGCGTGCGCTAGTTACGAATCGATTTGAACCGGCCGATACATAACGTCGCTACGTGCGTTTTGTACGTTAATCAACCCCGATAGCGCACGTTAACTCACATATGTTAGCGTGCGCTAACGTTGCATGGCAGAATACTGCTAACGGAAAAACTGGGTTGAACAGTGGTGAATTCATGAATTCTATGTTGATACAACAAATCATCCTCAAGTTTGACATGCTAATAAGGTTGTGGAAGTTCCATGATCATGAGGCACAAATATACGGATAATCCTCTCAACAACATATCTTTTCTAAGATCTTCACGAAATATACCAAGTTCCGATTATTTCAAGTCCCAAAACATATGATTCCTTACGTAAAACATACGAACTAGGAAATCTCCGATTATTGATCATAAATTGATTTGAAAACGCTTAAGAGTCCACAAACTGAGATGGTTCAAAGGTTCATACGATAAATAGTGCCGATACGTCAAAAGTATCCTTCTAACATGTGATGACCGATCATAAACGAAATAACTGGCTATCAAAACATGATCAGACGTCCTTAAAAAACATTACTAACATCGGTGAAGAATCACCTACCTCAAAGTAGTGAAGAACACGGAGGAAGTTGAAGCAATCCAACACCGAAAGCTTGAACACCAATCTCCAATGATATACGATATTCAATCACGAACTAGGGTGTTGATATGAAGTGTTTGGGGTGAAGGAAGTTATGTTGTAATACCCGGTTGTAATTCAGTAATTATCATTCAGTAATTATCATTCAGTATTTGATACTCAGTAATTTCATTCATTATTGATCATTTGTCACTCAGATTCAGTCATGGTATTCATCATTCAGAGTAATTGTATCGAGTATCGATCGTCATTCATCATTAATCTGATTGGAGTTTCGTGCCGTGTTTATCATCATTGTCATTTTCGTTGCAAGCTGTGCTTGAGGAGTAGCGCACGCTACATACTCCTTTTAGCATACGCTAATTGGGTAGAGGTCACGCTACCGCTCAGCTTTAGCGCACGCTAAGGCTACCTTGGCTGCAGTCCAGAAGGTACTGGACTGCAGGTGAGAATAATGGTAGCGCACGCTACGAGTGGTAAGTAGCGCGCGCTAACGGGTTGTAGTAGCGCACGCTATATGTGTGGAGTAGCGCGCGCTAGGGGCGGATCGGGTTGAGTCCAGTGGCTACTGGACTGCACCGGGTTTATTCATAGCGCACGCTATGCATTGTTGTTAGCGTACGCAGTCGACATATTAGCGCACGCTAAATAATGGTTGTAGCGCACGCTATCGAGGTTAGATCAGAGGGCAGATGGTTTTCTGGACTCCAGTACTGGGCGTCAAGTATTTCGCTAGCGCACGCTAACAATGGATATTAGCGCACGCTAGTAGTATGGGCCGAGCGCACGCTACGAAGAGGTACGTAGCGCGCGCTACCGTGTTCGGACAAGGTACCGGACTACCCAAAGTACTCGTTAGCGCACGCTATGCACTGTGGCTAGCGCACGCTAACTGGACCGAGTATAAATTGGACGATTAGTCGACTTCGTCATTTGTTCATCTCATTTCACTCCTTCGGTATTATTGGGCGATTTCGAGCGATTCGGAGAGGATTCTTCGAGGTGTAATCATCAACCATCATCTTCAAGTCTTTGAGTTGAATTTATCATCATTTCATCATCTTCATCACATCGAATCAAAGGTATTAATCTCTTGGATCTAGAATTTGATTTTGGGTTTTCCTTCCGATTTCTTCGTAAGCTTGGATTATCATTGGGATATGTTAAGTTATGGATTATCTACTTGGATAAATATATTCCTACGTATTTAATGGTTATTTTCGAATTGTTTTCAAGAACCCTTGGGGTTGACTTCGTTAATTGGGGATTTTCCGATTGATGTCGTTATAATCATGAATTATGGATTCCTAATGGATTATTGATATCCTTGAAGTGTTTTGTTAGTTCGAAATACTCATTTTAGTGTTGGTTTCGACATATTCGGGATTGGATATTTTCGAAGTCGTGTGGTTGGTTACGTATTCGTTAGAATGCCCCTATGAGTTCGATTATCGTTGTTTCGACCTTTGGGTTAGTCGTGTTTTGTTGTTTGATGCGTGTATTGAACGGTTGTTGGTAATTATTGTTGTTCAAGGTTGTTCGAGCGATCGGTATCTTGGTTAGGACGTTGTTCGTGGACGGACATTCTTCATCGGTATTGTGTAAGTTAAATCTTACTCGGTTAAAAGGATACTCATTCCTTTTGTTGTTGATTGCTCATGATCATAATTCATTCATCATAATATTAATCATTTTGAGACTTGTAAGTGTCGAATAATCATTTCATTCACGAGGAACGACGGTTCCAAATCTTTTCTTTGGTTTGTCAATCACGTCACTATTACTTTCATTTCGGTGAGTCATCTTGACCTTGTCTAATTATTCTTCATTGGTGTTCATCATGGTCATTCTCGTTCATGTGACCTTCCGGGTTCATATTGCGTGGCCGGGTGTGGCTGTGTGGAATTTTTAGTCGGGCACATGATGGTCATGTATTGGGTTCAACGATACATCGGACCGTGCACACGGTAACGCTTACCTCCGTGAGACTAATTAGGTACAAGGACGGGTGTGTCCGGTCATTCGTCTTGTACACTTGCACAGAACACTACGGGCGTACTATGATACTCCTCTTCAGCGTAATTCATAATTAAGAATATTTCATAACTTGATTAATTCATGATTGTGTAATTTCAACTCTTGAGGATTGTTGTTACGTATGGCGGCCGTTGGGGATTTTGTTTTAGTCACGGCAAGGCAAAGGCAGGAAGAGCATGTTGTGGCGGCGAGTCAGTGATACTAGTAGGGGCCCCGATCATTCCGTTTGTTGATCATTTTCGATCATTTGATTATTTACATCATTTGTATTTTCATTGCAAATTCCGTTTGTAATGTTTATTTATTCAGGTGGTGTATTTTATCTTCATATAAAATACACTAGTATTCGGTATTGTCTGGTGTGTCGTACTTAAACTCCTCATCGGAGTGTTTGGTAATATAATGTGGTTCGGTACTACAATTATATTATTTAATTCATCATTTTCTTTTGCTGGTGGGTCCCGATCGGGGATTCACGACCGTAATATCCGCCTAGTTTGGGGTGTTACGAGTTGGTATCGGAGCGTGGTTTTGAATACTACCCTCCAAGTCATGTCTCATTTGAAATCATCATCGGACTAGTATCATTGGACTTTCGCGTCACGTGTGACTGTGCAAATGCCGAGCCAATCGGACCAAGAAGCGTAAGATTTCTAATGCCATGGTATAATTTACGGCATTAATCATTCATTCATAATTCATCGATTAACAATCCTCAATCATCATTGTCACGTTGACCAGGACGGTCGAGTTAACACATTAATCACCAATTCATTTCATTGTTCGATTGTTGATCGTGAAGATCGAATCATTAATCTTGTTAACTCATTCAAGATAATCATTTGATAACTTCATCGGATAATCATGTCACGTCAATTGATCATTCATGTAATCGCCGTATTTGAGCGCGTATGCTCATTTTCATCATTTCATAATATAATCATAATGTGATACTCATGCGAGATATATAATCATCATATGACTTTCCACTTCGATATGGAAAGGGTGGCAGAGGACGTGGAGGACGAGGCCGTGGAGCGGGCCGAATCCCGAGAGCTCGTGTGAATACACGTGCAACGCGAGGAATAATGCTAATTCATCGAGCGGCAGCCAGCGCCACTCATTCACACAGACGCGATCATTCATTATCGGGAGTCGTGCAGGACACGGCTCGGTCGAGAGGGTGTCCGGGTTGATCCACTCGCATTTATGCGGGGCATGATAGCCCAAATGACTCGAATGGCTCGGTTGATGGAGACGATGCATAACTCCATCAATCGGGAATCGGCGAGCTCCTCCGCCGCCACCTCGGAGGCAAGAGAGGAATGTGAGTAACATCATCGGCGATATCTCTCGCCGAAGGCCACCTACTTTTGAGGGCTCGTCGGGCCGGCAGATATCATTCATTGGCTCGAGCATTTCGAGAAGTCGTTTGCTATGGTAGAGTGTCCCGAGGGACACAAAGTTTGTTGCGGCTTACTACCTTGGTAAGAGCGCACATTCTTGGTGGTTGTCATTGAAGCCCACCGAAGGATCTTGTACTTGGGATCGATTCAAGACTCTCATGATGGAGAGGTATTATCCGGCCCCACTCGGAGAGGCCAAGTGTCGAATTGCTCACCCCCAGGCCCTCAACAGACGAGGATGTTCTCGCTATTGCCGAGAAATTTCGGGAACTTCTTCCTTTCGCCTCGTCCATCATTCATTCGAGGCGGATAAAATCAAGTATTTGACAAGAGGTGAAACCCCGTATGAGACTTGATTACTTAATCATAATTGCACCACGTTGGCGAATTCATTGAGAAAGCTCTCACCTACGAGCTTCTTGCTAAGGAAATTGCTAAGCAAAGAACCTTCGTCACAGCAAGAAATCGAAGAATCGTAATCGATCAAGTCGGTCGACAACTTTCAAGAAACCCCGTGCGGGCTCTGCTTTTTCGAGCGACCTCGAGATCGTCTAAACCGCGGAATCTCGATCACGAGCGGCGATTCGCCATCACTGTATAATCATGGGAACTTGGTCACCTCGGTACCAAGTGTCCGAGGCGGAACTATCACATGTCATAAGCGTGGAATTGTGGGACATAAGGCCCGTTTTTGCCGTAGGGACTCCAAACCTACTCGAGACGTCATCTCGGGCACCTAAGCGATCAGTGCCGTTAATCGAGCCACTCAATCGGCGTCGTTTAAAGCAGCGGGAGCGACTAAAGGTGGAGCTTTTAGCCATCGACAGGAGCGTCGGTCAGGACTAGCAAGCCCGGATTTATGAGATGAAGAAGACCGATGATCCAGAGGCCCGAATGATCTCGTACACTCGATATTCTATCTCAACTTTGTGTGTACTCTTTTTGATCTTGGTGCATCGCATTCATTCATTTCCGAGTCATGTTTGAGTAGACTAAATGCAGGTAGTGCTACTAGTTGTGAGCCTTATGTCATTGGCCTACACGATGGTAGGCGAATTATCGTGTCGGGAGATTGAGAATTGTCGATTCAATTTCATGGTCGTGTATGGCGGGACCTAATCGTGGTAGATTTGCCGAGGGCGACGTCATCTTGGGTATCGATTGGATGGATTGTCATGATGCCATCATTAATATCCGTAGCGTATGGTCACTATCATTTTGAGACGATGGAGTTGAATGTGTGTTTCGGGAGGTAATCCTACATTGCTCGTAAGGTCATTAATTCAATGAAAGCGGTAAGGTTACTCAATCGAGGATGTGTCGGTTATTGGTGCTATATGGCCAAAACCGATAAGTCATCGATAATGTTAACGGATATTCCGGTGGTGAGGGAATATGCCGATGTTTTCCAGACGAGTTACTGGTTTGCCTCCACGAGAGGATGTGGAATTCACGATTGAGTTGGAGCACAGTACGTCCCGATATCGAAGGCGCCGTCGGATGGCCCGGCGAGATGCGGGAATTAAAGAACCAACTTGAGGAGTTGTTCGAGAAAGGTTATATTCGACCGAGTGCGTCCCAGTGGGAGCGCCGGTGTTATTTGTCAAGAAGAAGGATGGTTCATTCCGCTTATGTATTGATTATCGGGAGTTGACAGGTGACGATCAAGAATAAGTATCCCTTACCCGTATTGATGATCTCTTAGATCAACTTGAGGAGCTTGATATTTTCCAAGATCGACTTAAGATCTGGATACCATCGATTGCGGATTCGAGTCGGATATCGCGAGGACGGCGTTTCGAACTCGCTATGGTCACTATGAGTTTGTGGTTATGCCGTTTGGATTGACTAATGCACCTGCGGTATTCATGGAGTTAATGAATCGGGTTTTCATCGACTTTTTGGATCGGTTTGTTGTTGTCTTCATCGATGACATTTTGATTTATTCTCGTGACCGGGAGGAACACGAGTCTCACCTTCATCGAGTGCTCGACGTGTTGAGACGAGAACAACTTTATGGGAAGTTCTCCAAATGTGAGTTCTGGATGTCCGAAGTGATGTTTCTCGGACACGTAATTTCATCAGACGGAGTTCGTGTCGATCCTCAGAAGACGGAGGCTATTCGAGATTGGCTACCTCCGAAGAGTGTTAAGGAAATCCGAAGCTTCCTCGGATTAGCGGGTTATTATCGGCGATTTGTGGAAGGATTTTCTAAAATCGCTCAACCCTTGACGAACTTATTGCGGAAGGATAAGAAATACACGTGGTCCGACGCGTGTCAACGGAGTTTTGAGGAACTCAAGAGTCGGTTAATGTCAGCACATGTACTTTCCTTGCCGCAGGGGACGGAAGGATTTGTGGTCTATAGTGATGCGTCCGGACAGGGTCTCGGATGTGTGCTCATGCAGAACGGGAAAGTTATTGCCTATGCTTCACGGCAATTGAGACCTTACGAGGTTAATTATCCGACCCACGACCTGGAGCTAGCACCCGTGGTGTTCGCTTTGAAGATTTGGCGTCATTACCTTTATGGCGTCACCTGTCAGATATTCACCGATCATAAGAGCTTAAAGTATATATTTACTCAGAAGGAGTTAAATATGCGTCGAGAGGCAGTGGTTGGAATTAATCAAGGATTATGATATCGAGATCCTCTACCACCGGGCAAGGCGACGTTATCGCCGACGCCTTGAGTCGTAAGTCCGTTCGGGAGCGGATGCTTGCCGTTTACGATTCGAAGGAGCTTCGCGGGAACTCCTTAGACCCGAGATCGAGGTCAGCCGGCGCGAGTTCGAGGCGGCTTTGTATGTTAGAGATTTCCTCGTCACTAGAGGAGACAATTCGAGAGAATCAGGGTTCGGACCCATCATTGTTGCGCATCCGTGAGGATGTGGCTCAGGGGAAAGCCCCTGGATTTGTGGTCCACGAGGATGGACTTTTGAGGTTTAAGAATCGGTTGTGTGTACCGGCAAATGGCGAGTTGAAAAACTCGATTTTGAAAGAAGCTCATGCTACCCCTTACTCCGTTCATCCGGGGTCTAGCAAGATGTACAAGGACTTGAAACAAAATTACTGGTGGAGTAATATGAAGCGAGAAGTCGCAGAATTTGTTTCGAGATGCTTAACCTGTCAACAAGTTAAGATTGAACATCAGTGACCGGCGGGTATGCTGAAACCTCTTCCTATTCCCGAATGGAAGTGGGAAGACATTTCTATGGATTTCATCACGAGTTTGCCGACGAGTCGTCGTGGCATGAATACGATCTGGGTGATCGTGGACCGTGTTGTGTCACGATTTATTCATCCCGACAGGCGATCGACTATAAGGCCGAGCGACCAAGTCAACATCAGTCAAACCATGACTAGCTCGCCAAGTCGAAGATATCAAACCACCATCAGTTACCCAGCGATCGACCCCCAAGGCGATCGCCCTTTGGCAGCTGGCGATCTGCTCTACTAACCGGCTAAGGGCAATCGACCTGCGCCCGAGCGAGACGATCGCCGTCAAAATCATCGAGGCTGGATCTCGAAAAGCACCCACGTGCGAGATCCATAAAAGGCGCTGACAAGATCTTTTGCTAACTGACAAGATCTTTGACCAAAGCCTGTCACCTACCCCACCTACCGGCATGTGCGCCGAAAGTTGTCAGTAGGGCCGCATGTGACTAACTCAGGACGCGTGTAAGCTCCCCATTGGACCGAGTAGTTGACTGCCAACAACTCCTGCAGACTTTGAGGGGACAGGCCCATGTGCTAAAAGACGATCGCCCGATTATTATATTGCAGTAAAGGCGATCGCCCGGCGTATCCAAGCCCTATAAATAGAGAACCTCCTCCTACTGGAAAAAGGTTCAGAACTCATCCACTACAGTTCCGAATTCATTCTGACTTACGCTCATAGCTCATTCTCTCACATTCCGATACATCCACGGAAATACTGAAGAACACCCACGTATCATCAAGCTCCCGGCTATCTCACCGGAATCCATCTCAGGACTTCTCTCTCCAAATCTCTCGTCCAGAAGACGATCGGCAGAAGCAGCAAGTCTCCACTAGACAGATTCCAAGGGATTCACAAGCCCAGAAGCCCAAACATCCAGCTATATACTCGCCGTGAGAGGCGGTCGATCTCTCACCGCCGCGACTGTTCATCACCTTTGTTACAAGAACTCACAGAGCATCAAATCTGGTTCTTAGGCAATCTACACGCTCACTAGCTAAGATAACAAGAAACTTTACACTCATTGTAATTGTATTCTTACATTAGTACTTGTATCCCGAATATCGGTATTAATAATATCTCGCGAGAGCATTCAAGCCGGGACTAACAACCCGGCAAATCTTGTGTTATTTATCTTTCTCACGGAAGTGCTCTTGCATTTGTTTGCTATCCCATCCATTCCAGCAATATCTATCTCCGGATAATATTTTGGGTAGCAACAATTAGCGCTAGAAGGAGGCGCATCTAACCCTCAAACTTTTATTTCTACGTCCAAGAACACCACTGTTCTCGGGCATATACTTGAAGTGACACTCACTGCGCTTCAAAGAAAACCTTCAGATCATGACATCCGCCGGTACTTGAAGCAAGTTGCTCTCGAACCGCCGGACACCATATCCGGCTCAATCCGAACCCGGCCGGACGACGGGAAGCGCGGCGGCGAGACTCTCGATCCCGCATCAGAGATGGCCCCAACCTCTCACTCGATCAATTCCAAGGCGAGGAACAGATCGAGGAGGCTATGGCCATCTGGAGGAGCGACGAGAGCATGCGCGCCACCCGCGATAACTCCCTCGATCATCCGCCGCATGGGAAAGCGGAAATTCAATGGGCTACCGAACGAGCGATCGTCAAAAGCCCCACTTCGCGAGAAAGGCTCTCGCACGGCCGGCGGATCCATATTCGATCGCTTGGGACGCGACCCATCCGGCGGCCAAGGGCACTCTGTTTCCAACCTTGAAAAGACGGAATCGAATCCGTCACGGGGAGTTCGGCTACTCACCTCACGGTGACGCATGTCGGCCATCGACTCCGCCCGATCGCCGGGGACTCGGTACTCAATCACCTCGGCTCCGCTCCGATCGCCGAGCCGCTAAGATCGAGCCACGGCGATGGCCGCCATGCAACGTCAGCTCGACGAGATGAGAGCACTCTTGGACACTGGGGCAAGCACCAGCAAGAAGATCGCCGGGCCGACCGAGCCACTCGCGGTCCACATCGAGCTTGCCCCCATACAACCAACGATCGCTCCTCCTAAAACACCTCTCTATAAGGGGAGATCGGACCCAGAAACCCACCTGAGTAAATTCCGAATTTACATGACTGGGTGTGGGGCATCTGATGCAACCAAGTGCCGGATCTTCCCGCTGACATTGGGCGAGCTGGCCCATAAGTGGTACGTCTCACTACCACCGCGATCGGTCACCTCTTTTAAGAAATTGGCGGATGACTTCACGTCATACTTCGCCAACAAGGTCGCCAGACCAGAAGGCCCCCAGCGCATGATAAAAATCAAGCAGGGGAAGAATCGCCAGCCTTGATTACATCGACCGGGTAGACGAAATCATCCTCACCGGCGAACCCGTCAGTGATGAGCTCGCTCTCTACTCGGTCATGGGGGGATTCCACGGTCACTCTCCCATGTTCAGACATCTCTCCAAGGATATTCCCCCAACTTACACGATCTTCCGCGCTAAAGCTGCCAACTTCCTGGCCAGGCAAAGGCTACTCACCCTCCGCTTAGACGAGGAAACGCCACCTCTTGCCCAGAAGATAGCGATCGCCAAAGCAAAGAAGGCGATCGCCAAGACACCCGGAGATCTCAAAGCTTTCGAGGACATGGAAGCCCATCTCCTCCATACGTTCAACAGAACTCCGACACATATTTTCTATGCCATCAAGGGGCACGAAGAGCTCAAAAAGCCTAAGGCGATAAGGGACCACGGTCACCTCGACAACAACCAATATTGTGCCTACCACAAGAGTCCCGGCCACAACACCAACAATTGCCGCGACCTCCTCAAACAGCTCTGGAGACTGTTCGAGGAGGGCAAGTTGGACAGCCTATTGGTTTAGCCGAAGCCCCCGCCTATCTCTATAGACGATCGAGCGCAAAACAGGCTGGGAAGCTCATACGAGCCGACCCCTGGATCAACCTCGGCGACCGTCTCTATATGCTTCAATCAAGAGAAGGAGACCACGGAAGTCATCCCGATCTCCCTCCTTATTTAAGAAACCGGAGGACTCGATCGCCATCTGCAGTTCACCGTCTAACACGATGGACTAAGGCACGAAATCGCCTCCCCCGCACAACGTACACCGGCAAAGGTCGGCATCTACATGACGATCCAAGGTGGAAGAGTGCAGCCATGGTCCTGGTGGTCGATAATTCCGACTGCTTAGGCCATGCAAGGTCCCTTTAGGCCAAGATCGCCCGCCCTTCGTTTAAATACGAGGCCGGCGTAGTCTGAGGTCCCTCCAAAATAAATCAGTGGACACAATCGCTCGCCCTCAAAGGTTCATCATCTGACACGGTGAACCCGGACAATGCGACGTGCCACAACCCCGTCTCAACGTACACCGTCGAGGTCGGCCATCTCCATGGCTGGCCGAGGTGGAAGCAGAGCTAACAAGCCGCGGGCGCGGAGTTGATTCATCCGACGCTGCCCCGCGCAAGGACTCCTCTAGACCGAGACCGCACGCCCTTCGTTTAAATACGAGGCGAGGCGCAGCCTAACGGAGGACCCTCATAATAAAGTGAGTCACGAGACACTCAATGTCTTCGCGCATCAAGACATGATCAAGGAGTTTGGTCCATCGAACTCCGCGATCGTGCACGGTTCCTCAAGACGGACGACCGTCCCCGAGGATTCGACAAAGTTAAAGACCGCTCACTCAAGGAATTATTTTCATCCCCTTACTTCCACTAAGTGAATAAAAACAAGGGGCAAGAAGAGTGCGGACTACCTACACGACGATCGTCGCTATTCAACCACATACGGAGATCGTCATTTTTCGGATGTAGTGCAATGATCGAACTTGTTGTAAAAAGTTGTCTTATGAGTTTATCAATTCATTTGGAACTACCCTCGCAACGATCTCTCCTCACACATTTGTACAAAGTCAAACAAAGACTTAAAAATAACCATTCATTCAAGTGATAAGTCAGAAAGACAAATGCTCATTTCATTACTTGAAAAAATAGAGTACATGATCGCCCGAAGGCCTAAGTGCTACAAAAGAAAGCTACAAACTACAAAGAAAGTAAGCTAAAAACATCAAAAAGGAAGCGCCTCAGGCCCCTGCCGGGCCTTCGCCATCAGCATTCGGCGCGGTTCCCTCATCCTCCGGAGCATCGGGATGAGCAAGACTGTCTGGAGACGGATACCAGCTCAAATCCACACCGATGTCCGCCAGGTCCAAGATCGGAAAGGAGAAAGCCGAATTGAGAGGATGCTCCAATGCATATGACTTGAACTTCTCGGCAAGAGGACCGACCTCCAAGCCTCCCTTCTTAGCCGCTCGGATCGAGTCGGCGAACGCCAAATAATAGGCGAACTCGCTGACATACTCCAAGTTTTGGAAGGGATCGGCCTTGGTCGCCTCAACCTCTCCTCTCAGCTCGGCCGCCGCTGCTGCGATCCACAGAGCTCGGCCTCCCTCGCGGCAACCTTCTCTTTCGCCTCACTTGACTCGGCTGTCAGTAGGCGATCGTCACCTTCTGGCGATCGGCCTCCTCCTCAGCAACATTCCTCGCCTGGACGGCACTCTGCATCTGGTCCCGAAATCGGTCGACCGCCATTCGGAATTTCTCAGTCTCCTTCTTCTCCAGCTCAAGCTCATGGCTCGCCCGCTTGGCCGCCTCCAAGGAGTCCTTCTCCATCGCCACGATCTTGTCAGCAAACTCGGCGTTCTCTTTCCGATCCGCCTCGAGATCCTCCTGAAGGCGAACGGTGGAGGGCCTCCCCTCAAACTCCTGAGCAGCCTGGAAGGCCATGGTCGCCGTCTGAAGAGAAAGGGCGACAACAGCATGCATCGAACTCGACGATCGCTGCCGAGCAATCGCATCCAGATCAGTTGTCCACGCCTTCGGCAGGGCGGAAGCAGCCTTGCTCACATAGGGAGGAATGTCGCAGGAATGGCGAGGAGATCGACTCGCCAGGAAATCCACGACCATCGGTGGACAAGACGGGTCTGCGCGACGGATCCTGCACCAAAACACCAAGGTTAATACAACTCCTACGCAGATGTAATTGTCAACACAGAAATGCTATCTACCTCTCAGCCTTCTCGGGATCCCGACCGAAAAATGGTTTCCCTCGAGGAGTTTCCGCATCCGCGATCGCCGTCTCCCGCAGAAAAGCCGCAGAGGGCGGCTCGCGCTCCGGAGCAACGATGGTGATCGGAGGCGCGGCGATCGGCACTTCATCGCCGGGGCGAAGCAGAAGTTTCTTGCGGCCTCGGCCTCTTGCGGTCGCCCGAAGCCCCTCCTCCGAATTTCCTCCTCAACCTCGACTGCGCTACGCGAGGCTCCGGCTCCGCACGAGGCTCGCCTCTCCGAACTATAGGCAATGCGGCGGTGGAACCGAGTCGACCTCTTCGCGAAGACGGCTGAGACTCCTGGGTTCGACATAGCGATCTCACGGAGGCTCCAAAAGCGAGAAACGAACCTCTGCAGCTAAAGACGATCGACTAACGGTCGAGACAACATCCTTAAAATAAGGCGATCGCCTAGTAAGTGAAGATCGCAGACCACATACAGCACCGCGAGATGTCTCGGGAAGCGGAATAGTCGAGCCGACAACCGGCGACTCTCCTTGTTGATCCGAGTGGCGTCTAGGTCGTCGTCCGACAAGCTCTAATTCGCTCCCAAACAACGAGGAAGTCGAAGGCGGCTCCTCGATCGCCGGAATATGAAAGCTTGCAAAGCAATCAAATTAGATCGGTCAACGCATCAGCGAAGGGAGAGTCTAAACCCTTAGGATTCCTCTCCCAAAATTCGGTGGGGATCTCCGGTTCGCACAGGGATTGTCGCTCGCCGAAGCTCTCCACTTGCCGGCGACCCCGAACCACTTCGTCGATCGCCCGTATCTTATTCGAACTCCATGAATCACCGGCCAGATCGGCCTTGGATGTGGTAACCGACCAACCCTCTATGAGCCGTCGGTTTAAGCAGATGATTCATCTCCAACGGCGACGGGGAGGCGGTACGGGCGGTGACCGCCGAATAGGGTGAAAGTGCATATGATTTGGAGCCGGGCGTTCGGCGTCGGTGAGCGGCGCCACATTCCAAGTGGCCAACAGATGGGAGACCGCAAGGACGGAGGGAAGCGCGGCCGGCCTCCATAACGGCCTCACTCACTGCGACCATACCCATCGGAGGCTGGTCGGCTCGTTCATTCTCCGGCGCGAACATGTCCACATCTCAAGGAACATGGAATCTTGTCCTCAGACGGCGGATCTCTCTGGGCGTCGAGCTCCGTATTTGGCGGCGACCACAACGATCATTGCGCGGCACGATCTGCGACCGCTTGGGAGCACATAGGGATAAGCGACCGAATATCCCCTGAAGTCGAATCTCGGAGTAGGACCGCTAACCTATCCATTATTTCAGAAAGGCCCTATAGGCCCGTCCAAAATCACTATGTTGCTCCCGGTAAGCCCCGATCGCGGATCTCTCTCGTCTGCGATCGTCTCTCCTCGGCCGGCTCCGACTCCCTAGCAACATCGGCCTCATTGAACAAAGCCTCAACTTCAGCCGGGTCGATTCCGGCCTTAATTGCCGTCTCAGTGGAAGACGGAAGAAGTTTCTCCCAGGCGGCCGATGTCCCGTGGCGGAATCAGTTCCCGCTCCAAACGATGATGAGGTTCCGGCCATTTTCAGAGTTAGAAAGGAAGAGAAGGATTTTTCTTACCCTAAAGTGAAATCGATCGACGATCGGCGCTTAGATCTTCAAAAAAAAAAAAAAAAAAAAAAAAAAATTCGGCAGCAGGACCTTCTTTCTCCAATGCGTACGCGTGAGTGAGACTGCAGCCCCGCGCCCCCTTTTATAGGAGAAAGCAGGGACCTGTCATTGGTAATCTCATTCATTATTGATCCTTATTGATTCCGTTTGGGAGTTTGCCTTACCGTTGGTATCCTTGGTTATTAGTCCTTGATTGATGTTATTGGAGTTTACCGTGTCGTCGGTATTGTCAGTTGTTGATCCCTTATTATCCCTATTGGAGTATACCGTGTCGTTGGTACTTCCGGTCGTTGGTCCTTATTGATCTTGCTAGAGTTTACTATGTCGTCAGTATTCTCGGTTGTTGAACTTTATTGATCTTATTGGGGTTTATCGTACCGTTGGTATTTCTGGTTGTCAACTCTTTTGATCTTGTTAGAGTTTACCATGTCGTTGGTATTCTCGATTATTGATTCTTCATTGATCCTTACCATGTCGTTGGTATTCTCGATTATTGATTCTTCATTGATCCTTACCGTGTCGTCGGTATTCTCGGTTGTCGACCTTTTATTGATCTTGTTGGGATTTGCCGTATTGTCGGTATTCTCGGTTATGGATTCTTCCTTGATCTTGTTGGAGTTACCATACCATGGCATTCTCGTTCGTGGTTGATCCTTTGTCGATCTTGTGTGGAAATATCATGTCATTGATAATTCCGTTGTGATGCATTGATTGTGTGAGCATTCACGCTTTGTATTGATATTCGGGACTTGCTATTGTCTCGGAACAGTTGGATTACAGGTGTGCCATGTGATATCGGTTTTATCAGGATTGGGATTCGATTGTGCGACCCAGCCGGCAGAGTTAGTCTTGGCCAGATCATTCTAATCGAGATATGTTTCTGTTTGGAAATCTTGGTAGTGTTTCGGATACAGTACAGGTGATTACATTTGAATTCGTTCATTACTTAAGGACACGAGGCGTGGAATATGGTAAGATTTAATTGTTATGGTTGTGACAGGTTGGTAAGGTTACTTCGGTGAGATCATATTGGAATTATTCAATAAGGGAAAACCTCAGGGGTCGGATCTCAAACGGCGCACCAGTTGACCCCCTCGAGACCCGCGTACGCGTCTTTTCGAGGACGCGTCAGCCGAGGAGTCATTAATGACCGTTGGCGTCCTCCAATAGGAGCCTGACACGTGCGCGGAGACTTTTCAACGCCCGATGCTTTTTCCCGCGCAGTTCAGCTGCCAACCAGGTCGTCCGAAATCCAGAGTATATCAGCTCGAAGACGATCGCCAGTTCAATAAAACACGAAGTCGCTCGTCAATAGTTCAGCGATCGCCAAGAGAGCCACCTCACCCCACGTTTCCAACGTATGAGCGAGCTGGGGGGCAATTGTTGTGTCACGATTTATTCATCCCGACAGGCGATCGACTATAAGGCCGAGCGACCAAGTCAACATCAGTCAAACCATGACTAGCTCGCCAAGTCGAAGATATCAAACCACCATCAGTTACCCAGCGATCGACCCCCAAGGCGATCGCCCTTTGGCAGCTGGCGATCTGCTCTACTAACCGGCTAAGGGCAATCGACCTGCGCCCCGAGCAGAGACGATCGCCCGTCAAAATCATCGAGGACTGGATCTCAGAAAAGCACCCACGTGCAGATCCATAAAAGGCGCTGACAAGATCTTTTGCTAACTGACAAGATCTTTGACCAAAGCCTGTCACCTACCCCACCTACCGGCATGTGCGCCGAAAGTTGTCAGTAGGGCCGCATGTGACTAACTCAGGACGCGTGTAAGCTCCCCATTGGACCGAGTAGTTGACTGCCAACAACTCCTGCAGACTTTGAGGGGACAGGCCCATGTGCTAAAAGACGATCGCCCGATTATTATATTGCAGTAAAGGCGATCGCCCGACGTATCCAAGCCCTATAAATAGAGAACCTCCTCCTACTGGAAAAAGGTTCAGAACTCATCCACTACAGTTCCGAATTCATTCTGACTTACGCTCAGAGCTCATTCTCTCACATTCCGATACATCCACGGAAATACTGAAGAACACCCACGTATCATCAAGCTCCCGGCTATCTCACCGGAATCCATCTCAGGACTTCTCTCTCCAAATCTCTCGTCCAGAAGACGATCGGCAGAAGCAGCAAGTCTCCACTAGACAGATTCCAAGGGATTCACAAGCCCAGAAGCCCAAACATCCAGCTATATACTCGCCGTGAGAGGCGGTCGATCTCTCACCGCCGCGACTGTTCATCACCTTTGTTACAAGAACTCACAGAGCATCAAATCTGGTTCTTCCGGCAATCTACACGCTCACTAGCTAAGATAACAAGAAACTTTACACTCATTGTAATTGTATTCTTACATTAGTACTTGTATCCCCGAATATCGGTATTAATAATATCTCGCGAGAGCATTCAAGCCCGGGACTAACAACCCCGGCAAATCTTGTGTTATTTATCTTTCTCACGGAAGTGCTCTTGCATTTGTTTGCTATCCCATCCATTCCAGCAATATCTATCTCCGGATAATATTTTGGGTAGCAACAGACCGCTTAACTAAATCAGCTCATTTCCTTGAGATCAAGGAAACGTGGGGTCCCGAGAGACTTGCTCAACTGTTCATCAAAGAGATAGTCAGACTGCACGGTACTCCTAAAAGTATCGTTTCCGATCGTGACGGACGGTTTGTGTCGCATTTTGGAAATCGATTCATCGTGCTATGGGAACTCGGCTTAATCTCGATCGCTTTTCATCCTCGGTCAGACGGACAATCGAGAAGGACCATTCGGACATTAGAGGACATGTTGAGGGCATGCGTCCTCGATTGGAAAGACGATTGGGAAGCCCAACTACCATTGATCGAGTTCACGTATAATAATAGTTGGCATGCTTGATCAAGATGGCACCTTACGAGGCCTTGTATGGTCGTCGTTGTCGATCTCCGTTGTGTTGGGACGACTTATCGAATCAATCGGCAGAGCCCGATATGCTTATAGCCGCCCGTGAGAAGGTAGCTTTGATCGAGTCGTTTGTTGACCGCTCGAGTCGGAAATCATATGCGAGATAGCAAGTAAATCGACCATTAGAGTTCGAGTGGTGACCATGTGTTAGTCAAGGTATCCCAGTCGTGGTATCTTCCATTTTGGGAAGAGGAAAGTTGAGTCCGAGATTCATCGGACCGTTTGAGATTTTGGATCGGGTGGGCGAGTTAGCTTATCGATTGGCTTTACCTCCGGCGTTGAGCCGAATTCATAATGTGTTTCATGTCTCTCAGTTGCGGAAGTATGTTGTCGACCCGAGTCACATACTTCAGTTCGATGAAATCGAGATTGCCGATGATCATTCATATGAGGAGCGTCCTGTGCGAGTTTTAGAGCGGCGAATCAAACAGTTGAGGAATAAGACGATTCCTTTGGTTAAAATTCAGTGGTCTAGACACGGAGTCGAAGAGGCTACTTGGGAAACCGAGGATAGTATGCGGGAGAGTTATCCCGAGTTGTTTGACCCTTAGTTTCGAGACGAAACTCTTTTAAGGGGGTGTATGTAATACCGGTTGTAATTCGAGAATTATCATTCAAGAATTATCATTCAAGATTTGATACTCATTAATTTCATTCATTATTGATCATTTGTCACTCGATTGATCATGGTATTCATCATTGAGTAATTGTATCGAGTATCGATCGTCATTCATCATTAATCGATTGGAGTTTCGTGCCGTGTTTATCATCATTGTCATTTTCGTTGCAAGTCGTGCTTGAGGAGTAGCGCACGCTACATACTCCTTTTAGCGTCGCTAATTGGGTAGAGGTAGCGCACGCTACCGCTCGGCTTTAGCGCACGCTAAGGCTACAGGCTGCGATCCGTAAGGTACCGACCGGCAGTGAGAATAATGGTAGCGCACGCTACGAGTGGTAAGTAGCGCGCGCTAAGCAGGTTGTAGTAGCGCACGCTATATGTGGAGTAGCGCGCGCTAGGCGGATCGGGTTGAGTCCGGTGGCTCTTTGCGCATCGGTTTATTCATAGCGCCACGCTATGCATTGTTGTTAGCGTCTGCGATCGACATATTAGCGCACGCTAAATAATGGTTGTAGCGCACGCTATCGAGGTTAGATCAGAGGGCAGATGGTTTTCTGGACTCCAGTACTGGGCGTCAAGTATTTCGCTAGCGCACGCTAACAATGGATATTAGCGCACGCTAGTAGTATGGCCGTAGCGCACGCTACGAAGAGGTACGTAGCGCGCTACCGTGTTCGGACAGTGGGTACTGGACTACCCAAAGTACTCGTTAGCGCACGCTATGCACTAGGGCTAGCGCACGCTAACCTGGACTGAGTATAAATTGGACAGTTAGTCAGACTTCGTCATTTGTTCATCTCATTTCACTCCTTCGGTATTTTTGGGCGATTTCGAGCGATTCGGAGAGGATTCTTCGAGGTGTAATCATCAACCATCATCTTCAAGTCTTTGAGTTGAATTTATCATCATTTCATCATCTTCATCACATCGAATCAAAGGTATTAATCTCTTGGATCTAGAATTTCGGATTTTTGGGTTTTCCTTCCGATTTCTTCGTGTAAGCTTGGATTATCATTGGGATATGTTAAGTTATGGATTATCTACTTGGATAAATATATTCCTACGTATTTAATGGTTATTTTCGGAATTGTTTTCAAGAACCCTTGGGGTTGACTTCGGTTAATTGGGGATTTTCCGATTGATGTCGTTATAATCATGAATTATGGATTCCTAATGGATTATTGATATCCTTGAAGTGTTTTGTTAGTTCGAAATACTCATTTTAGTGTTGGTTTCGACATATTCGGGATTGGATATTTTCGAAGTCGTGTGGTTGGTTACGTATTCGTTAGAATGCCCCTATGAGTTCGATTATCGTTGTTTCGACCTTTGGGTTAGTCGTGTTTTGTTGTTTGATGCGTGTATTGAACGGTTGTTGGTAATTATTGTTGTTCAAGGTTGTTCGAGCGATCGGTATCTTGGTTAGGACGTTGTTCGTGGACGGACATTCTTCATCGGTATTGTGTAAGTTAAATCTTACTCGGTTAAAAGGATACTCATTCCTTTTGTTGTTGATTGCTCATGATCATAATTCATTCATCATAATATTAATCATTTTGAGACTTGTAAGTGTCGAATAATCATTTCATTCACGAGGAGCAGCGGTTCCAAATCTTTTCATTGGTTTGTCAATCACGTCACTATTACTTTCATTTCGGTGAGTCATCTTGACCTTGTCTAATTATTCTTCATTGGTGTTCATCATGGTCATTCTCGTTCATGTGACCTTCGTGTTCATATTGCGTGGCGGGTGTGGGCGTGTGGAATTTTTAGTCGGGCACATGATGGTCATGTATTGGGTTCACCGATACATCGGACCGTGCACACGGTAACGCTTACCTCCGTGAGACTAATTAGGTACAAGGGCCGGGTGTGTCCGGTCATTCGTCTTGTACACTTGCACGAGAACACTACGGGCGTACTATGATACTCCTCTTCAGCGTAATTCATAATTAAGAATATTTCATAACTTGATTAATTCATGATTGTGTAATTTCAACTCTTGAGGATTGTTGTTACGTATGGCGACCGTTGGGGGATTTTGTTTTTAGTCACGGCAAGGCAAAGGCACGGGAAGAGCATGTTGGCGGCGAGTCCGATGATACTAGTAGGGGCCCAGTCATTCCGTTTGTTCGATCATTTTGATCATTTCGATTATTTACATCATTTGTATTTTCATTGCAAATTCCGTTTGTAATGTTTATTTATTCAGGGTGGTGTATTTTATCTTCATATAAAATACACTAGTATTCGGTATTGTCCTGGTGTGTCGTACTTAAACTCCTCATCGAAGTGTTTGGTAATATAATGTGGTTCGGTACTACAATTATATTATTTAATTCATCATTTTCTTTTGCCTGGTGGGTCCCAGTCAGGGATTCACGGAACTGTAATATCCGCCTAGTTTGGGGTGTTACATATGTTCTAAGTGTAGGAATTCGGGTAATGAGAGTAGAGAGAACTGAAATCACGAATAGGATGCTGTCCTATTTATAATAAATGGCTATTAGCGCGCGCTAGACCCTGTTCGTAGCGTGCGCTAACGGCTCACAGTCTAAACTGTACTCGGTACTTAGCGTGCGCTACGCATATACCTGTAGCGTGCGCTAAGGCGTTGACTCGGCTTTTCCCGAAAGCCGTCCAGGTACATCCGACACGATCCGACAGGGGTCCCCCGGCCAGATCTCACCTACCGCACGTCTCAATCAAATTGACCACGCATAGCGTGCGCTAATGACCCTCAGTAGCGTGCGCTATGAACCCTCATTAGCGCACGCTAAACATATCCGGTAGCGTGCGCTATATGCGCAGATTTACAAATCTTAAAATCACAACCACGAAATTAAACGCTCGACAACATCGGATTATGAAATACGGAAAATAATACTCAGATCAAGTACAATCATTACAATATCACCAGTTCCAATTACATAGAAATCTCGGGTATTACAACGCCCTGGTATAGATTACGAGGAAACGTACTCCCCCGTAATGGACGTTATTACGTTCCGCTATCTAATCAGCCTAGTTATTTCCGAAGGATTGGAAATGCAGCTAATGGACGTGGTCACTGCGTATCTCTATGGGGATCTAGATACGGAGATTTACATGAAAGTGCCCGAAGGTATTTCATTGCCCAAATCAAGTAACTCCAGACCACGGAGTGCGTATTCAGTTCGTTTGAAACGCTCACTTTACGGCTTGAAACAATCCAGAAGGATGTGGTATAACCGTCTGAGTGAATACTTGATTGGAAAGGGATACAAGAACGATGAACTATGTCCTTGCGTATTTATAAAGAAAACAAGTTCCGGATTTGCAATCATCGCAGTGTATGTCGACGATATGAATATAATCGGCACTCTTGATGAAATAAGAGAAACCACCGGATACTTGAAAACTGAGTTTGAGATGAAAGATCTTGGGAAGACTCGTTTCTGTCTTGGTATTCAGATAGAACATAGAGTCTGTGGAATTCTCATCCACCAGTCTGCTTATGTCCAGAAGATGCTTAGACGCTTTAACATGGACAAAGCACACCCGGTTAGCACTCCCATGATCGGTCGTAGTTTGGATGCGAAGAAAGATCCATTTCGTCCAAAGGAAGATGACGAAGAGCTTTTGGGAGCTGAAATTCCCTACTTAAGTGCAATAGGCGCTCTATTGTACTTAGCTCAATGTACGCGACCGGACATCGCCTTCTCAGTGAACTTACTAGCTCGAGCTCGATTTAGTTCAGCACCGACGCAACGTCATTGGAATGGTATCAAGAATATATTCCGATACCTAAAAGGAACCATTGACTTGGGACTATTCTTTCCCTACAAGCAGGCAAAGGAAGCTGCTTCCGTAAAGGCAAATGCTAAAGTAAATGCTAATGCCATAGAACCTACTCCGACGAACGTATTGGTAGGATTTGCTGATGCAGGGTATCTCTCCGACCCACACAAAGGTCGTTCCCAAACTGGCTATGTATTTGCTATTGGGAACACTGCTATATCTTGGAGATCCACAAAGCAAACCCTTGTAGCTACCTCATCTAATCACGATGAAATTATCGCTTTGCATGAGGCGGTACGTGAGTGTATTTGGTTAAGAGCTATCATTACACATATCCGAGGTAACAGTGGACTAAGTAATGTCACTGAAGCACCCACATGCATATATGAAGATAATGCAGCTTGCATCGAACAGATGAAGCTTGGGTATATCAAGGGGGATAACACAAAACACATATCTCCAAAATTCTTCTATAATCAGCAACAACAGGCTCTCCTCAATATTCAAGTAAAGCAAGTCGGATCCGAGGAGAATGTAGCCGATTTGTTCACCAAATCTCGCCAAGGCCGTGTTTGAAAAACATGTGAGAAGTATCGGAATGCGGAGAATTTCCGAACTCCCAAATCGATGTAAAGGTAGAGGGAGAAGGGTGAGTCATAAAGAAATTTATCACCAACGTTGTACTCTTTTTTTGACCAAGATTTAATTTTTCTCCCATGGTTTTGTTACTTGGCAAAGTTTTTAATGAGGCAAACGACATGCACAAGTTTTTCAAAGTATCCTTGATTGATGTACAAATCGGGGAGATGTAGACTTGAGAAGTCTTACATCCACAACGTACGTTATACTCTTTTCCTCCCAAGGATCATTTTTCCCACAGGGTTTTTATCACTTGGAAAGGTTTTTAACGAGGTAACAAGATGTACGATTTTAGGGATCGATGGAATGGTCACCTTAATAGCGCTATGATCAAATGTAACGATCATATGAGAGGATAGATTCAAAGGACGAAGTCTAAACTTGATGTGTCTAGATGTCAGATTTTTCCCTACGATCAAGACATTTTTCCCACCTGGGTTTTTGCTTGACGAGGTTTTAACGGCAAATACGACATGCGTCAGAGACTGCGACAAGTGAGCAGCAGTTTAATAATACCTATCAATGCTCATAGTTTATGGGCTTTCCTAGATATGATTTGGCTGAGGCCTGTTTGTATGTACTTCACCCTATTTAAGGGATCTCAATGATGGAATAATACAACACTTTGTCCTACTTTCTTGTCTCATATTATTTTCCCTTCAACAACAATAAATTGAGGTTTCAAGTTATATTTTTTGATGATTCGATCCTTTTCGTCATTGATCCAATCCACGACCATTGGATCTTGCCCTTCAGTAGGCGTCATCAAAAACTTTATCTCTTCCAACCTTGTTATTGTGAGATCTTTTTCCTGCTGGGCCCGATACGCCGCTGCGGCGGTTTCACGTTTCATACCAAACTCGTTTGCCATAGTTTCTGTGAAATAAGCTGACGAGCTCGTTCCTCCAGAGCTTGCTCCCCCAGTACTTGTCGTGCTCTCTGATCTTGCTTTCTTTGTAGCACGTTTCTTTCCCATGGGGTGAGGTTGTTCATCATTACCAAACAACGTTTGTTTGGCTTGGGACTTCGCCGGTTAAATCAACCGGTTCCGGCGTGTCCCATTTCTTATAATGACGCAAAACCTCCCAAGCGTCATCGAGACCAAACGCTGATCCCTTGGTTTCCTCACGATACCATTGCTTTGCCCGTTGCATCACATCCAGCTCATTTTCCCCGCTTCGTTGATCCCGTTTCGCACGTTTGTAACAAGAGTTGAACTTTGTGCATATGCCGTTCAAAGTTTTCCACTTGCTTGACATCATGTCCTTGTTGCGCCGTTGAAAGTTGTTTTTATTGAACTCATTTCTGACCCGATACCAAAACGTATCTCTGGGTTGGCATTTTCCAACTATCGGATCCTCCGAAACAGCTATGTAACATCTTGCAAGTAATGTTTCCTCTTCTGGAGTCCAACGTGCGTTAACGACAACTTCCTCTTCATCAGAATCAACTGGTTCGGGCTCGGGGTCTTTGGATTTTTTTGATTTTCGCTTAATACGACCTTTTCCTTTTTTTTGGAGGAGACGTGGGTGTGTCAGCAACATCATGTGTTTTAGTTTGTGATTGTTGTGATTGTCGTGTGAATTGTAGGTTTTGAAAGTTGGAGTTTAAGGTGTTTTGTTGTTGTTGTTGTTGTTGATAAAAGAGAAAGTGTTGATGTTGTTGCCACATTTCTTGGCTCGAGAAGCCTAGTGGGTTGGGAAGAGACATGTTGGGGTTTGAAGATGAACCCGCGTTCGGGTTAGATGATGAACCTGTTAGGAATTAAAAATTCCAGTTATAAAAGAGTCGGTCACCTCAAGTATATGTAATCGTTAGAAAGCTCGTAGTCGTAGTTATTTTTAAGTTAAGTAGTATTTAGTTAAGTAACACCGTGGAGGACGGACGGGTCTTTACCCACTGTATGCCTGATCCACAGCCCGTTGTGTGGCGTTTTTATTGTAAGACTATAAATACTCTCTACCTTCCAAGGTAGAGAGTTGGAGCTCATAATAAGAATTTTCTTTCTCTCACTAAAGTTCCCTAAACCTCTAACTTTCTCTCTCTAGAACTCCACTTATACGCCCACTTTGTGTTATGGTTTGATGTGTATGTGAAATCCAATATCCTACAATTGGTATCAAGAGCCATGGTTTGATCATCTCTTACATATCTTTGGATTTCTAGTTACTTTTAGGTTGTTTTAGAGTTTGAAAAAGTTTAGTGGTTTTTGCATCATTTGGATCATTTCTTGTGTTAAAGTTTGAATCTTGGGTGTAGTTTTGTGTTAAGAATCATTGTATATGCTTGGGTGATGATTTGGGAAGCTTGAATCACTGTGGTTGGACTTGTTTTGGATTGAAAAGTGTGTTTTTGAAGTTTTTCTTGGTAGCGACTTGGTTCTCGTTGTGTTTTTCATCGTAGCGACTTGCTTTAGTAAAAGTTAGCGAGTTACAGTGTTAGTTGTTAGCGACTTGAGCCTAGCGACTTGTCTATTGAGACAAGCCGACAAATAGTACAAGTTAGTGGATTCCCCATTACGGCTAGCGACTTAGTGAGGGTAGCGACTTGCTTCAGAAAGTGTTAGCGAGTTGTAGTGTAATTTGTTAGCGACTTGTTACTAGCGACTTGGATCTTAGCGAGTTGTTCTTTAGCAACTTGACTGTGTCTTAGCGACTTGGATACTTAGCGAGTTGCTCTTTAGCAACTTGGATACTTAGCGAGTTGATCTTTACCGACTTGGTGCTTAGCGAATTGGTGACTTAGCGACTTGGTTCAAGGGTTATAGCGACTTGGTTGTTTTTTACGAAGAAGAGGTTTGACCAAAGTTGACTTTTTACGTCAAAACTTCAAACGGTCATAACTTTTGATCCGTAACTCCGTTTTCAGCGAAATACCTGTCAAAACGACCAGAACAGCCTGAATATTGTGATGTTTCACCACAAAGGCGTGAAATGATTTTTTCGGGGCCCAAATCCCCTTCGAAAGGAAGTTATTGAGCTTTTAAGTTTTTAGACCTAAATTTCACCGTAAAAACGTGCATTAACAAAACCAATTCGCAACCAAATAACACTTCAGCTAATTCTTCAAACAATCATCACTCCTAACACATAATCCTCTATCATTGTGTGGGTCCACCAGTCATCTTAACTCGTTCTATTGGTCATTGTATCACGGTTTCTTCTTGATTTAGTAAAATCCCGCGAAAGATTCTATTTCTCGGTTTAAATCATAGACTTGTAAAATCCCGTGCATACTACCACATCATGTCTTATTCTACTGACCCAGTGATTTCAGAAGTGCTTAAATTGTATGATGATGTGGACAACAATGATAATGTATGCTACACTGAACGATTAAAGATGATTGAATCACTCAATGAGGATGTGATATCTCCGGGTTCAGACTTTGAAAAGACAGAAATGCACCAGTCAATGCTACAAAATGCCATGCTAAAGGAAAGTAACATTGAACCTTATCAACAACTTCACTCTCACATCATGTCACTTCTATCCATAACAATAGAACGAACATGTATTGCCCTTTTCCGTCAAGACTTTTCCACATTAACGGGAACAGTACTATTGAACTTAGAACAATTGGAACAACAACTTGATAAAGAGAAGGTTCAAAAGGTTAGTTCCCGTGCTGCACTTCAAGTGATCCACAACCAATTTCAGTCATTCATCAGTGGAGAATTTACATCAGATTATGATGAAGACATGACTGAAGTGTCTTTCAAGAAACACACTGGAATGGAAATTAGCGTGTTCATAGAGACACTTATCCATCTCATGGACAATGTGGAGAAGTATATTGAGGAAGTTACTCAGAAAGATGAAAAAGTGGATGAGAGTCTGGTGCAGTTGAGAGATATTTGTGATGAGTCGGGTAATGTATCTGTTGAAGAATCGGGTGTTGCTGAATGCAGAACCTCAGAGACAACAATAAATGATGTTACCAGCTGCTCAGTAACTCCTGTCACACAAGAAGTGGGTGCTGTGATCAAAAAGGTGAATGAATGTCGGGTACAATCAATAAATTGTAGTGTTAAAACCAGTAAGGCATCGGGTGACGGATCAGTTGACACTGAATACAGAGGCTCAGAGATAGATAAGCTTGACACAGCCAGCGGTCCAGTGACTCTTGTTACACATGATGTGGATGCAGATATCAGACCAGAAATTGAGCAGGTGTCATGTAATGAGGTACCCTTTACTGTTCAACATAGTGCATCTGTTAAAGTACTTAAACAAACTGATCATGATGCTGAACATAACTTTCATAAATGTTCTGTTACTGAGGCTGAGTCTGAGATTAAGTGTTTCAAAACAAAAGATATGGTTGATAAGAAGGCTTTTGATGAACTTTCAAACAAATTCTCAAATCTTGAAAAACATTGCATTTCACTTGAAATCGTGATTCAGAGTAAAGAAGAAAGTTTTCAACTTAACAAACCATGTAAAAAACCGGAACTTCCTGAATTCCGTGAACTTTTTGAAATTAACACTTTGAAAGCTCAGCTTCAAGACAAAGAGTCAACCATTTACAATCTGAAGAAACATATTTCTGACTTGAATGAGAAAAGTAATTTAGTCATGAATACACAAGACATTGATGCTATTATAACAAGAAATAATGAACTGTCAATTTATGTGGCTAAATTACTAAAGGAAAATGAGTCTTTGAGAAAGCATCACATAGAACTTAGTGACTCTGTCAAAGAAGCTAGAACTAAGTCAATGGAACAAACAAACTCTTTGATAGAAAAAATTGATGAACTCAAAGCTCAACTTCAGGATAAGAGTTTCGCTATTGTAGCCTTAAAGAATGAGCTTAGGAAAACTGTAGGGAAAAGTGTGAACACTAAGTTTACAAAACTATCAACCTTGGGGAAACCAGTTTCTCATCCCATTAGAAACCGGTCTGTTGTTAGGCAGCCTACTGCGTTTATATCCGAAAGACCAAAATTTTCAAAAACACGGTTTGCCTCCCAAGTTGATGAGAAACAAGTTTTGTCAAAACCAGTCACTTCACCTGTGTTACCTAAGAGTCATGCTTCTAGTTCCTCTAATCCTCAACATGCAGCTACTTTTACTCCCAGCACCTTTAGGATTAGTTTAAAAACAGTGTCAAAACCAAGCATTAAAATCCAGAATTCATATGATATGAATGACTTGTGGAAGAACTATTATCTAGAAAAAGCTAGGAAAAAGGCACAGATTCAAAACGACGGAATTTTAGGTGCAAGACCTAGGGTGAGGAATTCTATGAGATTTCAAGGCACTACTAGTAGTTGTAAACCACTACCTAGGAACACTCAAAAGACTAGGGATTGGAATGCATCTAATAGTAGTTATGTGCATATGAATGCTAAGCATGTAGAAAACAAAACTAGAAATTCTGAGTCTTTTCCGAATAAGAAACATTTTCCTTATTCACATGCCAAGGTACAATCCACTAAGACTACTAATGTGACTAAGGTTCAACATGTTATGAATCAAAACAAACCAAAAACTTCGCCTAGATGGATACCAACTGCTAAATCTTTGGAAACTAGGAACAAGGATAAGTCTTCCACTATGCATAAGAAGCCTTACAATCCTAGATCTTGCCATAAGTGGATACCGTCTGGTAGAATGTTTAAGGATGCTGGACTTAGGTGGATTCCTACCGGAAAGGTGTTTTCTGATGACAAAATCAAGGTTGACCGTAAAACCCCAAAGGGTTTGGATACTAATGTCACTAACCAAAATATATGCAATCAAGCTTGTGATGTTAGTGCAGGTAGTCCTTACTCAGTTGCAGATACTTCGATCCTTCAATACATGGACTGGTTTAAAGTATGGATAACACAAGGATTGATATCTCATAATTCACGGGTTCAAGTAACTCAACCTTGATATTCAACCGGCTATGACGTCTGTTCAAATCAGTTCAGGCCTCGTACTTCATCATTAGGGCGTCTGCAGATAACACTTCAGGCCCCGTTCCTCAAAAAGAAAAGAAAGGTGTACGCTTCAGTGCGCTTTATCTTCAAAAGAAGAGAAATCTTCTTGTTCATGACCATTCTCATCGACTTTCTTCATCAACAAGCTTCATGTTTTTCCACGCTCTTTCAACCCTCAAGTGGATCTACGTTCATGGGTGTATATTCTTATTCACTTGTTCAAATAAAAAATGGCACCTTCAGATGCAATTTTTGAGGGGGAGAAGAGTGAATATACTACATGATGATGGATATTTGAATAATGGTCATACGACTTTATGTTTGATGACTCTCCTCCAACGCCTAATGTTTCACTCACTAAGGATAAATGGGATTTATTGTTTGGGATTCATTGCTTCAAGATATGTTTGATGAGTATTCCCAACCGCTAGTGAATGTTGATCACCCAAGAAGTACAACTCAGACTACTCAAGAAGCCCAATCTCCAGTTATTCCTTTAGGCGTTGATAATGACTATCAGAATATTGCAGTTGCAATCTTGAATAATGATCCGCTCTTTGGTATTCCTTTGCCAAATCTTCACCGATTATTGTTCATGAATAATGATCCGCTCCTTGGTATTCCTTTGCCAAATCTTCGCGGATTATTGGTCCTCACAATGTGCACGCTATAAATCAACCACATGAACTTTAAGGAATCTTTCTCATCCGCTCAAAGACATTATTGGTGAATCTCCCAGATCAGTTTCTACATGTATACCTTAAGGAAGAATGCATTAATGTTGAGGAATCATTTGTTCCGGTTCATTCAGTGGGTCAATGTACATCCGATTGTATGTTGTTTTCACGTGTTGGGCATTTGACACAAGTTGATGACTTCAGAGTTAATCATTTATCACTTATTTGAGATTGAAGTTGACTTTCAACAAAGGCGTATTCTTATTTGATAACTTGCGCGGGCTTAAGATTTTGAGTTGAAGACTTGGTTTATCTAGTTACCAGCAGTCGGGGTGGTTGGTTGAAGACCTGGTTAACTATCACTATTAGGAGTTACGTTGTTTTACTCAGTGTCACACGCATATGACGGTGTGGATTATATCAAGAGGTGTTAATGTCTCATACTTTGTTTGAGTAGTGAGTACTTAGAGATTTGCTTGGTGCATAAATTCTCAACACCGTTCTTCCATCATTAAGTGCAAGCTTAAGATACAAATGCGGGGAATTCGACTTCAGTTTCAAGTTTGGTATATCTGGTTTTCTTCAACAGTGGTCACTTCAAATTGTCTGCATATGGGTTGATAAAGATAGTGAGAGAGAGTTTCTATAACAGTTGATTCTCACAAGACTCCTTTGAGCTTATTTTTGTTCCTCTCTATTTTAAGAATATTTGGTATGTGGTAACTCAGCTTTCAGTAGGAAGAAATATGAGAAGAATATTTGGAGCGTGAGATGATAGTGCTTATTGACATCTTCAATATGATTTATGATAAAGTGCTTCCGGTTAGTGCTTCATGTACACAATGTAATGATGATTCCAATGAGATCGCAACCATCAGAGGAGAGATATGTGTACATCAAGGTCGCACAACATATTCACATGATCGAGCTTAATCATGATATTCTGGAGTTGACATCCGTAGAGGAGATCAGTGATTCAACCAGTTACTGTGATGTCGTTGTCTCTACTCTGGTTGGGTACGTGTGTACATTATGGGCTGATTGGTTATATGGGAGATAACTGGAATGCACTTGGTAAAATGAAGATGGTGATGTATTGTTCCCCTAAATAGACAACTGGTCAATCTCATTGGTTCATAAAATGAAGATGTTGATGTATGGCTCCTGGACAATCCAGTTCAGGACCCGCACTTCAAAACAGTCCCATTGGTTCATCCCTTGTACCAAATTCTTCTCCAGCAAACTCCATATGTACCTCCATCTGAAGATGATTTAAAGAAATTGTTTGATCCTTTGTTTGATGAACATTATGAGCCAAGTGCTAATGAACTGATGATTCCTACAACAGAGGCTGCTCATATTCCTGTGAATGAAGTCAATCCTTCAGTCTCAATATCATTAAGTCAAGAAGCGCCTGCTGCTGATCACTCCATCTCATCAACAAATCATCGATCTTCGAATGTACATCATGGAACTATTTCTGGCATCAATGATGAAGACAATCACTTTGCTACTCCTGAAGATGCTCCATTTGAAAATATATTTGCTCCTGAATCTTCATCAGAACCATCTTCTTCAGGAGACATCGACTCTGCTACTTCAGTCCCCCAACAACTGCCACATGAACACCTCAGAAAATGGACTCACGATCATCCATTAGACAACATCATTGGAAATCCCTCTCGTCCAGTATCAACACGGAAATAACTTGCAACCGATGCCTTATGGTGCTTCTTCAACTCCATAGTCTCTAAGATCGAACCAAAAGATGTTAAACCACCATGAATGAAGATAGCTGGTTCAATGCCATGCAAGAGTAAATTCATGAGTTTGATCGACTTGATGTATGGGAGTTAGTACCTGCTCCAGATTTTGCTATGATTATTGCTCTAAAATGGATCTTCAAAGTGAAACTTGATGAGCATGGTGATGTGTTGAAGAGCAAGGCTCGATTAGTTGCTAAAGGATACCGTCCTGTTGCTCGAATCGAGGCAATCAGAATCTTTTTGGCTAATGCTGCTAGTAAGAACATGGTAGTCTATCAGATGGATGTAAAGACGGCATTTCTGAACGGAGATCTTAAAGAAGTCGTCTACGTCAGCCAACCGGAAGGATTTGTGAATCAAGAGCATCCTACTCACGTTTATCGTTTGAAGAAGGCTCTTTACGGTTTAAAGCAAGTTCCAAGGGCATGGTATGATACGCTATCAAAGTTTCTTCTATCTACCGGATTTAGCAAAGGAGCAGTTGATCCAACATTGTTCACCAAGAAGTCAGGCAAACATTTAATTCATGTCCAAATTTATGTTGATGATATCATCTTTGCCTCAACTGACCCCAATGAGTGTGACCGTTTTTCAAATGAAATGGGTTCAAAATTTCAAATGTCAATGGGATTACAAATTTCACAAAGTCCCGGAGGCATCTTCTTAAATCAATCTAAATATGCTAATGAGATTTTAAAGAAATTTGGATTTGATTCAAGTGACCCTGTTGACACTCCCATGATTGAACGAACTAAACTAGATGAGGACCACTCAGGGATCATGGTAGACCAAACAAAATATCGCAGTATGGTTGGATCCCTGATGTACCTCACAGCTAGTAGACCAGATATCTTGTTCGCTGTTTGCATGTGTGCTAGATACCAGGCTAAGCCTACCAAAAAGCACCTTGAAGCGGTTAAACGGGTCTTTCGGTACCTCCAGGGAACCATCAACATGGGACTTTGGTACTCGAAAGACACCGGTATGTCACTAACAGCATATGCAGATGCAGATCATGCAGGGTGTCAAGATACTCGTCGAAGTACGTCTGGAGGTGCTCAGTTTTTGAGTGATAAGCTTGTGAGCTGGTTGTCAAAGAAGCAAATGAGTACTTCTATTTCCTCTACAGAGGCGGAATACATAGCCATGTCATCTTGTTGTGCTCAAATCCTTTGGATGAGATCTCAATTAACTGACCATGGCTTTGTATTCAACAAAATCCCTCTGTACTGTGATAATAAAAGTGCTATTGCTCTTTCATGCAATAACGTTCAACACTCAAGAGCTAAGCATATCGACATTCGACATCATTTCATCAGGGAACAAGTGGAAAAAGTTGTGGTGGAACTCTATTTTGTGAGGACTGAATATCAGTTAGCAGACATCTTCACCAAAGCTCTTCCTAGAGAACGTTTTGAGTTTATTCTTCCACGTCTTGGCTTGAAAAGCCTTCAACCAGAAAAACTCAAACGTCTTCAGGAGGAAGACGAGGAGTAAAGGTCTATCTTTATGTATCTCTTGTAAATATTTATTCGAAAAACAAAATACAAAATTATAAAACTATCAAAAATCAAATAGAAAATTATAAAACTTTCAAAATCCATAAAAATCTGAAAAATTCGAAAAATCTTCAAAAATTATTGTCAATTTGTCATGTTTTTCTCGGTTCGATAATATCTACGGTCTTTGTGCTGTCATTCAAAGAATGACACGGGACTTTAGATGTTGTTCGAATTCTTATAAAAAAAAATAAAAAAAAATATATTTTTGGGAGAAGGAGAAATAATGGTTTATTGTCATTTCAGGCAGTAACCCGCTTTTCAAAGAAAGAACAGAGCCATGCTTTATCATGTCTTTCAAAATTCCATGCTCTGATTCTATAAACAGTTATCTGCTAAAAACTAATTGTTTTGATAAATAACTTGAACTCTATTTCTGATAATCATCTGGACTTATTTGTCAAAATATCTATCTCTCAATCAACAACCTATGTCATTGATTGAGGGGGAGAATGATTTCAATTAAATTAAAAGGTTATTTTGTTGTTGCCCAAAATATTTATCCGAAGATTAATACTGCTGGAAGACGGACAACAAACAACAATTTGCGGGAGCACTTCCGAGAGAATATGAATAAACACAAGATTTGCCGGGTTTGTTAGGCCCGGGCTTGAATGCTCTCGCGAGATGTTATTAATACGAATATTCGTGGATACAAGTATTAATGTGAGAAATCTAAATACAATGAGTGTAAAAAGACTCTGTTAATCCGGCTCTTGAGCGAAGCTCGGTGTTCTTCGTCCCTGCCGATCGTCTGCTTGATGAGAGAGGCCGAGAGAAGTAAGTACCGAAAGATAGCTGTTGCCAAGAGTTGGAGAAAGCCAAGTGCTGTGTGAGATCTCGTGGGAATTGAAGTACTTCCGTGTGTTCTCAAGAATTTTGGATCTTTGGACAAGTGCAGGCTGCCTGCTATATATAGAAGTGAGGTGCCACGAGTCTTTGTGAGCGATCGTCTTCCGGCTATTATAATAATGGGGCGATCGTCTGCCGGCCAATATTATAATGGGGCGACCGTCCTTAAGTCACACGGGCTGTCGGCCTAAAGTCCAAGGTAGATGCTGGCAGCCAGCTGTGCGGTCCAATGAGGAGCCAGCACGCGTCCGGGGTCTCTGTCACATGCGGTCCTACTGACAACTTTCGGCGGGCTTGTCGGCTGGTGGACGGATGCTGACAGGCTGTGGCCAACGATCCGTGAATTGCGGATCTTGTCTCGGCTCTGCACGTGGTGTCTGTCCTGAGGCTCGGCCTTTGCCGACTGGATGGCCATTGGCTCTGATCGGCATGAGGCGGTCATCTCTAGCTGGTCATCGAGGTCGGCATCGGCCAGTTGCTGAGGGTCGGCATCGGTCGGTCACCAAGGGTCGGTCGGCAAGTGCCGAGAGATGATCGTCCGCTAGTCGGTCGCCAGGAGTCGGTCACCAAGTACCGAGAGACGATCGTATTTGATGTCGATCGCTCGGCACCGGGACTTGTCCTGGGACCTTCGGTTGGCCGATACATCTTGTCTGCGGGGCTAAGGCTAGGTCGCCTGGTCGCTGGTCGGCGATTCGCCTCATTTGCTTTCGGCAATGGCTAGGTCGCCCGATCTCCGAGGCGATCGCCGGTCGGAGAGTATAATTCTCGACACAACAATTTCCCCCCAGCTTGCTCCGATATTGAAGACATGGGGCGAGGTGGTTTTTGCTGGCGATCGTGTAAGATGAGGACGAGCGATCTTGTTGAACTGACTTTGGATTCGGACTTGGGCTATCTTGGTCGATTGGCTAGCTATCTTTCGGTCTTGTACCTGCAAAAAACAACATTGGCCGATCCCTCGTAGAAACTTGATGGTTTTGTCGCTGAGGAACCGTGCACAGTCGCGGAGTTCGATGGACCGACTCCATGACCGTGTCTTGGTGCGCGAAGACATTGAGTGTCTCGTGACTCACTTTATTATGAGGGTCCTCTGTTAGGCTGCGCCTCGCCTCGTATTTAAACGAAGGGCGTGCGGTCTCGGTCTAGAGGAGTCCTTGCGCGGGGCAGCGTCGGATGAATCAACTCCACGCCCGCGGCTTGTTTAGCTCTGCTTCCACCTCGGCCCGCCATGGAGATGACGAACCTCGACGGTGTACGTTGAGACGGGGGTAGTGGCACGTGTCGCTTTGTCTGGGTTCACCAAGTTAGATGATGATCCTTGAGGGCGGGCGATCGTGTCCACTGATTAATTTTGGAGAGCCCTTAGACTACGCCGACCTCATATTTAAACGAAGGGCGGGCGATCTCGGCCGAAAGGGACCTTGCATGGCCGAAGCAGCCGGTTCCATCGACTACCAGGACCATGGCTTTATGATGTGCGGTGGAGGCGATCTTATGCCTTAGTCCGTCATGTTAGATGCTGGACTGTAGATGGCGATCGTGTCCTCCGGGTTGCTGATGTAACTTGATGATCGGCGATCGGGCTGGAAGACCGGTGATCATCGCTCGGCTGCCGATCGCATTATTCATAATTTGATAACGGCGATCGGGCGGGAGATCGTCGTTTGGGCGCCGATCGCGCTGCTCAAAGGCTAAGGAGAAACCTTTGCCTGGCCAGAAAGTCTGCGGCTCTAGCTCGGAAGGCTGCGTAGGTCGCAGGTTGGTTCTTCGTGAGATGCCTGAACATCGGCGAAAGACCATGAAATCCTCCTAGGACCGCGTAGAGGGCGACCTCATCGCTTACGGGCTCGCCGTTGAGGATGATCACGTCTACTCGGTCGATGTAGTCCGAGTCGGACTCTTCTTCTCCCTGCTTGATTTGCATCATGCGAAGGGGACCTTCTGGTCGAGCGACCCTGGTGGCGAAGTACTCCGTGAAGATGTGCGCCAGCTGGTTAAAGGAGCCAATGGACCGAGGTGGCAATGAGGTGTACCACCGGTAGGCGAGGTCGTTCAGCGTCATAGGGAACATTCGGCACCTGGTCGCGTCTGATGCCCCACACCCGGTCATGTAGATGTTGAACTTGCTCAGGTGCATTTGGGGGTCTGATCTCCCCTCGTACAAAGGTGTTTGCGGGGGAGCGATCTTGTGCTGCACGGGGGCGAGCTCGATGTCGATCGCGAGCGGCTCGCTTGGCTCGGCGATCGTCTTTTTGGCGCCTGCCCTGGATTCCAGGAGCGCCTTCATGTCGTCGATCTGACGTTGCATTGCGGCCATCGCCGTGGCTCGGTCGCTTGCGGATCGGCTTTGGGAGCGGGAGCCGAGGTGATCGTGTACCGATCTCCGGACTCCGCTGCTGCCGACTTCGGCTATTTGGCGAGGGGGAGCCGACTAGGCCGTGAGCTTTGCAGGAGTCGGGTAGGCTGAGCTCCTGGTGACGGACTCAAACTCCGTCGTCTCGTAGCTGGGGCCGGACTGCCTCGATCGCCAAGACGGGTCACTGCCCAGGCGATCGAAGACAGAGGTGCCCCGGCTGGCGAGCGCCTCTTCTTGCGGACGAGAGCCTCCTGGCGATCGCTCGGCCAGTAACACCTTGAGCTTCCGCTTGGACTTCCGGCGGACGGCCGAGGGGGTGATAGCGGGAGGCGCGTCGAGAGCACTCCGTCGCTCCATGGCCTCTTCGATCTGTTCCTTGGTTCGGAACTGATCGAGCGAGAGGCTTGGGCCGCCGTCCAGGGACGGGATCGAGCGTCTCCGACCGCGGCGGCTACCTTCCACCATCGGCTGTGGCTCGGACTGGGACGGAACGAGGCGTCTGGCCGGCTGGCTAGCGGCTTTCTTCGACGCGGAGGCGGAAGACATGATTTCTGAAAGATTTCTTTGAAGCGCAGTGAGTGTCACTTCAAGTATATGCCCCGAGAGCGGTGAGTGTTCTTCGAGACGGTAGGAATAAAAATTTGAGGGTTAGATCCCCTTCCTCTAGCGTCAATTGTTGTTGCCCAAAATATTTATCCAAAGATTAAATACTGCTGGAAGACGGATAACAAACAACAATTTGCGGGACCACGTCCGAGAGAAAATGAATAAACACAAGATTTGCCGGGTTTGTTAGGCCCGGGCTTGAATGCTCTCGCGAGATGTTATTAATACGAATATTCGTGGATACAAGTATTAATGTGAGAAATCTAAGTACAATGAGTGTAAAAAGACTCTGTTAATCCGGCTCTTGAGCGAAGCTCGGTGTTCTTCGTCCCTGCCGATCGTCTGCTTGATGAGAGAGGCCGAGAGAAGTAAGTACCGAAAGATAGTTGTTGCCAAGAGTTGGAGAAAGCCAAGTGCTGTGTGAGATCTCGTGGGAATTGAAGTACTTCCGTGTGTTCTCAAGAATTTTGGATCTTTGGACAAGTGCAGTACTGCTATATATAGGCCGAGGTGCCACGAGTCTTTGTGGGCGATCGTCTTAGGCTATTATAATAATGGGGCGATCGTCTGTAGGCCGATATTATAATGGGCGGCGATCGCTTAAGTCACACGGTCGGCCTAAAGTCCAAGGTAGATGCTTGGCGGCCACTGTGCGGTCAATGAGGAGCCGGACGCTGCGTCCGGGGTCTCTGTCACATGCGGTCCTACTGACAACTTTCGGCGGGCTTGTCGGCTGGTGGACGGATGCTGACAGGCTGTGGCCAACGATCCGTGAATTGCGGATCTTGTCTCGGCTCTGCACGTGGTGTCTGTCCTGAGGCTCGGCCTTTGCCGACTGGATGGCCATCGGCTCTGATCGGCATGAGGCGGTCGTCTCTAGCTGGTCATCGAGGTCGGCATCGGCCAGTTGCTGAGGGTCGGCATCGGTCGGTCACCAAGGGTCGGTCGGCAAGTGCCGAGAGATGATCGTCCGCTAGTCGGTCGCCAGGAGTCGGTCGCCAAGTACCGAGAGACGATCGTATTTGATGTCGATCGCTCGGCACCGGGACTTGTCCTGGGACCTTCGGTTGGCCGATACATCTTATCTGCGGGGCTAAGGCTAGGTCGCCTGGTCACTGGTCGGCAGTTCTGCCTCGGCTGCTCGGCAATGGCTAGGTCGCCCGATCTCCGAGACGATCGCCGGTCGGAGAGTATAATTCTCGACACAACATATTTGTCATTCAATTGTTTTCAAAAGATAATCATGCATGTTTATTCAATGGAGTGAAAAGTCTCAAAAAACGATCCTTGTCAGTTAAAACGTTTTTATAATTAAGTCACAATTCTCCTTAAAAGCTTTCAAAAATCAATTTAAATCTACAGAGATCACAAATCTCAAATGATTTGATAATTGTGATCGGGGGAGAATTTGTGATTTAAATTGGATTTAAACTGATAAATCGGTAAATGATTTTACAAGGATGTACAAGCTCTCCTTCCCACATGTGCCAAACGATTTTAAATTTTTCATGCACATATTGAGGGGGAGCATCTATCTTAAACCACAATGATTTGAAACGTGATCATTTATCTCAATGTGCAGGTTTCCTCTAGTATGTGCAAAACTCTTTTCAAATCTCGAGGCACATATTGAGGGGGAGCAAAATCATGAAAACCTCATCCTTCCCCAAAATGCTTTATCTACTTGATTCGATTAGGAAAGTGATGTTGATATCTTTTAGAAAATGGTAATCAAAGAAGTTAATTCTTTCTCTTGCCTCCGTGTGCAAAAATATTTCAAATACTTGATGCTCATGTTGAGGGGGAGTTCTCGTTCTAAAAATATCAAAAACAATTCAGGTACAAAATGCTTTGATAATATATCATAAGTATCTGGATTGATTTTCAAATGGTTTTCAATTGGTTCCAAATGGCAGATGAACAATACCAAATAGACCGACCAACTTTACTTTATGTATGGTGATATAAGGATGATAAGGTTAGGTATTTGTTCCCATGATCCGCCAGAACCGGAGGGATCTACCCAGGGACTATCCACTAGTTAGTGTAGAGTTCTTAGGTATGATGATAAAAGGAGAAAAATGAGATATGGGAAGAGTGCGGACTAAGACTGAGCAAGTACTGGAATAAACCCAACAAGGTTCTTGCTATGAAGTCTCGGTAAGCACTGAAGGGGTTGAAGAATTAAAAAAAAAAAGAATTGAGTGAGAAAAGGGTGAAAACAAATAGTCCTCCAATTATTCAACCTTAGGGCAGATACCGGGTTCAATTCATATGCTACTGATGGTAACATTGGTATTGAAGACAAGACGTCATGGACCCAGTGACGCACTGCACTTCAACTTTCCAAACCACTCAAGTTCCTCTTAAAAGGACTTGTTTCATTCTCACGGGGAACCGACATTATCTATTGACTTTCTCTTAGACATTGTTGATATTGAAGAAGGAGACCCTCTCCCTAGTCTCCGATATAGGATTCAAAGATGCACAAATTGAGTCTAGAGCCACGAGATCATCAATAAATCTCACTAGGACACTTTCAAATGAAGACTCTCTATGTCACACAATGTGGAAAGAGAGATTATATCTTGAGTCCTACGCATTATCCTTGTGGTATTGCCAGAACATCTGAGTGATATGCATACATATTCACAATGAAGATGGAAAGCCTTCGGGAGCCAACATCAAACAAGCTCCTGGTAGGTGGCATGTGAGATCTACTCTTTAGATCAACCATGTGACAACTGAACAGAAACAATGGGGCGATTCAATTCTTGAATCAATCCTGGTTCAGGTTATGGATTGACGGATACCTTTGAAAAACCGGTCGTTCTGCTCAAACACTCTTTTCATTAGTACATCGACCGTGTACGAATATTTCAAATTAAAAGGTATTTTATGATTGATAATTGATTTTCTTTAAAACCTTCGCTGTATTGCAAAAACAATTCCTATTAAGCAATACGCGATTGTTTTTCAAATCTCTTCTCATCAATCAGTGAATCTCTATTCGCTGGTTCACTCACTCCGTGTTGTCCTCTTTGAGACGTTTCGGTTTGAGAACAGCTAGAGCAACTGCGAAACCCTGTCAAGGAAATTCTTCGGAATTTTACCTGATCACAGGCAGTACTTGTACTGATCAACGGGGAACCGTGGGCCGTGTACCTCAATTCAACGAAAGTGATCAAAGACACTTTCGTGCGCTTTATTGCTAAATGTTTTATGCAGGTACCCCCTACGTTTGCAGCTGATCAGAATGAAGCGGTCAATCCATAGCCGCATGCTCACTCAACACATTCATCTTGAAAGAAATCATGATTAAGGCATCAATGACTCTGATATTTTCACTCCATGCTTCTGCTACGCTGCTGCCAATATCATGAATCAACTAAAGCTTCCGCTACTCTGATGAGAAGGTATCATGATCTAGAGTGTGAGCATGTCGGTCCAACTGTCACAACATCACAGTAAACCAACACCACAATGGATGTCTCAGAGAACTTTTGTTAGCTGATGATCTCAAAAGCTGGCTCAAAATTATTATCACGTGGATCAGTGAAAGACCTCCACTTGGATTAACCAAACATGCAATGAGAAGAATCAATGACTACGAGCTTCGGAGCAAAGTACTACATCAAGCATGCAAGGACAATTTTTTAATGTAATATCTGTTTGTATTCAATGTAATTTTAGTACATGATTGAGGTGACCTCCCTTAGGGGGAGATTGTTAGGAATTAAAAATTCCAGTTATAAAAGAGTCGGTCACCTCAAGTATATGTAATCGTTAGAAAGCTCGTAGTCGTAGTTATTTTTAAGTTAAGTAGTATTTAGTTAAGTAACACCGTGGAGGACGGACGGGTCTTTACCCACTGTATGCCTGATCCACAGCCCGTTGTGTGGCGTTTTTATTGTAAGACTATAAATACTCTCTACCTTCCAAGGTAGAGAGTTGGAGCTCATAATAAGAATTTTCTTTCTCTCACTAAAGTTCCCTAAACCTCTAACTTTCTCTCTCTAGAACTCCACTTATACGCCCACTTTGTGTTATGGTTTGATGTGTATGTGAAATCCAATATCCTACAGAACCCGAGTTTGAGGGATTCCACCCACCACCGAGAAGATTGAAGAATGTATCATCGTTGCCTCCCGACTTTTTTTTTTTTTTTTGCAGTTAATTGAAGTTGAAAGATTGAGAGTATTGAGATGATTTAGTAGTGGAAGTGTGAAAAAAATGGTGTTTTAATTGGGTATTTATAGTGGTAAAAAAAGGTTTTTGATTTTTTTTTATTTTATTTTTTTTGCCCCTTCCCCTAACGCGCGTTACATACCAAATGCCGGATCCCTTTTACTTGTTTAACGCCGTTAGTACAACGGGGATAACGGCCATAACGCCGTTATTGAAGGTTTAATGCCGTTATGGCGTTATCAACGGCCATAACGCCGTTATTGAAGGTTTAACGCCGTTATGGCGTTATCGTTGCACATGCTCTAAAAGAGTCGTAATTAGGAATCTTATTAACCAATAAGCATACGCCTAAGTTTACAATTAAGTAAAACCGGTTGGATATTTTTTTTTCCTTCACGACTCTTAACATTGTTACTCATAATGAATTTATACTTTAACAAGTACACAAAATACTAAAACTGTACATTACTTGTTCCCAGGGGCGGAACTACATAGTAATTAGGGGGTGGCGGTGTCCTTCATGGTTCGTTAAAAAATATCAATTTTTAATGTAAATTTTTTTTAGGACTATTTTATTAAAGTGCTATCCATTACAAAATCAAATTGCCTCCCACTTTAAAATCAAACAATGTAAAAATCTTAGATCTCTATCTTAATTTTTAAAAAATTATTAGTTTTTATTGTAAAAAAATTACTTTTTATGACCTTTTTATTAAAGTGCATCATGAATTTTATAAAACAAAAAATTTGCCTCCCGTCCTCTAAAATCCTTGTTCGCCACTGCTTGTTCCACGAACTACCGTGTTCAATGAATCATACATTATCTTTTTTTTCAGAAACTTATTTAATTTTTTGTACGAATCATACATCATCTGCTCATCTACATGAAAAAGACTTAAAAAATGGATTTTTGAGTTGGTAGTTCACAAAGTAGTAAAAAAGAAGGGTATCAAATTATGTATTTTGTGATCCCTAAATTGTAAAACTTTACCTAATTTTTAACAAGTGTCCGATGGTAGATGGGTGCTTTTGGCTTGAATAAGAGCATCCGTTATAGTTGTTTATAAAAAAGTCTCAAATCTTTTGAAGAGGTCTATAATTTTGTGAACCATAGTGAGAAACTATTTCAATCCTACATGAAATGAAAAGGTTTAAGATCTTGAAGAGGTCTAAACTATTTTATAATTTCTTTTTATGTTCTATTTTGAAAATGTTGGTTGTGTTTTATGATATGAAAAGCTTTATGAATAGATTATACATAGTAGAAATAGGTGTATAATATGAAAAAGTTTATAACTTGATGATGTATTAATTGTATAAACTTTTTCATAGGTTCGTCATAGTGGATGCCCTAAGTTTTATCTTTTTCGATCTTTTTTTAAGAGAGGATACTCTCAAATAACTTGACTAAAGTTATAGGATCCTCAATCATTGAATTAAAATAAGAGGTCAAGATGATGTGGTTTCACTTTTAATCTTGACCTTTGATTTTAATCCAATAGTTAAGGATTCTCTAACTTGAGTGAAGTTGTCTTATCAACTTGAGAGGGCTCTTCCTTCAAAATAGCACAAAATGTTTTTCAAAACTTAAAGCTTTTGAATTTTTTTGTTTTTTTAAAAAGACAAATGTCGCACAAAAACTTCAACAACTACCAATCCAGCAAAACTTTTACTAGCGGTCGAGAAAAAACAATATCATAGGTCCTGCTTTCAAGTATGGCAAAAAGGATTTATCAAGCATTATATCGGTAGAGAAAAAAACATCATGGTCGCACTAAATGTTACTTCAGTCGAGCAAAAAATATACACCTAATCACGAGACACTGGTAAAAAATTGGGTGAAGTCGCACGGTCTAACAGTCGCATAAAACTAAAATCGCAAACTTTTTTTTGTTACTACTTTTTGAATATCACCATAACCATCGGTTGATATGGTTGTCGGAGACCAATATATGACATAAAGATCTGTTTCGTCACCTTTGGTGTTTATTGAACTAATTCATGTCCTTTCTTGATACGGATTTAACACTACTAGGAAGTAGTAGATGTAACAAGCAAAATGTACGTAAAATAGAGTCACATGTCTCAAACCCCATAGCGAATCCAGCTTAAGTGAAAATTAAACACAAAAATAAAAAGGATACTTTCGTGAGGAAAAGTTGTAATTTGTTGACTTACACAAACAAGCTTGGCTAATTTGACTTAGAAATAGCTGAAACGTATGTCCTTTTCGAGCCTATAATAAAAACTTGTATGTTAATCATAGTAATTTGTCAAGGGGCAAAATTCATTATATTACATATTTTCCATTGTTGTCTCACCGAGTTTCTGTTAATAAGTTGAAGAGTTTAATTACTCAAATTCTAATATCTTTTTTTCAATATCAGATTGATTTGGAAACTTCTAGTATGTTGAAGGGTGTTTGGCTTGTAGTTTTAGAGCACATGTCTAATGTTTGCTAATGAAGCCTTTCCTTTGGGGAATCCATTGTCTAGAAGATTAGTGAGGCTTCTTGGTAAATGTCATGGAAAAGATAGCTTGATGAAAATATCTACTGAGTGTTAATCTTCTGCAAAGTATAAACATAAGTTAAAAAAACGTCCATTTTGGTTGATCTATTATCTGATGGAATGATTTTAAGGAATCTTATATTGACTGATGTGTCATGTAAAGTGAATAGAGCATTGTCTTTGTGATCTTCTAAGAAGATTAATGCATTATAAATTTAAGTAGTACAAGTGGTATATCAGATGTTTTGGGTTGGAATAGATGTATGCTTGCTAATGGAGCCTTTCTATGTGTACTGCTGATATGCCAAGTGTAGAGAGTGCATAAAAAACGGGCCTTCTTATTTTAGACCTATTAGTCATATTCAATTGAATTTAGTGGTATACTATTTGTTGCTGATGTGGAATTCATCTTAATGAAACATAAACGACTTACCTGTTTACAGAAAATGGTTGTTAAAATTTTGATTGGTAGTCCAAAAGCGTTGCTTAAGGGAATGTCCTTTGATCACTTTCCGTCAGACTCTTGTACTTATCTATAATGCTTTTGTTGATAATATGTTTCACCTGTTTGACCGAAAACTTTCTTTCAATGTTGTTTCTAATCAATTTAGTTGCCACACAAGTCTAACCAACAATATAAGTTGTAAATTCATATTTCATGAAATTAACGCCTGACTAATGATTTATATTCAATTTAGAAGAAGTTGTGATTTTTTACAAAAATTTAAACAACGGGGTAAAAATCCATTGGGTTCCCGTGAACCCATGAGAACTACCCCCTTGTAAGTCCATGCTAAATATGCTACCAATACCTCCATGAACGTTTTACAATACCTGGAATTATTGTTAAATTACAATAAGAGAAATGTGGACCCCTTAAATTGTTACAAAATTGATATCATGCCAGTCAAATAATTTAAGTTGACTGGAACCAAAACTTAATATAAAAGGCTAGCTTATGATCATTGTATAAAGGGCTGTTGTTTAAACATTTCATATATATAAAAAATACATTTAATGAACTCATGTATTCCATAATTATACACTTTTAATCATTTTAAATATGATATGTGATGTTAAATATATAATGTTTAAAGATCATTAAATGATAATGTTTAAACATGGAATGTTTCAATATAAATTTGGAGTCCATAGGAGAGGCATGAACTACTTAAATGGAGAAGTAAATGTTATCAAGGTAAAAAAAGTAAATTGGGCAAGTTTGGTTTGTGGATCGCCGATTAGAGGGAATCTTACAATAAAGTTTTTTCTAACATGAAAATTTTGGAAACAAAGATTTTGTTTACAGTTTATTTTTGTTCTCTGTCTTATAGTATTCACTAGCTAAAAGACCCGTGAAATTCACGGGTTTACTAAAAGAAAAGCAAACAGAATAGATTATAACTTATATATTACACAATAAGCCGCTAGAAATAACACAAGTGTATGCAGAGTAGGGAAAGAAACTTGATACAAATGAAACACATGAGTGGCGAAATGTTCACCGCATGGCCAGACTGAACCGCAAATAGACTATTGGATGATTTGTCAACATCATTCTGATATCGATAAAATCTAGGGTTGTTTGGTTTAAGGTTGTGGGTTGAGAGAATCACCTTCATTCCCAAAATAGATGTTTGTTTTGTATGTTTTGTTCTTGAAAATAGGAATCAAGCCAGTATTCTAAGCGTTTTCTAAACCTATTAAGCATTTTGTGTTTACAAACGCATTCCCATTCTTCTTGTGTTTTCAAACCCATAGTTATACCTCAATGCAAACTATACACCCCCTAAAGTTCCTTTGGTTTCTATTTGATCTTCAAGCTGATTAATAGTCTACCCCTAGTTAACCCCTCAGAGCCTATATCCTTTTCGCGGTTCTCGTGATGTTTACACCCCACCCCCAAATATAAACCCAAATCGCCTAAGCCTACCCTGTATGCACTCACTTTTAGTGCATTATTGTTATCACCCTAAACCCTTAGTTCAATTATCTAGTTGCTTGCATGAGTTGCTAAGTCGAGTTATATCCTTTGTATACAGTTTTGGGACGATTGGGATTCATGGGAAAAGTTAAAGTTTATGAAATGACGGGAAGGGAACGTTAAAATTCAAATTCCCTTTGTTTGCGTAATAATGTACCATAAGTGTTTTGAACTTTTCAATTCGGGTCAAATTAGTGTTAGAGTAATAAAAACTCAAGTGTAGGGATGTGCCTATAAATCCCTATCATTTTGATGTTACCGTAGAGGATGGTAGAGTAAAAGTGTATGAAAAAAAAAAAAACGGGCTACCATCCTACATCTATTCTTTAAATTTATGTTTGATTGTTTCAGTTATCTAGAGTTTAGAGCGTCCAGTATTGGCTTAGCAACGCCATTCTTCGTATGCTTGTAACAATAAGATTTTTGACTTGCCACCACTAAATAGCCTATCCCACCAAACCCTTTGTTTCCCTACCGTAAGCCTAACGTTACAACCCTTTAAAGACCTCTTTGATAGTCTTTCCTAGGTGCTTAAGCCAAAGCGATGTAGGTTTGATCTATTCTCAAGCCTATGGTAATCTATGTACTAGGACGGTTAATGAGTGTTTATCTTCCATTTCCAACTTGATATATTTCATATACACCCGAGAGATGAGAGTATCCAAACACCCCATGTGAGGTGCTAGTATGTAATTTCCGTGCTTGTTATGACTTTTGCGGGGCTTATATGTGTTGTGGACTGTTTTAAACCAATGCTTCATGACCCCTAACTTATAAATTAATTGGCTAAAGCACATTTGCTTGAGGACAAGCAAATACCAAGTGTAGGAATATTTTATAAGGTTTTAAAAGGTACCTTTTTGAGGGGTCGTTTAAGCCCTTATTTGATCACTTTTGTATCCGTTATTGCTTAATATCGTTCCTTTTCACTTTTTAGGTCTCTTGAAGGCAAAATGCTGGAATGGCACTTATTTGGACAAAAAGGCGCGAATATACGAAGAAAATGGCCAAAGTCAAGAATCGAGACACTCAGGCTGCTGGAACTGAAGGTGACGGCGTCACTGCTTAACTGCGACGGCGTCGGAGGATTTTGTGATGGCCCAGAAGCCAAATTACTTATTTTCAAGTGACGGTGTCAGGCTTTAAAAGAGTAGGCCGTCGCATCTCAGACGGCCTAGATTTGATCCAGACGGCGTCAGAAGCTGAAGGGGACGGCGTCACAAGCACAAGGTGACGCCGTCACAAGACTAACGTGGCCAAGACGAAACCCTAATGACGACAACACGACGGCGTCACAAAACATAAGGTGACGCCGTCGCACATGTAATCTTATATATAGAATCCGAATTTTTCAGTTTTAGAGAGTAGTCTTTTGGAGTAAAAAACCTAAACCTAACCAAGGCTGTCTTGTATAGTATTTTAGGGTTCCAAACCCTATATTACATCAAGATAAGTGTTTTGCTTCATTAATTTAATTATGTCTTTGATTATTTGTGTGTATGCTTGCATGTTCTCCATGTCCGGCTAATTTACTTATGTGTTTGCTTAGGGAATATGAAACTTAATTATTGAATATTGATTGGTTGTCTCTTATCTTAGTTGTTAATGATATAGTAATGCGATAGTTCATTCGTTGTGTAATTAATGCTTGATTAATCTTTGTGAACCTTAGACTATAAGCACCTAGAGCGTTTGTAAGCTAAACCCTCCAAAGAGGCCTTAGAGTTATAGTTTATGATCCCTAGTGGTTTTTGTAGACGAGACCCTTTGGTAAGTTCAAAGAGTTAGGGATAAATGCATACCCTACGACTTTAGACACACAACGCAACTAAGAATAAGGACGTGACAATTCAACCATCAATAGGAGATAATTAAGGAGTAATACAACCTAAGTAAACACATCTTTAAACTATCATACGAGCACACAATAATTAGACATAGACTACCCTCACCTTAGTTAATTAGATAATTAGATAAGTAGAGTAATCGGTAGAAATACCAACCCCCCAAATCCAAACCCCGAGATTCGTACCTTTCCATTTTCTAAAAAACATAAAAAAGATAAAAAATAATCTTCCTCAACCCCAACCTTAGCGTAGTAATTTCTCACTAGCATTCCTATTCCCCTAGAGAACGATATTGTAACACCCCAAACTAGGCGGATATTACAGTGCCGTGGACCCCCGACTGGGACCCACCAGGCGAATGAGAATGAATGAATTACACAGGTAAATGTAGTACCGAACCACATTACAACATCAATTACTCCGATAAGGAGTTTTATACAACACACCCAGGATGATACTGAATACAAGTATATTTTATATGGAGATAAAATATACAACAATGAGTGAAATGAACATTCAAACGGAATGTCTGCAGCGGAATAAATAAAGGAGACATAAATGACTGAAAAGACTGGGGCCCCCTACTAGTATCACTGGGACTCCTCGCCGTCACCGTGCTCTCCCCGTGCCTTAGCCTTGCCATGACCTGAAAAACAACATCCCCCAACGGGGTCAGTTACACAGAACAACAATCCTCAATGGTTGAAAATACACAATCATGATATATCTGAAATTATGAATTATCCTGTCGAAACATACGCAATCAAACATGCTATATGAATCGACTAATCAGTACGGCTCAAAGGAATGGCGCCACACTACGTCCGGGATGGAAATGTGTCCGTGCACAAGCCACCAACGATCAAACACGCGTGGTCTTGTACCTAATCAGTCTCACTAGCAATCGACTCGTGTGCACAGTCCAATGTGAGGCCACCAACCAACACACGACTATAATGTGCCCGACATGAAAATCCTACACATACCAACCGGCACGCCAGTATGACACGGAATGCCACAATATGACAAAAGTGACAATGAAAATGAATAATGACTCACCAAGATTGAATGATGGTGAAATGAATGATAGCTCAATGAAATGATCGGAACCGTCGTTCCTTATGACTGAGGTGATTAATTGACAATGACGAGTTTTGATACGATTAATACAATGATGAATGAATTATGATTATGAGTAATCAACAACAAAAAGGAATGAATATCCTTTTAACCGAGTAAGAATTAACTTACTCAATACCGATGATGAATGTCCGTCCACGAACAACGTCCTAAATGAAATATCGGTCGCTCGAACAACCTTGAATAACACAATTACCAATAATCCGATCATTACGCAAATCAAAAACGATCATAATCGACTCAAACGTCGACACAACGATATCCGAGCTCGAATAAATCGAAACCAACTCCAAGATGAGTATTTCAAACCATCAAAACACTTTCAAGGATATCAATAATCCATTAGGAATCCATAGCTCATGATTACAACCACATCAATCGGAAAATCCCCAATTAACCGAAGTCAACCCCAAGGGTTCTTGAAATAATTCCGAAAATAACCATTAAATCCGTAGGAATATGTTTATACAAGTTAGATAATCCATAACTAACATATTCCAATGATAATCCAAGCTTACACGAAGAAATCGGAAGGAAAACCCCAAAAACCGAAATTCTAGATCCAAGAGATTAATACCTTTGATTCGATGTGATGAAGATGATGAAATGATGATCAATCCGAAAGATGAGCTTGAAGATGATGATTTATGATTACACCTCGAAGAATCCTCTCCAAATCGCTCGAAATCGCCCAAAACTACCGAAGGAATGAAATGAGATGAAAAATGACGAACACTGACTAAACTGTCCAATTTATACTCTCGGTCGAGTTAGCGTCGTTAGCCCTTGTGCATAGCGTGCGCTAACGAGTAATTTGGGTAGTCCGGTACCATCGTCCGAACACGGTAGCGCGCTACGTACCTATTTATAGCGTGCGCTACGGCCATACTACTAGCGTGCGCTAATATCCATTGTTAGCGTGCGCTAGCGATATTTGACCCCGATCGAGTCGAGAAAAGCTATCGACCTCGATCGACTCCGATAGCGTGCGCTACAACCATTGTTTAGCGTGCGCTAATATATCGATTGCGTCGCTAACAACAATGCATAGCGTCGCTATGAATTAACCGGTGCGATCCGGTAGCCGGACTCAACACGATCCGTCCCTAGCGCGCTACTCCACACATATAGCGTGCGCTACTACAACCGTTAGCGCGCGCTACTTACCACTCGTAGCGTGCGCTACAAATATTCTCACTGCGGTCAGTACCTTACGGATCGCGGCCCAAGGTAACCTTAGCGTGCGCTAAAGGCTGGCGGTAGCGTGCGCTACCTATACCCAATTAGCGTACGCTAAAAGGAGTATGTAGCGTGCGCTACTCCTCACGCACAGCTCGCAACGAAAATGACAATGATGATAAACACGGCACGAAACTCCAATCAGATTAGTGATGAATGACGATTGATACACGATACAATTACTCTGAATGATGAATACCATGACTGAATATGAGTGGCAAATGATCAATGATGAATGAGATTACCGAGTATCAATTACTGAATGATAATTACTGAGTGGTAATGACTGAATGATAATTACTGAATGATAATTACTGAATGATAATTACTGAATTACAACCGGGTATTACATACACCCCCCTTAAAAGAGTTTCGTCCCCGAAACTAAGGGTCAAACAACTCGGGATAACTCTCCCGCATACTGTCCTCGGTTTCCCAAGTAGCCTCTTCGACTCCGTGTCTAGACCACTGAATTTTAACCAAAGGAATCGTCTTATTCCTCAACTGTTTGATTCGCCGCTCCAAAACTCGTATAGGACGTTCCTCATATGAATGATCGTCGGCGATCTCGATTTCGTCGAACTGAAGTATGTGACTCGGGTCGGCAACATACTTCCGCAGCTGAGAGACATGAAACACATTGTGAATTCGGCTCAACGCCGGAGGTAAAGCCAATCGATAAGCTAACTCGCCTACTCGATCCAAAATCTCAAACGGTCCAATGAATCTCGGACTCAACTTCCCTCTCTTCCCAAAACGGAAGATACCACGACTCGGGGATACCTTGACCAACACGTGGTCACCTGCCTCGAACTCTAATGGTCGGCGGCGGTTATACGCATATGATTTACATCGACTCGAAATCAACAAACGACTCTGATCAAAGCTACCTTCTCACGGGCTATAAGCATATCGGGCTCGGTGCCCAATGATTCGCTAAGTCGTCCCAACACAACGGAGATCGACAACGGCGACCATACAAGGCCTCGTAAGGTGCCATCTTGATCGAAGCATGCCAACTATTATTATACGTGAACTCGATTAATGGTAGTTGGGCTTCCCAATCGTCTTTCCAATCGGACGCATGCCCTCAACATGTCCTCTAAGGTCTGAATAGTCCTCTCCGATTGTCCGTCGAGGATGAAAAGCGATGCGAGATTAAGGCTGAGTTCCCATAGTGCGATGAATCGATTTCCAAAGTGCGACACAAACCGTCCGTCACGATCGGAAGCGATACTTTTAGGAGTACCGTGAGTCGACTATCTCTTTGATGAACAGTTGAGCAAGTCTCTCGGGACCCCACGTTTCCTTGATCTCAAGGAAATGAGCTGATTTAGTTAAGCGGTCCACGATCACCCGGATCGTGTTCATGCCACGACGACTCGTCGGCAAACTCGTGATGAAATCCATAGAAATGTCTTCCCACTTCCATTCGGGAATAGGAAGAGGTTTGACATACCCGATCGCCGATGTTCAATCTTAACTTGTTGTGAGTTAAGCATCTCGAAACAAATTCTGCGACTTCTCGCTTCATATTACTCCACCGGTAATTTTGTTTCAAGTCCTTGTACATCTTACTAGACCCGGATGCAGAATAAGGGTAGCATGAGCTTCTTTCAAAATCGAGTCTTTCAACTCGTTATTCGCGGCACGCACAACCGATTCTTAAACCTCAAAAGTCCATCCTCGTGGACCACAAATCCGGGCTTTCCCAGCCACATCCTCTCGGATGCGCAACAATGATGGGTCCGAACCACGATTCTCTCGGATTTCCTCCTCGAGTGACGATGAAATCTCTAACATACAAAGTGCCCTGAACTCGCTGAAGCCGGACCTCGATCTCGGGTCTAAGGAATTCTCTTGAAGCTCCTTACAGGCTGTTAAGCGGGCAAGCATCTGCTCTTGAACGGACTTACGACTCAAGGCGTCGGCGACAACATTCGCCTTGCCCGGGTGGTAAAGGATCTCGATATCATAATCTTTGATTAATTCCAACCACCGCCTCTGGCGCATATTTAACTCCTTCTGAGTAAATATATACTTTAAGCTCTTATGATCGGTGAATATCTGACAGGTAACGCCATAAAGATAATGACGCCAAATTTTCAAAGCGAACACCACGGCTGCTAGCTCCAGGTCGTGGGTCGGATAATTAATCTCGTAAGGTCTCAATTGCCGGGAAGCATAGGCAATGACCTTCCCGTTCTGCATGAGCACACATCCGAGACCCTGTCCGGACGCATCACTATAGACCACAAATCCTTCCGTCCCCTGCGGCAAGGAAAGTACAGGTGCTGACATTAACCGGCTCTTGAGTTCCTCAAAACTCCGTTGACACGCGTCGGACCACGTGTATTTCTTATCCTTCCGCAAAAGGTTCGTTAAGGGTTGAGCGATTCGAGAAAATCCCTCTACAAATCGCCGATAATAACCCGCTAATCCGAGGAAACTTCGGATTTCCTTAACGTTCTTCGGAGGTAGCCAATCTCGAATAGCCTTCGTCTTCTGAGGATCGACACGAACTCCGTCTGATGAAATTACATGTCCGAGAAAAGTCACTTCGGACATCCAGAACTCACATTTGGAAAACTTCCCAAAAAGTTGTTCTCGTCTCAACACGTCGAGCACTTGATGAAGGTGAAACTCGTGTTCCTCCCGGTCACGAGAATAAATCAAAATGTCATCGATGAAGACAACAACAAACCGATCCAAAAAGTCGATGAAGACCCGATTCATTAACTCCATGAATACGCAGTGCATTAGTCAATCCGAGCGGCATAACCACAAACTCATAATGACCATAGCGCGTGCGGCAGCTGTTCTCGCGATATCCGACTCTCGAATCCATCGATGATATCCTGATCTTAAGTCGATCTTGGAAAATACTGAAGCTCCCTGAAGTTGATCTAAGAGATCGTCAATACGGGGTAAGGGATACTTATTCTTGATCGTCACCCTGTTCAACTCCCGATAATCAATACATAAGCGGAATGAACCATCCTTCTTCTTGACAAACAACACTGGTGCTCCCCACGGGGACGCACTCGGTCGGATATAACCTTTCTCGAACAACTCCTCAAGTTGGTTCTTTAATTCCTGCATTTCGGTCGGGGCCATCCGGTACGGTGCCTTCGATATCGGGGACGTACCAGGCTCCAACTCAATCGTGAATTCCACATTCCTCTGTGGAGGCAAACCAGGTAACTCGTCTGGAAAAACATCGGCATATTCCCTCACCACCGGAATATCCGTCAATATTACTGATGGTTTCTCGGTTTTGGCCATATAACACCAATAACCGACACATCCCTGATTGAGTAATCTTACTGCTTTCATCAAATTAATGACTTTACCCGAACAGCCGGGATTACCTCCCTGAAACACACATTCAACTCCATCGTCTGAAATGATAGTGACCAAACGCTTTCGGACACTAATGGTGGCATCATGACGATCCATCCAATCAATACCCAAGATGATGTCGTCCCTCGGTAAATCTACTACGATTAGGTCCGCTGGCCATACACGACCATGAAGCTGAATCGGACAATTCTGAATCTCACGACTTCCGATAATTCGTCTACCATCAGGTAGGCTAATGACATATGGCTCACAACTAGTAGTACTACCCAGACGTAGTCTACTCAAACATGACCCGGAAATGAATGAATGAGATGCACCAGTATCAAAAAGGGTACACACAGGTTGAGATAGAATATCGAGTGTACCTGAGATCATTCGGGCCTCCGGATCGTCGGTCTTCTTCATCTCATAAATTCGGGGCTTGCCGGCCCCGACCGGACGCTCCGTCGATAGCTCTTAGCTCGCCTTTAGCTCTGTCGTCTTGAGCAGCTGACCAGAGTGGCTTTGATTACGCACCTGAATGACACGGGGCTTGAGATGACGCCGGAGTGGGTTTAAAGTCCCTACGGCAAAACGGGCCCTATGCCCGGCAATCCCAGATTGTGGCACGTGGCGTGCATCGCCGGACACTTGGTGCTGAAATGACCACTGTTCCTCACGGTTGAAACAGTGATGGCCGAACTGCCGCTCGCGGCCCGAGATTCCGCGGGTTTAGACGCTAGGGAGGTCGCTCGGAAAAGTAGAGCCCGCCGCGGTTTCTTGAAAGTGGCACGACTCCGTCACCGATTACGGTTCTTGGACTTCTTGCTAGCGAGACGAAGGTTCTTTGCTTAGCAATTTCCTTAGCCGTAAGCTCGTAAGTAAGAGCCTTCTCAATGAACTCGGCCACGTGGTGCAATTATGATTAAATGGCGAAGTCTCATACGGGGTTTTCACCTCTTCTGTGAAATACTTGATCTTGTCCGCTTCGAGTGAATGATAGATGAGGCGAACGGAAGAAGTTCTGAAATTTTTCGGCGATGGCGAGAACATCATCATCCGCCGAAAGGTCGGGAGTGAGTAATTCCGACAACTTGGCCTCCCCGAGTGGGGCCGGATAGTACCTCTCCATCATGAGAGTCTTGAATCGATCCCAATTACATGTTCCGTGTGTGTGCTTCAACGATAACCACCATGAATGAGCGCTCTTACCGAGATAGTAAGCCGCAATCGAAACTTTATGCCCTTCGGGGCAATCCACCATAGCAAATAACTTCTCAAAATGCTCAAGCCGGTGAACAATATCCGCCGGCTCGGATGAGCCCTCAAAAGTAGGTGGTCATTTGCGAGATATCGCTAATGATATTGCTTACACCTCTCTTGCCTCCGAGGTGGCGGCGGAGGAGTCTGCGATTTTGATTGACGGAGTTATGCATCGTCTCCATCAACCGAGCCATCCGGGTCATTTGGGCCATCATGCCTGCATAAATCCGAGTGGGTCGACCCGAACACCTCTCGACCGAGCCGTGTCCCGGTACGACTCCCGACGATGAATGATCGCGTCCGTGTGAGTGAGTGGCGCCGTCCGCTCGATGAGTTAGCATTATTCCTGGCATTTGCACGGGTATTCGCACGAGTTCTCGGGATTCGGCCCGCTCCACGGCCTCGTCCTCCACGTCCTCTGCCAGCACTTTCCATACTGAAGTGGAAAGTCATATGATGATTATACATCTCGTATGAGTATCACATTATGATTATATTATGAAATGATGAAAATGAGCATACGCGCTCAAATACAGCGATTACATGAATGATTGATTGACGTGACATGATTATCGATGAAGTTCTTGAAATGATTATCTTGGATGAGTTAACAAGATTAATGATCCGATCTTCCCGATCAACAATCGAACAATGAAATGAATTGGTGATTAATGAGTTAACTCGACCGTCCGGTCAAAATGACAATGATGATTGAGGATTGTTAAGCGATGAATTATGAATGAATGATTAATGCCGAAATTATACCATGGCATTAGAAATCTTACGATTCTTGGTCCGATTGGCTCGGCATTTGCACAGTCACACGTGACGCGAAAGTCCAATGATACTAGTCCGATGACGATGATTTCAAATGAGACATGACTTGGAGGGTAGTATTCAAAACCACGCTCCGATACCAACTCTAACACCCCAAACTAGGCGGATATTACGGTCTGGTGGACCCCGAGGACCCACCAAAGTAATGAGAATGAATGAATTACACAGGTAAATGTAGTACCGAACCACATTACAACATCAATTACTCCGATAAGGAGTTTTATACAACACACCCAAGATGATACTGAATACAAGTATATTTTATATGGAGATAAAATATACAACAATGAGTGAAATGAACATTCAAACGGAATGTCTGCAGCGGAATAATTAAAGGAAACATAAATGACTGAAAAGACTGGGGCCCCCTACTAGTATCACTGGGACTCCTCGCCGTCACCGTGCTCTCCCTGTGCCTTAGCCTTGCCATGACCTGAAAAACAACATCCCCCAACGGGGTCAGTTACACAGAACAACAATCCTCAATGGTTGAAAATACACAATCATGATATATCTGAAATTATGAATTATCCTGTCGAAACATACGCAATCAAACATGCTATATGAATCGACTAATCAGTACGGCTCAAAGGAATGGCGCCACACTACGTCCGGGATGGAAATGTGTCCGTGCACAAGCCACCAACGATCAAACACGCGTGGTCTTGTACCTAATCAGTCTCACGAGCAATCGACTCGTGTGCACAGTCCAATGTGAGGCCACCAACCTGTAACACCCCCAGAATACATCCGGAAATGTTACACGCCGTAGGCCCTTCTTACAAGGATCTACAAGGCTAAACTCTACTAGACTACAAAATGATTGACCGACCGGGGTCAATCTAAATACAACGCAGACCGTCAAGGTCATTAAACAATTTAGAAAACAAATGAATCTTACATCTCAATGATGAAAATAAACTTGAACACAGAAAAGAACGACAATTCAATTTAATAAATGAAAACTACACCCATGCAAGGGTGAATACTCGAACGACAGAGAAATACCGACCAAAATGAAACAAAAGAAAAGACTCTAACTCTGGTGTGATTAGTATCATTGTCCTCCATCTCCTTCCTACCTAATCCTGTGATCGCTTGCTCATTGCCAAAACCTGAGCGCATAACAGGCACCCACCCCCCGAAACTCGGGGGTTAGCAAACTGGAATTTTGCTAGTGCAAGTACATAACATACAAGATATACGAATAATAATAACACAAAACTCAACAGTCGTGAAACCTTAACACAACCCACACATTCAAATGGTCAGCACAGAATAGTATTACATACACAAGGTGAAAGATAATCACATTGTCATATTCTCCGTACAGAACATAACACCAATGAAACTTTAAACGAACCCAAGGAGTCAGAAAATTCCTTTTTTATAAAAGGAAAAGTATTTTGATAAGAAAGTTCGAAAATATTTATATTGACTCGGGTCATCTTGGTGTTTTGAAAATCAGATGGAAATACTTTAGAAAATACTTCAAAAGCTCTCGGGTCCTTGACCCAACCTGTGGAAAACAATTTTGCAAGAAAACTATCACAACGTCATTCGGGGTTCTCGACCCAAATGATAAAACACTATCACAAGTGAATCATTACAACATCTCACGGGGTTCTCGGCCCAATCCAAATAATATCATCACGAGATCAAATCTCAACATCTCACGGGTCCTCGACCCAATACAGAATAATCAACACAAGATAATCAAAGGCACAAACCTCTCATTCGACAAATCCTGCTCAAGACCCCTGATTAATTAACCCTCGGAGATCTCGTCAAATATCCTTGGTTAATTAACCCTGATACCAACATTTAAAACAAATTGGAATGAACTCCAGAAACACAATCCGCGGTCTACGTCAAGACCAACATTAAAAGTAAGTTGCAAAGATTTAAATTTCGAAAATCATTTGACAACGGGGTCTTAGCTATCACTCAAATATCCGTTACCAATAAGCCTGCCAGGCGCCTCCCTTGCACACCTGTGTACCGGCATTCACTCCACTATATTGGCCGCCCATTGCACATGTCACCGCGCCGGCGTTCACTCCCACAGGAGCCGCCCCTTGCTCGCGCATTAAGTAACACCGGTGTTCACCAATCATATGGAGCCGCTCATTGCACGGCATAACAGCCGGAGTGCACGCCCCGCCCTCAGAGGTACCCGGATATGACGTCTCTCATAACAAGTATTCACATTATTACAAATACCAAGCACACAGTCAACCGTTGCAACAATTATCAAATCAGTTCATCAATCCACATAATTTATTCGCCAGTACGCAACTACGCAAAATAAACAATAACTCGCACGTTATTCATCAAGACTTAGCACATTAGGCCTTAAACTCTATCAATTAATACTACATAAATATCCACACATATCTATATATATACATATATATAATATAAATACAGATATTCATAACATGATTCATACACTTCAGCAACAATGATTTCACGTAATTATAATTCGTATATCAAGGTACTTGCCTTGGTAATCTCTCGCGAATACTCCGGAAATACAATTGATTGGAACAATCCAGAACTCCAACGAAAACGACGATCGGAGAGGCTCAACACTGGATTATCGTAGGAAATTCGTCCTTAATATCCTATCATTAAATAAGTAATCAATCACACGAGGAAAAGCATAAAAAGATGGTCGAACCCTAACTGTTCTCTTCGTAACGTACGTTACACACATACGTAACGTACGTTACGTCTGCACGTTAGCGCACGTAAGCTACAAGGATTAGCGTACGCTAAGCATGCCTTGGACAGTTCTTCTCAGTTCAGACGACTGCCTTTCCTGAGGGTATAACGTACGTAATGCATAAAGCTTAACGTACGTTATATTCACATATATCATACTCATGTGAATCATAATGATCCTACGGTGTTGATGTCTATGAATTCCAGGTTAATCCTCCCATCATAATACTCACTCCAAATATTGATTATAGATCCTCAAATGTAGTTCGGAAAATCTGAGGTTGTTACCATCATTAAGTCTATGATCATTATGGAAACACCATACAACATGGTTTATTAATCTCAGAATTTTACCTTACTTGATTATCATAACAAGAGTCGGACTATAACGTTCTTAACTCGGTTAACTAAAGCATGAACATTCCAACTTCCAAAACAATGGTGTTCGGATAAAAATCATCTTATGGAGCTTAATAATCCCGTGGTATGTTCAAAACATCCTTAAGAACACGAAATCAAGGTTGAGGTAGCATTAACATACCTTAATATGAAAGAAACGCAGAGACACGAGGTAGCATCCAATTCCGATTGCTTGAATGTCAATGCAAGATGTTTCAGAACTTAAATGATCGAGTCTACGTGTTCTTTATGTGTTTTAGAGGGTGAAACCCTCTAGAAATGAAGGAAAATGAATTGCAAGTGAAAGGGACGAAGAGAAACGAAATGGGGTGTTGTCCATATATATAATATCTTGAGATTTACGTCGTTAGCCTCAGCCATTTACGTACGTAATATACTTAGCGCACGCTACCATTCGATATTAGCGTACGCTATCGATCACCGATAGCTTCATCGTCTCGTTTTGTACTAGCTTACGACGTTACACCCTATGCATTACGACGTAAGCTACACATATTAGCGCACGCTAGTTACAAGCCTTAGCGTACGTTAACACCCGTTGACCCCAAACTGTCGGTGTTCATCCGCGGGAATCTTTCCGAGCCCCACCACCAGGTGTCCATGTGCTAGCCATCTGCTCAATTATTGACCTCCTTACGTGCGCTACGTCTAGCTCGTAGCGTGCGCTATTTCCAGATCGTAACGTCGTTACGCTTACCTGTTAGCGTGCGTTACGGCGTAGTTGCATGAAAATGATTAAAGGTTGATATTATCATGCATGAGGATACGAATACGGAAACGATCGTATTTCGATTATTGATAGCACCAATTCGTAATACAGGTTCAAATACGGATGAAAATACTCAACAATTTATCCGGATATTACATACTATCCCTCTTAAAAGAAGTTTCGTCCGAAACTTAAAGTAGAGTGGTGGAACAACCAAGAAAAAGTAACTACTTGCTCAAATTTCAAAACATCATGAGCGATGCGCGAATACAAGGTTCTAAAAATACAATGATTGGACTTAGGAAGTATCGTGCACGTCAAGTGAGGCAATAAATTACACGTGAACACGAGAAGTTAGAGTGAAGAAGTAGAAGCTCACGGAATTAAGGAAATTCACAAACGACTCAGATGTACTAAAATCGCGTGTCGAGCTCGACCCACCATATTCAAGTTCATAACACATTGGAAATATTAATCATACGAATGGGAACAAATAGTTTCGAACAAAATTCTGCAGAGATTAGGTTCGGATGTGAATAGACCACAATAATTCACGAGTCTAACAAATCGGTTACAAATTCGTTCGAATGATGGTAGGTTCGTAGAACATGGTAGTTTGAAATTGTCAAGAGAATCACGGATGAATCATCAACAATGAAAGTCTCCCAACATCGGAAATACTAAGAAGAGCACGGGTACTACGTGTCCCCGTGCTAAGAAAACATGCCACCAAAACTTAAAATAGTAGGAGTAGGAAACGAAAAGCAATTAAAATGAAAAACAATCAAAGTCACGATTGTTGGAAACAACAACGACTAGAACACAGCACAAAATCTTCATTCGCCTATAATAGGCTCTTCAGCAGAAGACATAAGGTTTCGGACATTCTCCGACCACTTGCTCTGCTCACCGACAGAGTAGCATTCTTTGCCAATTCGAAATTATCTCACAATGTTTCTCCCGATGGCCTTCACACCCGCACCGATGACAAGTCAAGAGTGGTGAGGGACGGTTACACGGATGTGTCCGTGCGGTTGCGGTTGAAGCACACTCTCTTCTTACCGGAGTCACCGATGTCGGTTGGGGATTCCCAATGCTCATTCTCGACCGCGAAGACGACGCATTCGAACGACGTGGGGTTTGAGAACCTTAGTCTCACACGCCCAAGAATTTTCCGGATGTCCTCGGTCTCTTTTCTCCGCTCGTTGGCTCGGCCACCGAGGAGGTTTCATAGGTTATCGTCCGATCTTGATATTCCTTCACCGTAACATGAATCGTTGTCGCACGAACCACCTCACCGCTCCGCTTCCTATATTACGTCTATATCCGCGTGGCTCGACATGCTAATGCGGATAGTACCGTTTATTGTTATCACATAGTCGGTTGTACGGTATACCACGATTATCAACATAAGGTTTAATTAGCATCCTTAGAATAACGGTAATATCGTAAAGCACGAAATTTTCTCGAAATCAACTTCCAGTCCTTCGTCTAGGACGATCATTATGCGTATGCTTTTAAAAAAATTTGAACAAAAGCCGAATCACGTTGTGCTCAAAACTTGTAAATACATCCTTTGTTTTGGAAGAGGAAGTTTATACAATGATTCTAAAAATTTATTTTCGAGTAATGCCTACAAGAAAATTGAAAATCGAATTGTAACTAATTTAAAATATTTCGAAAGTGTTGGGTCCCAAATACCACAATTTTGAAAATCCTTCCTCTTCTACCAAAATGTTTATTCGAAAGAACTTTTCACCAAAATACGTGACCATTCGACACGACTACATCAAATCATGAGGTTTACAATGCTAGGAAAATTTCAAAACACTACTTTGAAATGTTCGTAATTGCCGGAAATATTACATGCCGTGGATTCTGTGCCAGAACCTACCAGGCTAAAAACCATTTGAAAATCATTTCAAAATATGCCAAAAGCCGATGACGGTAGCATTTTCCAAAACTTACAAAATCATTTGTAAAATATTAAATACCGTCATAAAAATACCGTTAAAATGTGCAAGACTAAAATGCCAAAATGTCAAGAGTCATTTCACAATACTCACGCAGCGGATAAAATTAACACTCAAAGATTTATCCTACTGAAATGCAGAAACCGATAAATATGTTTGACTACCGAAGTATACTACATAACCATTCTCACTCGACGCGTATATGCAGGTGATATCGTAAAACAATATAATCTCTAACAAGTTCAAACCCTAGGTTCACGTTAAGCACAATATAATCAAATACGTATGTAAGGGGACTTACGATTCGGAGGCTTACCATCACGGATTGCTTGAAGATGATGTTGGAACCACGATACTAATCACAACTCGACGCGCGACTTACACAAGACATGGACTTGACCCAACGGCCTAGGTTTTTGCAAACCTAAGCTCGATACCATATTTGTAACACCCCGCAATACATCCGGAATGTTACACGCCGTAGGCCCTTCTTACAAGGATATAAAAGGCTAAACTCTACACGTATACAAAATGATTGACCTACGTGGTCAATCTAAATACAACGCAGACCGTCAAGGTCATTAAACAATTTAGAAAACAAATGAATCTTACATCTCAATGATGAAAATAAACTTGAACACAGAAAAGAACGACAATTCAATTTAATAAATGAAAACTACACCCATGCAAGGGTGAATACTCGAACGACAGAGAAATACCGACCAAAATGAAACAAAAGAAAAGACTCTAACTCTGGTGTGATTAGTATCATTGTCCTCCATCTCCTTCCCAGCCAATCCTGTGACTGCTCCCGAGCTGCCAAAACCTGAGCGCATAACAGGCACCCACCCCCCAAAACTCGGGGGTTAGCAAACTGGAATTTTGCTAGTGCAAGTACATAACATACAAGATATACGAATAATAATAACACAAAACTCAACAGTTGTGAAACCTTAACACAACCCACACATTCAAATGGTCAGCACAGAATAGTATTACATACACAAGGTGAAAGATAATCACATTGTCATATTCTCCGTACAGAACATAACACCAATGAAACTTTAAACGAACCCAAGGAGTCAGAAAATTCCTTTTTTATAAAAGGAAAAGTATTTTGATAAGAAAGTTCGAAAATATTTATATTGACTCGGGTCATCTTGGTGTTTTGAAAATCAGATGGAAATACTTTAGAAAATACTTCAAAAGCTCTCGGGTCCTTGACCCAACCTGTGGAAAACAATTTTGCAAGAAAACTATCACAACGTCATTCGGGGTTCTCGACCCAAATGATAAAACACTATCACAAGTGAATCATTACAACATCTCACGGGGTTCTCGGCCCAATCCAAATAATATCATCACGAGATCAAATCTCAACATCTCACGGGGTCCTCGACCCAATACAGAATAATCAACACAAGACAATCAAAGGCACAGCCTCTCATTCGACAAATCCTGCTCAAGACCCCTGATTAATTAACCCTCGGAGATCTCGTCAAATATCCTTGGTTAATTAACCCTGATACCAACATTTAAAACAAATTGGAATGAACTCCAGAAACACAATCCGCGGTCTACGTCAAGACCAACATTAAAAGTAAGTTGCAAAGATTTAAATTTGAAAATCATTTGACAACGGGGTCTTAGCTATCACTCAAATATCCGTTACCAATAAGCCTGCCAGCGCCTCCTTACACACTGTACCGCGTTCACTCCACTATATTGGCCGCCCATTGCACATGTCACCGCGCCGCGTTCACTCCCACAGAGCGCCTTGCTCGCGCATTAAGTAACACCGGTGTTCACCAATCATATGGAGCCGCTCATTGCGTCTAACAGCCGGAGTGCACGCCCGCCTCGAGGTACCCGGATATGACGTCTCTCATAACAAGTATTCACATTATTACAAATACCAAGCACATCAACCGTTGCAACAATTATCAAATCGGTTCATCAATCCACATAATTTATTCGCCAGTACGCAACTACGCAAAATAAACAATAACTCGCACGTTATTCATCAAGACTTAGCACATTAGGCCTTAAACTCTATCAATTAATACTACATAAATATCCACACATATCTATATATATACATATATATAATATAAATACGTATATTCATAACATGATTCATACACTTCAAAGAACAATGATTTCACGTAATTATAATTCGTATATCAAGGTACTTGCCTTGGTAATCTCTCGCGAATACTCCGAAATACAATTGATTGGAACAATCCGAACTCCAACGAAAACGACGATCGGAGAGGCTCAACACTGGATTATCGTAGGAAATTCGGCCCTTAATATCCTATCATTAAATAAGTAATCAATCACACGAGGAAAAGCATAAAAAGATGGTCGAACCCTAATCGTTCTCTTCGTAACGCACGTTACACACATACGTAACGTGCGTTACGCCCGCACGTTAGCGCACGTAAGCTACAAGGATTAGCGTCGCTAAGCATGCCTTGGACAGTTCTTCTCAATTCTGACGATCGCTTTCTCGAGGGTATAACGCATTTAATGCATAAAGCTTAACGTACGTTATATTCACATATATCATACTCATGTGAATCATAATGATCCTACGGTGTTGATGTCTATGAATTCCAGGTTAATCCTCCCATCATAATACTCACTCCAAATATTGATTCTAGATCCTCAAATGTAGTTCGGAAAATCTGAGGTTGTTACCATCATTAAGTCTATGATCATTATGGAAACACCATACAACATGGTTTATTAATCTCAGAATTTTACCTTACTTGATTATCATAACAAGAGTCGGACTATAACGTTCTTAACTCGGTTAACTAAAGCATGAACATTCCAACTTCCAAAAACATGGTGTTCGGATAAAAATCATCTTATGGAGCTTAATAATCCTGGTGGTATGTTCAAAACATCCTTAAGAACACGAAATCAAGGTTGAGGTAGCATTAACATACCTTAATATGAAAGAAACGCAGAGACACGAGGTAGCATCCAATTCCGATTGCTTGAATGTCAATGCAAGATGTTTCGTAACTTAAATGATCGAGTCTACGTGTTCTTTATGTGTTTTAGAGGGCCGAAACCCTCTAGAAATGAAGGAAAATGAATTGCAAGTGAAAGGGACGAAGAGAAACGAAATGGGGTGTTGTCCATATATATAATATCTTGAGATTTACGACGTTAGCCTCAGCCATTTACGTCGTAATATACTTAGCGCACGCTACCATTCGATATTAGCGTCGCTATCGATCACCGATAGATTACTCGTCTCGTTTTGTACTAGCTTACGACGTTACACCCTATGCATTACGACGTAAGCTACACATATTAGCGTCGCTAGTTACAAGCCTTAGCGTACGTTAACACCCGTTGACCCCAAACTGCCCGAGTTCATCCGCGGGAATCTTTCCGAGCCCCACCACCAGCTGTCCATGTGCTAGCCAGTCTGTTCAATTATTGACCTCCTTACGTACGCTACGTCTAGCTCGTAGCGTACGCTATTTCCAGATCGTAACGTACGTTACGCTTACCTGTTAGCGTGCGTTACGACGTAGTTGCATGAAAATGATTAAAGGTTGATATTATCATGCATGAGGATACGAATACGGAAACGATCGTATTTCGATTATTGATAGCACCAATTCAGGTAATACAGGGTTCAAATACAGATGAAAATACTCAACAATTTATCCGGATATTACACAACCAACACACGACTATAATGTGCCCGACATGAAAATCCTACACATACCAACCGGCACGCCAGTATGACCCGGAATGCCACAATATGACAAAAGTGACAATGAAAATGAATAATGACTCACCAAGATTGAATGATGGTGAAATGAATGATAGCTCAATGAAATGATCGGAACCGTCGTTCCTTATGACTGAGGTGATTAATTGACAATGACGAGTTTTGATACGATTAATACAATGATGAATGAATTATGATTATGAGTAATCAACAACAAAAAGGAATGAATATCCTTTTAACCGAGTAAGAATTAACTTACTCAATACCGATGATGAATGTCCGTCCACGAACAACGTCCTAAATGAAATATCGGTCGCTCGAACAACCTTGAATAACACAATTACCAATAATCCGATCATTACGCAAATCAAAAACGATCATAATCGACTCAAACGTCGACACAACGATATCCGAGCTCGAATAAATCGAAACCAACTCCAAGATGAGTATTTCAAACCATCAAAACACTTTCAAGGATATCAATAATCCATTAGGAATCCATAACTCATGATTACAACAACATCAATCGGAAAATCCCCAATTAACCGAAGTCAACCCCAATGGTTCTTGAAATAATTCCGAAAATAACCATTAAATCCGTAGGAATATGTTTATACAAGTTAGATAATCCATAACTAACATATTCCAATGATAATCCAAGCTTACACGAAGAAATCGGAAGGAAAACCCCAAAAACCGAAATTCTAGATCCAAGAGATTAATACCTTTGATTCGATGTGATGAAGATGATGAAATGATGATCAATCCGAAAGATGAGCTTGAAGATGATGATTGATGATTACACCTCGAAGAATCCTCTCCGAATCGCTCGAAATCGCCCAAAACTACCGAAGGAATGAAATGAGATGAAAAATGACGAACTCGACTAAACTGGCCCAATTTATACTCCCGTGTTAGCGTCGCTAGCCCTTGTGCATAGCGTGCGCTAACGAGTAATTTGGGTAGTCCAAGACCCACCGTCCGAACACGGTAGCGCGCTACGTACCTATTTGTAGCGTGCGCTACGGCCATACTACAAGCGTGCGCTAATATCCATTGTTAGCGTGCGCTAGCGAAATATTTTACGCCAAGTAATTGAGACCAGAAAACTGTCTGACCTCTGATCTGACACAGATAGCGTGCGATACAACCATTGTTTAGCGTGCGCTAATATATCGATTGCGTCGCTAACAACAATGCATAGCGTACGCTATGAATTAACCTTGCGATCCAAGAGCCACCGGACTCAACACGATCCATCCCTAGCGCGCTACTCCACACATATAGCGTGCGCTACAACCCGTTAGCGCGCTACTTACCACTCGTAGCGTGCGCTACAAATATTCTCACCGCACCCAAGACCTTCCGGATCGCAGCCAAGGTAGCCTTAGCGTGCGCTAAAGCTGAGCGGTAGCGTGCGCTACCTATACCCAATTAGCGTACGCTAAAAGGAGTATGTAGCGTGCGCTACTCCTCACGCACAGCTCGCAACGAAAATGACAATGATGATAAACACGGCACGAAACTCCAATCAGATTAGTGATGAATGACGATTGATACACGATACAATTACTCTGAATGATGAATACCATGACTGAATATGAGTGGCAAATGATCAATGATGAATGAGATTACTGAGTATCAATTACTGAATGATAATTACTGAGTGGTAATGACTGAATGATAATTACTTAATGATAATTACTGAATGATAATTACTGAATGATAATTACTGAATTACAACCGGGTATTACAGATATCAATACCCGTGGCTTACCCTAATACTACACTACAACGATTAGGTTCACTGCCTAGGGTGTTGAAAAACTTTCTCGACGAAAAGGAAGTTCCTTTGACCCTGAACGACGCGTGTAGCGTTATCAGTAATTCTCATCATTCACCTAGAAGAGAGGATAGGTCTGGTCATACACATAGAGGAAATAATTTTGGGATAACAGGTAAAAAATTGTGTTTTGTTTGTTATAGTCCTGATCATTTGATTAAGAACTGTGACATTCACTCAGAGTACCTAAGTCAATTCCCAAAGAACAGATCTACCAACCATAAGCCTAGAGTGAATAAACCTGTCTGGAATCACTCACATAGGGTCAACCATAGCAACTTCTCAAAAGACTATAGATACCCTCACCAGAGAAGACCTTTTTCAAAACCACCAGTACCTTCAAACACTTTTCAAGGTACTGTTAAGCCAAAACCAGTACCTTCTCAAGGTGCTGCACAGTTTTCACCAAACACTTTTTGGAATAGGAACCCTATGAGATCTACTTACTATCAATCTAGAGGGCGTTACAACTCAAGCAAAGTAGCTAGATCAAGGGACTCTATACCAGAAGTTAAAACCAAATGGGTTAAGAAGGAAAGTACTGATGGGGAACAAACAGTACTTTCATCAAGTGAGACTGAAACAGAGATTTTTGTTGAAAATAATAAAGAAAACTTGAATGAAAAAGAGACTTTTATTTAAAAACCAACACAAGTTTTGAAACAACCAAAGATAATTGATCATGTGCTTAAAAACAGTGGCAATTACATACTTAAAGAATTTAAGTATGTAACTCCACAAGGGGAACACAAGTCAGTAATGGCTTGGGTTCCTAAAATTAACTAACTCTTTTATCTTTGTGCAGGGCAACCCAGAAGAGGAGCTTAAAGATCATCTAATTGTGGATAGTGGTTGCTCTGGAAGCATGATAGGAGCCAAAGATATTCTGTTAGATTTTAGATCCTATTGTGGAGGAAGAGTTGCATTTGGGAATCATGCTAGTGGAGGAAGAATTACAGGCAAAGGAACTATTAAGACAGGAATCATAGATTTTGAGAATGTTAGATATGTGAAGGAGCTCAAGTTCAACCTTTTGTCAGTCTCTCAGATATGTGATAAGAAGCACCCTGTGTTATTCACTGACACAGAATGTCTTATCCTTTCCCCTGAATTCAAGCTTGTTGATGATAACTTGGTAGTACTTAGAGTACCAAGAACCAATGATGTGTACAGTCTGGATATGAAGAGTCTTCACTCTTCTGGAAGAGCCACATGTTTAGTGGCAAAAGCAACATCTGAAGAAGCATATCAGTGGCATAGAAGATTGGGCCATGTAAATTTCAAGAATATCAACAAATTGGTCAAAGGAAATTTAGTTAGAGGTTTACCTTCCAAGACTTACAAGAATGATCACTCATGTTTGGCGTGCAAGAAGGGTAAACAACACAAAGCTTCATGCAAGAAGCTTGAGGACAGAACTATTAGAGAACTTTTGGAGTTGCTACACATGGATTTGTTTGGACCTGTTTCTGTTGCTAGTCTAAACAAGAAGAAGTACTGTCTTGTAGTGACAGATGATTGTAATAGATTCAGTTGGGTATTTTTCTTGGAATTTAAAGATGACACCTTTGATGCTATTCATGATCTGATAATAGCTCTTGAAAACCAACTGAGACTTAAAGTAAGAGGTATTAGATGTGATAACGGGACTGAATTCAAAAACAAGCTTATGGATGAATTTTGTGCTAAGAAAGGAATCAAGAGGGAGTTCAGTATTGCTAGAACTCCACAGCAGAATGGTGTTGCAGAAAGAAAGAACAGAACTTTGATTGAAGCAGCCAGAACAATGCCTGCAGATTCATTACTACCTATTCAATTATGGGCTGAAGCTGTAAGTACTGCTTGCTATGTGCTTAACAGAGTATCTGTCACCAAACCTCAGATGAAGACACCTTATGAGTTGCTGATGGGAATCAAACCCAATATTCGTTTTATGATACCTTTAGGATGCCCTCTGACTATTCTCAACACAATTGATAATTTGGGAAAATTTGATGGCAAGTCAGAAGAAGGATACTTATTGGGATACTGCACCAATAGCAAAGGATTCAGAGTGTATAACAGGGTCACCAAGAAGGTTCAAGATTGTCTTCATGTTGAATTTTTAGAAGATCAAGAAAATCATAAGGGTAAAGGTCCTAATTGGATGTTTGATCTTGAGGTTTTGACTCCTTCTATGAATTATGTACCTGTTAGAGAAAAAAATCAAGCAGATCACAAGGAAGATGAATTACAGTACATTGTTCATGGAGTCAATATTAGACCTGATGTTGTTCCTGATGAAGAATCTATAACTGTTGAAAAGGACAAAGGTAATGATGAGCCAAAATCTACATTGTCTGCTGAAGATCAAGCTATTCAAGATGAGCTTAATAGTATGCTTTTTCAAGATATAGTAGCACAATCTTATGATGATGATCAAAGAAGAGCTTATGAGGAAGCAAAGAAAAAGAACATGCATGTTCACTTGCTTTATCTCTCAATAAGAACTTCAAGAATATAGCTCAGGCATTATCTAAAGAGAGTTGGGTTGAAGCTATGCAAGAAGAACTTCTTCAATTTAAACTTCAAGAAGTTTGGGTACTATGTGATCTACCTGATGGAAAGAAGGTCATTGGTACAAGATGGGTTTTCAGAGTCAAGAGAGATGAAAGAGGTAATGTCATCAAGAACAAGGCAAGGTTAGTAGCTCAAGGCTACAGACAAGAAGAAGGAGTAGATTATGAAGAAGTATTTGCTCCTGTAGCAAGGATTGAAGCCATTAGAATATTCCTTGCTTTTGCATCATATATGGGATTTCAGGTATATCAAATGGATGTCAAGAGTGCCTTTCTCTATGGCACAATTACATAGGAGGTTTATGTCAAACAACCCCCTGGTTTTGAAGATCATGCACATCCAAACAAAGTCTACAAGGTGGTTAAGGCTCTTTATGGCCTTCATCAAGCACCTAGAGCTTGGTATGAGAGGCTCTCTACTTTCTTATTACAACATGGTTATAAGAGGGGAGCCATTGACAAGAATTTGTTTATCAAGAGAGACAAGAAGGATATCATGTTGGTTCAAGTATATGTTGATGATATCATCTTTGGAGCTACCAAACAGTCCATGGTTAAGGAGTTTGAGCAGCTGATGCAGAATGAATTTCAAATGAGTTCTATGGGTGAGTTAACATTCTTTTTGGAACTTCAAGTTAAACAGTCAAAGGAAGGAATTTTCATCGGTCAAGATAAGTATGTCTCAGACATACTCAAGAAGTTTAACTTTGATGCTATGAAGCCAGTCACTACACCTATCAAGTCTGTCAACTCATTGGGTAAGGATGAAGATGGTCAACCTGTTGAAGTCAAGTTGTATAGATCTATGATTGGCTGTCTTATGTATTTAACTGCATCTAGGCCTGATATCATGTTTGTTGTTTGTTTATGTGCAAGATATCAAGTCTCACCTAAGGTCTCTCATATGAATGCAATGAAGAGAATCTTCAGTTATTTGAAACAACCTAAGTTAGGGTTGTGGTATCCAAAGGATTCCCCTTTTCACTTGGAAGCTTTTTCAGATAGTGATTATGCAGGTGACAACTATGACAGAAGATCAACTACTGGAGGATGCCAATATCTTGGAAGAAGATTAGTTTCATGGTAGTGTAAGAAGCAAACAATTGCAGCAACATCATCTAGTGAAGCAGAATATGTGGCTGTTGCAAGCTGTTGTGGACAAGTTTTGTGGATGCAAAATCAACTATTGGATTATGGGTTCAATTTCAAGAATACTCCTATCAATATTGATAATGAGAGTACCATTTGCATTTTGAAGAATCCAGTTTATCATTCCAAGACCAAGCACATTCAGATTAGGCATCACTTCATCAGAGATTGTTATGAGCATAGGCTCATTAATGTTGTCAAGGTGCATACAGATGATAATGTAGCTGATTTACTCACCAAAGGATTTGATGTTTCAAGATTTAATCACTTGGTGGTGAGCATTGGCATGATTAATTACTAAGCTACATTTAAGGGGAGGACTGGTAAGTTAGTTAGACAGTCCTGTGCTATGCTTAAGGGCAGGCAATACAATGCCCACATGGAGTGTTTGTTATTATAGAGAAGAAAATGGAAAAGTACTGCTATTTTGTCCTATGAAAGTACTGCTCTAGAAAGTACTGCGCACGTGGAAAGAACAGATTGTCTTATCAACGTACTGTTCCAACGGCCAAAAAGAAGGGTAAATTCAAATAATGGTAACTTTGTTATTATGGGCTGTGATTTTTCAAATCCAACCTATAAATAACTACTTTCCGATTTTCCCTCTCATCTTTATTCGTATCAATCTTTCCCATATTTCTCTCTCTCACACAAAATTACGTATTCAAGAATCAATCTTCTTTAACAATCATTCATGGCAAACCTACACACAGTTTCTAAACACAACATGGTGGCGAATTTAGATAAAACAGAGGCCAATGTCATCTTCCATGACATAATTGATTTCTTAACTGGTTCCCCAATCAGTTATGCACTTCTGGTGGAACCTGATGTAATTGAACCCTGGATACAACAGTTTTGGACAACTGCAAGGATACATATGGAGAATGATGAATCTTATATTCAAGCTAAAGTTGCTGGAAGGCTTATCAAGATTACTGAAGCATCAATTCGTGAAGATTTATTGTTTGATGATGCAGAAGGAGCTATTAAGTTTGATAAACAGCTTCTTTGGGATACACTGAGAGATATTGGATATGAAGGGTCTTTGGTTGACACAACAACATTCGAGAAGCCCTTGTTCAGTCCACATTGGAAGTACTTGGTACATGTTCTTCTTCATTGTATCAGTTCTAAAAGTACTTCTTGGGAGCAATTTGGTTCAAACATTGCATCTGCACTAGTAGGATTGGCTACAAACCGTATGTTCAATTTTTCAAGGCTTATCTTAGATGGAATGCTCTCTCACATTTCTCACAGATCAAGATGGTTAACGTATCCGAGATTTATTCAAGTCTTCTTGAATAAACAACTTCAAGATGTACCTAAGCCTACAAGTCTATTACCTGTTGTGGTACAACCAACTAAGATCTTCACATTTATGGCTAGGAAAAGTGATCTGTTTACTATAAGGAACACTCTATTAACCACTTCAATGATGGAGGTTGTTCAAGAAAAACGAGATGATGCTGCAGAGAGTGATGACAGAGAAGGTACTGCTTCAACACAAAGTACTGCTTCTCAAAGTGCTGCATCTCAAGGAATTGCATCACAAGGTACTGCTTCACAAGGCACTGATGTTAATGAAGGTACTGCAGTTTCTCCTACCTCATCACACCATACTACTCCACCTATTGCGTCACCAGAACAAGATATTCATATTCCCTCATCATCCTCTGGAGGGAATGCAGCTGATATACCCCCTGAAGGAGAAGTGATGGATAATTATGTTCTGACAAGGGAGTTAGTCAGATTGAAGAAAACAACTGAGGATCAAGCTGCTCAGATAGCCTTATTAAAGATCAAGTTTAGAAAGTTCAAGAAGTCTGTTTGGCCCTTGGTTAAACATCACAGGTTATGGGTCAAAGCTGAAAAGAAGAAGAGAAGGCGTTTTAAGAAGCCTTCTTCAGGCAAAAAGGTTCCTCAGCATTCTTCTGTCCAATTGGGGAGGAATTTAGAAGAAAAGAATTTGAAACAAGATGCTGAACAATATGAAGAAAAGGAGAATGAACCTCAAAGTACTGAAGCAGAGTTAAATATTCAAAGTACTGAGCCTGAAAATACTGGTGTACAAAGTACTAATAATCAAGGTACTGCAGATCAAAGTATTCAAAGACAAGAACAAATAACACCAAGAATTTTAAACTTTGATGAAGAAGCTGGTCCCTCTACTATTCTACACGAAGAGGAGATTGATACACCTATGGTTGAGCACACTAAAGTTGTGGATGAAGAAGTTGTTGATATATTGCAGAATTTATCAAGACCAAGAGGTGTTAGCATTCCTGGTGTTACTGAAGAACAACAACAAGCTTCTCAACCAGTTATAGATCCAAAAGATAAAGGCAAATGTAAACTGGTGGAAACAAGGAAGAAAAAGAAGCTGAATTTGGCAGAAATTAGAGCACTTGAAGTGGCTAAGAATGAGGAAGCTGCTAAAAAGGTACAAGCTGAATTTGATGCTGAAGCTGCTATTGAAGAAGCTAAGAATAAAGCAGCAGCTAAGAAATTACAAGATGAATTGAATGCTGAAGCTGCTATATCAGAACAACCAGTTTTACCTAGAAGACCAATGAGTAAGGCTAAAGAAAGAAATGCTATGATGGCATATCTAAAGGGTCAAGGCTATACTGGACTACAAAAGCTGAATTATATTGAGATGAAAGATTTGTATGAAAATGTTAGAAAAGCTTATCAGAAGCAAGTTGAAGGTATTGTTTCATTCAAGGATGATAAGCACTTGGAGGATATTAAGAAAAGAAGCTTGAAGAGAAAAAGAACAACTGAAACTGAAGAAAATTCAAAGAAAATTGAGCTGAGATCAGATACAGTTGATGAACTAAGGAATTACATAAGAGTTGTCGACTTTGAGATTCCAAAATCAAAAGATGTTGCAGTAAAGAAGACCAAGATGGTTGCTTTTGAAGTTGTAAAATCAAAAGATGGTGATTATTTGATGTTTCATAGAGAGGATGAAAGCTTCAGAGTCTTCAATTTGCTATGGGACATACTGCACATCATTGATAGATCAGCTGATCTTTTTCAACTGTATCAACTAGTTCAAGAATATTTTGAACACATTCCATCAAGTGGAGTTGGATTAGTCTTACTAGGAGATCTGACTACCATTTTTGAGACTGAAGAAACAAGCAATGATGAGCTCTGGCAGAATCAAGAAAACTGGGAGATTACTAGCTGGAGATTCTTTGAAGAATCAGGAGTTCATGCATTAGAGTTGGAAGATGGAACAATGATTCACATGGTAGCAGAAAGAAGATATCCCTTAACAAGAGATCTCATGAGAAGGATGCTGGATCATGGAATGGAGGTTGAAGAAGAGAATGACACAGCCTTAATGGACATTGAACTGTATATCAAATGGACAGAGGCTGAGGATGAAGCATAAGTACGGGTATGATGTTTATAATATATAATTTTTTGAAAAGTAAGTACTTTATTCAAAATACTGCTGGGACAAATAGTACTTTAACTAAAGTACTGCTTGCAGCATAAACCAGTAAATGTTTTGAAAGAAAAACTTTTGTTAAGTAAAGAATATTTTTGACACAAGAGTTAAAAGCAACAAATGGAATTTTGAGATGGTTATAACATTAGGTTATCAGTTCACCATGTTTACAAAAGAACTGGCTAATCCATGAGCAAACGGCTCTGGTAAAGATATCTCAAATCCGTTATATAGTTGACAACTTGTTAATAAGTTGTATGGTAATCAACTCACCATATCAGCAAATGTAAAGAGTTAGCTAGCCCACAAGAAAATGGTTTATGGTAAAGGCTGTGGAAAAACCATTTATATGGTAATTAGTTCACCATGATTGCAAGAATCAACTAGTCCAAAAGGGTACGGCTTTTGGTAAAGACAAATCAAATCTGTTGATAGCTGATGATTTGCTAAAAATCATATGGTTATCAATGTACCATGGTCTTATACACCTAAACATTTGGCTACTCCAGAGTTAATGGCTTTGGTAAAGAGACATCAAAATCCATTAAAATTTCAATGATTCACCTCTCAAAGGAGTTTACACACCTGGAAGTGATGAGAATAGACTGAAATTTAAACTGAATTAATGTACAAATTGTCATATGTTGCTGAAAAGATGGAGATTGCTGAATGTTGCTGAAAAGAATTACTGATAAAAGTTACTTTGATGATGATGATATAAGCACAGAATCTACAAAGACAAAATTTGAAGATAAAGTCACAATCCCTCTTTGAAAACAAAGATGTTAAAGCTGAATATACAAAGGAATTTGAAATTAAGCAAGTAGAATTCAAGTTAGGGGAGGATTGTTGGGATATAGAAAGTCAATGTGCTGAAGAGTCAAAGTACTGAAGAGTTAAAGTGCTGAAGAAGTCAAAGTACTGCTAAGTATAAAGTCAAAGTACTGCTCGATTCATCAAAGTACTGCATGCTTAAAGGACTGCTATGCAAAGACGTTAAGGATTAATATGTAAATTCTAGAATGTTCTTAGATTAATATAGTATTACTTGTCGTACAAGGTTACAAATTGTAAACCGACTAGGGTTATCCTTAAGCCTATAAAAGGACCCCTAGGTTGGCATTAGAGAGACGAACGTGTTTTTAGAGTTTTAGAGAAATACGATATTAGAGTTTTAGAGTTGTTAAAGAATCTGCATAACAAGCAGATTTAGAGTTATTAATAATATCGTTGAAAGTCAAAGTTAATTCTTCTTAGCTTTGTTAAGTAAATTCCGCATACTTGATAGAGATTGCTCAGTGTTTCATTGTTAATAACTTAGGATATATCCGAGGTTATTAAATCCTTTAACAAGCTATATAGTTAGTTTGGTTAGAGTACATCGATCCAACAAAAAAGGATCATAATGTAAGAAACTACTGTTACATAATACATACCAAAACAAATACACGAACATCGTCACATGAGCTCTCTACATATTCATCTTCAGCTTTATCTCTGCTCTCTATAATCTGTACATGCATGATCTTCCTCTTATGAACTTGCATAGGTTCAATTAGGAAAAGTTAGAAGGAATATTAACAATACCATGCGAAAAATAGTATGAGACCTACTAGCTGTGTAAATCCCCGCAACCAACCCATCTCTACACCGATTTGATATATGCTTGATAGGTAATACAAAAAGTGCATTAATCTTGTTATTTGTGGATCAACAGACTAATAAAGTAAACTAAGTGCATGAATTAAGATTTAAATAATTTGTCATTAGAAGCTGCTGTTGTGAAGACTTGCTGCATTTATGGTCATGCGTTTATAGTCATCAGAAGATGCTGCTATGAACATAACCTGAGTTGGAGTAAAAGCCCTGTTTTCACCAATATACTGCGCATGGATCAACGGAAAACCATCAAAAATTATGAACACAATAAAGCATTAAAGAAGCAAAACAAAAATTATAATCATTAAGGAAGATGGTTTAGGAAAAATTAGGGTTTTGTGATGAATAAAAATAAAATGCGGAGAATGATATAAGATATTGTAAACCTGTAATTAAGGATAGATACTCTAATTTAATTAATACCTTTATCAATAATAGGATGCATAAAAAATATCAAGAATTGTGTTAGCGCAGTTTTACTCAAAACCCATGTTCGAATCCAACACCATGTTCTTTTGAGAAATATAAATCCGAATTTTATGAGAATAAATTACATCATGTATTAAATACAAATCCGAATTTGTCCAAACAAATTTCGAAAATTAATAAAAAAAATCGAAAATTAAATAATAGCTAATTAAATTAAAAAAAATTATATGCATTTATAGATTATAATATGCAACATCTATATTTTCTATTAAAAGAGAGTCGTGACACATGTCACTCTCTAAGTTTTTTGATTTTTTATTTTAAAATATAATTTATATATAGAGATGTATCCTTAAATTTCTTAAAAAAAATTCTAGATATGTATTGTGGGAGTTTTATTCCACAACTTACACTCATCTACCAATAAAAAATCCTTCCTTTAATTTTTTAGCTTAAAATTTTAAATATTTATAATTTTTTAAATCAAGTTTATTTTTATTAAAAATATATCAAATTAATTTTTGTTTCACAATTTTCAACTAGACATCCATATGAATATAATAAATTTGATGGATTTACAATAATGACCGATTGCACAAAAAAATTATATTATAAAAACTATGAATATTTATTTTCAGTAAAATTAATTGATGCAAAACAAAAATATATTAACTCATTTATTGCTTACATAAAAAATAAATTATGATATTTATTTAATTATAATAACTAAAAATAATAAAACATACAATGCACACACACATATATATTAAGACTTAATCACATATTACTTTCGTCTCTAAAATTTGTTCCTACTTTTTTCGGTATGTCCAGGAAATTTGTTCATGTAATGGACACTAATAGACTTAACACTCTGCTAATGTGGTACTCTTTCTTAAATTATATTACACCCCATAATACACTCACGCTAATATGATATTCATGTCGAAGATCATCAAAAATAAATTTAGAAATCGAGAAATTATTTTTTAATAAGAGAATATCTTATGCGGTGCATCGCACCGGAGAACATCTAGTAATAATCAAAAAAACTAGTTGCCTAAGTGGTAAACACACATGTTATTCAACCAAATAACCAAGGTTCAATTCTTGCAAGGCTCCTTTTTTATAAACAAATTTAAAATTAAATAATAGCTAATTTCGAAAATTAATTAAAAAATTCCAAAAATAATAGCTAATTAAATTAAAAAAAATTGCTTAGGTGGACAAAAATATTGCTTAGGTGGACAACTTATGATTACATGGCATTAAATTGAATTACGTGGCATTTGTGGAAAATGCCTCCGGTTATATATAATATAGAGGAAAATAATCAGGACCCACAAAAAGAATCAGGGACCCACATTTATACACATAAAATTGTAGCCAATTAACTACAAAAAATTGTAACTAATATATCCCTATATATATATATATATATAACTTTCAAAATGCACTCTTAACCTACCCAATAACTTTAAAAACCACCTTAAAGTTTGTTTAAAACTACCGTACAGTTCTATAAAAGTTTTAATTATATATAAACAATTGATATTGTGTTAAAATTTTTAATTCATGCAAAAAGTAGTACGACAACAAAATGACATAAAAATAGGTTAACTTTTAAATGTGAAAGCTTAGTTATAGTATTAGCAAAACTCTTATTAAAGTTATTTGCGCAAATGAAAAAACTCCGCCATAACTTGTAATAATAAACTCTCAAGATGCCATGCATAACTTATACGAAATAAAATTTTGTTAAATAAAAAACGCATATATCATAATTAAAAGACCCCGCCGTAACGCTCGGGTGCTATTTTCCTCGTTAAAATGCTAGAAGAATCATAATGAGTCGATATTAATAGTAGATATTCTTAAAAAAAAAAATATATATTGCGAGTAGATAGGGTATTTTTGGCATTTATCATTTTCAAATTGATTAGATAAAGTAGATAAAAGAAAATAAGTGGATTTCATATATCTCATGTCTTTACAATGAATGTGAGAATAGTTATGAGAAAGTTGTAAGAGGATAGCGATTCTAAGATAAAATGTTATATCAAATACGGTGAGATGGTTCACACGCTAAAATAATAAATGTTAAGACAAATGTCTCTCTCGACCTAGCTGTTGGGTGAGAGTGAGTAAGTAGGTTTAAGTATTTAATACCAACAATTATTGAGTTAGTGTTGACAATAAAATTATTAAATTGGTCAAAGTACTTTCACATAGTCACATTGTCGCACCTTAAAAAGTAAATTACCAAAAATGTCTTTAAATTCTCTGATTTTTGCGAAAAATGTTTTTGATTTGTTTTTGTGAAAAATGTCTTTAATGTTTCATCTTTTTGCAAGTTTTGCCTTTGAATCCTTAATGTAGTTGCAAATTCACGTTAACGCTCGTAACTTTTTCCATTAGTAGCCCTGTGAAATGACTATTTTACCATCTTTTTCTTCAATAATCTCACTCCACCCCTTTGCCTTCTTTTTCGTCAAACACAACCAAATTTCTCAAACTCCATTTATAAACCCAAATTCACAGAAGTTCCAAAACAAAAATTCACACATATTCAATTATACTCCTTTCAAACGAAATTGACAAATCCGATAACTTCAACAACCCCCTCCGTTCTTGCAACAACCATCACCAAAGCCGTCACAGAACCCCCACCTTGGAATACCTAGTTTCATCACATAGCCCTGAAAAGTCTGTTAGGATAATACCCAGTCATGCTGGTATTGTATTATTGTTCAATTGGTGAAGCGTCGTAAACAATCAAATATTAGCGAAGGTGGGCAGGAGTGTGTAATTTCAACACAAGAGTATACTCCCTTGGCGATCTTATATTAACTCTTAAAGATCTCTCAGGTTCAATATCTAGTTCAATACATAATAAAATGTTGGGAAAAATTACACTTCTTTAGAAAATAGTGTCAAAATAAATGACACTTGCACAGCGGATAAATATTTTCCCACTATCTGGAATTAAAAAAAAAAAGGGATATTAAAAATAATGAAGACAAGAATTTTACGTGGAAAACCCTAATCGGGAAAAACCACGGGAGGACCTTAGTCCGAAAAACTTCCACTATGACTATAGTAGAATTACAGAATTCTCCCTAAATAAATTAGGGGATACACAATCTCTCAAGAGGATATCTCTCGGAATACAGAAATATCTCAAGTATTTAACTTGGAATGACTAAGAAAAATAGGAAACACTCTTTGAGAGAGATAGAAAAATACTCTATATTTTTCTCTCTTTTTTCTTCTCTCAATACTCTCTATTTTTCTCTTCCTCACTTTGTTTCTTGCACACTTCTTTTGGCGAAAGAATGCTCAATTTATAGAGGAGTGAGCTGCTCCTTTGTAATTTGAGGAAGCAAGTGGGAGATGGTGGGCTGCTGCTGCAAGTTTTCAACTTGCTTGCTTCATGCTTCAACAAAGATGGCTGCCACTTTTCATTCTCCACAAGCAAAGTAAGACTTTGTGGGCTTGTGGGACATGATGGGGTACTTTCTCAACATAAAAATCGTTAAGGAGGGAGGTTATGGAAAGGATATTACTGTAAGGGCTGCTTTGATCCTTCATAACATTTTAGTGTTTTCTCCTAAATCATTAGACCATTATCTTAACATTACACTTAAAAATTTAATTAAGGTTTACCACAAGGATACAATTTATGGAAATAGGAGTGGTGTAGGTGGTAAGGGAATTTTAGAAGAAGAAGAAGAAATAATCAAATTGTTAGTAAAAGAAGACCGGGTTGAACAAGAGTGGCAAGCTGGTGGATATCTTATTGATCAACATGAACATCAAATGAAATTAGACGATGAAGCATTAATACAAACACTAGAAGAAGAAGAAGTAAAGGCTAAACAAGAGAGGGATGACATAATTAAGCAAGAACAATAGTTGGAGGAGGAACACGAGAAAAATCTATTCGGATTGTACGCGTGTAATGTAATGTCAGTTGTGCACTTTTAATTGTAAATGTATTCCCTAAATTTTCAGAATTTATGTTCGTTGGCATTAATGTTGTCATTACTCCTATATACTTCTTGATGAATAACCACATTGTTTCCCACTAGACCATTTTTGACTATCTTATATAATACATCACTGGTATTCATTTTTTTATCACATCAAAGAAGTTTCACCATAGTTGAAGAAAATAGTTGTCAAATGATATGCATTGACTTTTGGCTGGAAAGAGAAAACAGGGGTGGGTTGACCTTTGATGAAGGCCAGGGCGTCCACCTAATAGAGAAATCATATATATGGTACTGTTGTCCAATGCATCTTTACGAAAGCGGAAACACGGCCTATAGTGGTGTTGCTGTAGGTGGTGTCGTGGGTGTAGGGTGTTAGAAGGGAAAACATAACTACATCTAGTACATGTGGTGGTGTAGTGGGCCTACATGTTGTATCATCTACTAGAGGTAGTGGTTCAGTGAGTATAGGGAGTGGAAGTGGGACTATAACAAGACCTGATGAAATTCATGATTGTAGGTCTCCCCAACCCCACTAGTGACATTAGTGATGAAGAAAATGAACCACTTGCAAGTCAAAGACCGAGTGAACCACGTGCAAGTCAAAAACCAAGTGAACAACCTGCATGTCATACACCAAGCGAATCACCTGCAAGTCATTGAATAAGTGAACTACCACCTATTCATGCTATGTTCTATTTGATAATGTATGTAACTTAACTACTATATTGTATTTGTTATGTTATGACAATGCAAGCACATCTTTAGTTAGCAAAATGGGTAAATCAAAACACTTCATAAACAAGTATAATCAAACTGCAAAATAGAAGGATATAGGTACCATTCAGGAGGCCAATTCATATTTGAACACATTCTACAATGAAAATCTAGATCAAATGACCCATTTCATTCATTAATCATAACCGTATTTAAGATAGGGTAAACAATGAAAGAATAACCCTAAGTCCACTACCCCTACTTAGTACCTACGTTCATCATAAACAAAAGAAACCAATCCCAACCTCTATCAACCTACCCCTCACGCAAACCACTGCCTCACAACAAACTCAATATTCTTAAGAATCTTGCCGTGAATTTGACCGACCATCCTCATAAACGCCCTCACCCTACGCAAATCAATAGTCTGGAGTCTCCTAAGCTTCTTCGTATTATCCCTTGCATTTCTTGAACGTGAAAAGTTTAGAAGTTGAACAATCAGCTCCCCCTACAACCGACCCTATGAGTAATCTTTTAGGACTTGTACTCCAAATAATATTATTTTATGCATGCATTGAAGAATATTTGTTTGGTAATTGCCAAGCATAATTTCTGTTAGCATGGTATAGTATAGAAAATACCAAGTATACATGATACACGCGAGAATAGACGAATCAACCCTTTAGAAAAAAGGTCAACACGCAAAACCCAAAATATACGATAAATGATACCAGGCAAGTGATTACCCGGGTCGTGTCCCAACGAGGAGTGAATTGACGGTTACGTTTGAGGTTTGTTATTAAAATGCCTGAATGATCGAGAATTTTACGTTTTTGTTTTGGTTTTCTAAAAATTAAAGTACGGGAATGTAAGTAAAGCACGTAAACAAAGAAATTAACTAATTTAACAACTAATAAATATAAAAAACAATAAAAAAAAAAAGCTGAATTACGTCCAAAGGCATTAAAAATAAAAAAACGCGAAAAACCAGGAACGTCCCATGCCCTAAAAGTGAAAATGTTGCAAATTAGAGCCTATAGGAGCAAAATTTTTTTTTTTTACATTCTAAATGACTAAAAATGATTTTAGAAAAAAGCCGGGTATTTTTTGACTTTTAAATTATTTATTATGATTTAAAGACTAAATTAAACTAAACAAATTATAAAAAAATACTAAACATTTTTAGAAAAAACTAAAAAAATTACATAAAATACTTTTAATTAAACTAAGTCTAAGAAAAATAAAAAAATGGTATAACTGTTTTTGAAATAAGTTGAATAAAAGGCAGATAAGCTATTAAGCTTAAATTTGAAAAGTTAAGTTAAATATTAAACTAATTAGGGGAATAAAAGCACGCAACACAAGTAGGGCAGATGTTAGTTGGTTGTGTGTTGGGTCTGTGAGCAAGAGGTCACATTATCGATTCTGGTTCTAGGTACCTTCTTTTTTGGAATTATTATTTTTTTTTTTCTTTTGGAAACTGATTAATGAACAAAAATAAGAATTTTTTTTACAAAAACTTAATCTTGGAAAAGCCAAAATAAGCTGTAAAACAGCTTAATAGTGTAACATAACCCACATAAAGGGCTGTTTGGGATAAGGGACAACTAAAGGCAACAATAAGCTTATAAAACTACAATAAGCTTTCAAATAAGCTACACTAAAAAGGACCTAATATAATACTCTTAAAAGCACTAACGGTACATTAATAAGCTAAAACAAAAAGCCGAAAAAGCACTAAAGGAAGCTAACAGTGGGCTAAAACAGTGCAAAGGGAGATGTTTGAGCTTAAAAATAAGCTCTTAAACTAACTCTAAATCCCAAGATAAGCCTAAACAGATAAACCTAGTACCCTGAACTTCCTAAAAACAAACTTGTAACTAATTTGGAGCTATTAATCAAGCTTAAAAGAAAGCATGAAAAAGGACATTTGGGCACTTTTGGGGACTGTATGATAGAAACACAAGGGCATATGGGGCAGTTTTGAGAGCATAAATAAGCTACAAAACAAGCTCTAATGTGCAAATTAAGCTCAAAATATTAAATCTATAATACAAACTACTACTACAACAAAAATCAAACCCTAATGCTATTTCTAGCTATCTTAAAACTGATATTGAAAAAGGGTGTATGTGCAGATTCAGGAGAGTCCAACACAAAACAATTCTTGGATTTGCATACAAAAAAACTATTTGGTAACTAAAAATTTGCTGAGAATTCTTATGATACTGAATGAACATATCACTACAACTAACTTTGAGACTCAACATGGGTTAAAATTGGAGTTTGACCCAATTTTTATGTAAATCCAAACACCCCCTTAGGGGCAGAAAAAGGTAAAAAAAAAAAAAAAAAACTGATTATCAACTTTAACCACAAACTCACAAGTGTTTTTACAAGTGATTCGTTATTGTGAGTGGTGAATAAACACAATATCAATATATCAAATTAATCGTGAAATTCGACAAATCAACCTTTTAGGAAAAGGGTTAACGTGCCAAATCTCACGAATATGATAAAAGTGATACCGGGAAAGTGATTTCCCCGGGTCGTGTCCCATTGAGGTGTGAAATTGACGGTGTCGTTGAGTTTTGAGATTAGGACTTGAATTGGTTAAACGAATTTGGGTTTTGATTACGTTAATCTACAAACTAAAGAACGGGAATGAAATAAAGCACGTAAAAAAAAAATGTAAACACTAAATAAACTACTACTAAGCCTTGAGAACAATAAAACGATGCTGAACTACATCCTAGGGTGCTAAAATGCAAAAACGCGAAAAACCGGGAACGCACCGAGCACCGAAAGGGAAAAATATACAATTTAAGTCCTACGAGTGTAAAACTAATTTTCTTACATTCTAAAGGACTAAAAATAATTTTAGGAAAAAGACGGGTATTTTTTGGACTTTTTTATTTATTTATTACGAATTAAAAAATATTTTAAACTAAATTAATTATTAAAAATAGTAAACATATTCAGAAAAATCTAAAAAATTTACACAAAATACTTTGAATGAAATTAAATTTAAGAAAAATAAAAAGGTGTGCTACTGCTTTTGGAAAATAAGCCATTAAGAAAGCTTAAAGGCTGATAAGCTAAAAAGGAGGACAAGTTAAATATTAATCGTCACAATCACAACCAAGAAACACCAGTAGAGCAGTTGGTAGTTCGTTAGCGTGTTGGTGTGCTTTTAATGCCGAGAGTGCAGGGTTCGAATCCCTGTACCGGTCCTTTTTCAACTTATTTTTTTTTTTGAATTTTTCTTTTACAAACTAACTTAAGGACCAAGTGAAGACTTATTTACAGAAACTAAAACTTACAAAAGCTTAAAAAAGTAAGCTGTGAACAGCTAAAAAAAGGAAATGAAAGCTGAAAAGAATCCTAAGGTACTGTTTGGGATAAAGGCTGTTAGGACATAAAAAGCTACAAAAAGCTAACATTAAGCTACATTAACATTGTTTAAAATAAAATAAGCAACTAACATTCAAAAAGCAATAACCAAAAAAAAAGGAAGAGCAGTTGGCATAATGCTACACTAGGGAAGATCCTAAGCTAAGAACATGAAAGTAAGCAGTCAAATATTAACAATAAACACTAATAAGCTACAAGAAAACATGAAAAAGCTAAAATCTAACAAGGATGGCTGCTGCTGTGGTCTGCTGTTGGCTCAAAACTGTCTTCTGTCTTTTTTTTCTTGCCTGTTTGTTGTGTGCTATTTGTGTGAGAGGAGAGTGAATGAACTTGAGCTTGTGCTTTTTCATATCCCATCACATCACAGCCTTCAATTTCATCTTGGTGCCAAATCCTTGCATCACAGCCATCCATTTTCACTTTGTATGCTTGGATTGCCAAGGTGACAATGAAGTACCCATGTGATAATGTTTTGGATGGTAGCTGGGGTGAGAGATGGGAGTGAGAGTGATAGGAGGGGGGGGGGAGGGGAGTGGGATTTGGCGCCAATGAATTTTGCTGTTTCTGGGTTTGATGGTTTTGGGTAAAAATGGGTTAAAGGGGAAAGGTTTAAGTGTTGGGTGGTTCAATGGGTTTTAAAAGAGGCAATTGTTTTAAAAAATGTTTTGTTTTTAAGGTTTTGGTTTTTAAAAAATTAGTTTAGGTAATTAGTTAAGTTTAAATAAAATGTATTTATATTTTTTTAATAAAAAATTGGTTTTAATAAAAATAATTGTTGTAAATAAAAAATGGTTAAAAATAAAAATAATCGTTTTTAGTGAAAAATGTTTTAAGGGTAAAATGGTAAATTGGGCTTAGGGTTGGTTTCGGATTTGTTTTCCCAATCTCACTCCAAAAACACATCTCGGGATTCGAAAATGCAGAAAATCCACTCCCGGCTTCGTCTGCAAAGCACTTTTTTCCAATTTCCGCTTGATTTTTCTCATTTTCGCTCTGTTTTCAATCCTTTTGTACCTGCAAGACACAAAACACACTCTGAGGATATTTTTAACATATTTTGATCCTATTTGGGTTTTTTTTTGTCGTTTTTGTGGTCTTAGGTGGGTAAAAACGATGAGTGAATAAGCACTCATCAAATCCTCCAACACTAGGCAATTGCTAGTCCCTAGCAATCAATCATGTGAAGTAATGAAAGACTCAAGATTACCAAGACTACCCCGTTTCGACTATTTATCTGATGCGAGTAATTTAAACTAGACAGAAAGGTAAACAACATGCTTGATTATCAAAAAATAAGCGGCATCATGGAGCGGGATTCACACAAAATGGGTGTCTCCAGGGAATTGAATCGTCATCCTCTTTTTTATACTCCCAACTAAGTCTAGACTTATTGTTCAAATATTTTTGTAAAATGCCAACACTATTTATACAAATAATCTATGTAAGTCAAGACTTAACATTTTACTCCCGCAATTACTATAAGTTAGGTGTGTGTGCTATTTTCAAAACTTTGATCACAAAAATCGACACTCATCACGGTTGTTATCTATTCAAGTTGATATTAATCACCGGAAATCTAAAAACTTAAGGTTCAAAAAGGGCTTTTTCCATGTAGCGACTTTCTTCTCGGCACATCCCAAACCAGTTGGCTTTAGGTGACCAGGATTTTGACACCCCACAGAGAATAGTACCGAAATCAGCTGGATTTCGATTCCAAAGGTTTAGAGATTTTTGCTAGCTTAATATTAAGACTTGAATGGATAACAGCCAACGATTATCTAGAGATTTGAAAACTCAAAGGCCAAATTACTCCATGTAACGGCTTTCTTCTCGGCACATCCCAAACCAGTTGGTTTTAGGTGATCAGGCTTTTGACACCCCACAGAGAATACTACCAAAGCTTTCTAGACCTTTGAAATTAACAATCTCTAAATTCCCGCTGCTTTTTAAGATAAGATTGACGAATACGAATTCAACTCCCGATTTAAATTTGAGAAAAAGGAAGTTTCGTACAATTATTCATAACGTTTTTATTTCACCACCATTTTCATTTTTTTCACTCATTTTTCACTTTTTTTTCACTTTAACTTTAAACATGCAACTTTTGCAATATTCAAGCACTTTTTATGATACTTTCATTTTGCAAAATTATTCCGATTTTAAGAAAGTATGCTTTTCCAGAAATTTAAATAAAAAGTTGAACTCTAACTCTTTATCAAAATTGCTTAAAAATTTTATTGCAAAACAAAACGATTTTTATGTTCAAAGGTTTGAAAACAACACTATATTAAGTTCAATTAAGAGCTACCGAGAGAAAAAGCCATAGATTACTTATATAAGCTTTAAAGAGAACCAACTACCACGCTTAGCATTTTCATTTGCACAACTCGTAAAAACTTAGCCTAATTGTTAAGAGAGCAGCTTGATCAACACTCTAGTAGAGTCGGGATTCCCTTTGTTCTAACCTAATCAAGACTAAACTTTCATTAATACCGAAGCATTAACACTTTATTTTCATGCAAAGCACTTCTTTTTCATGCAAAATTTTTTAAATTTTGGTCAAAACGGGGGTACTAGGGACTAAAGGGTACACATGTGACAAAATTCGACAGAATTCCCCCCACACTTAGAACTGAATATTGCCCTCAATATTCAAAGTCCCGGCCGAAGCCGATACTACCGAACGGAAAAAGGTAATACCACTAACCAAGTGTGTGGACGAAATCTGTTATTCACAAAAAAGATTTTTTTTGAAAACATATCCCTAGATAAACATTAGTAAAATGATCGGATATTGGGCGGCTGGATTGAAAACAGGCGCATCAATCATCATGATCAAAGGGATTCCTGAAAACATGAGCAAACACACAAGAAGCAAACACTGTGGAGGTTTCCCTCCATACTTAGTCATGAAAATAGAAAGAAGTTAGAAACATGGGTGGACACCCATGAACTGCTACTGTTTTTGTTAACCGAGTCGCTAGCTTGACTCGACCCCGAATTCATTGGTCCATGGGGGAGCAAGTGGAAGATAAAATCTCCATCGGACTTTCATTCAAATTGTTTGGATAAACATTAAATGTGCTGAAAGTTCCACTCTGATGAGATATAACCGGCTCTAAAGAATGAGAAATGCCGGGGTCAAAGATGGTATCTTCACTCCTGTAGGAGTTAAGACATGGAGAAGAAATGGGAGGAGAAGGCAAAGTGTTAATGACGTGACAACGGGTGGGATGGGGGGGCAAAATATTAGATTGAGGAACATTGAGCGAATGTTCAGAAATCTTATCCACCACTATAGCAATGAAGACATCCATATCGGGCTTAGAAGAGGTTCCATCATCCGGCGGTTTAGCAGGCTGACGAGTGGATGATGGACCTAAGCCATAATCGTCACTCTGAAAACCCGAGGGTATCGAGTCATTCGGAGAAAGAAAGTCGACCTCTTCCATAAGAGTGTCACTCGACGAATTATCAGAAGACCAATTGTAAAGAAGATTTTCCAATTCATTAAGGTCGGCTTCAAAGTCGAAGTGAGCATCATCATCTCCTAGTGGAGAATGATCAATAAGAGCGAGTTCATAAACTCCTCGAGAAGGTCTAACGTCGAAGTGGGATTGCCACTATTCTTTTCTTCGGGTACAGAAGGAGATGTAAAAATGTCACTATCCTCATTCTGAATATCAAAGATAGGACTATCTGAGAGTAGAGTGAATTCAGAATCAAAGTCAAACAGAGGATTAGTGAATGCCATAGTGAAAGGTTTCTCGGACACAACAAGATTATCTTCATCATCCGTTTCAAAATCAGTGTCCATATCAAGATCATCGGGGATCAACATCTCTCAGTTCTTCTAAGCTGACGAGCTCAGAAGGAATTTCCTCTACATACTCGATGTCTCCACACGATAAAGAATCGTCAAATGACGTATAATCATTCTCAGACTCGGAGATCATCTCAACAGAAACTTTTAGGGTAGGAGAAGAATCATCATCGAGAGGCTCATATCACTGGAGATAACCTCGGATTCACATGGGTTTGGGACGAGGTTCTCAACATAAGACGATTCCGTTTGCATAATAGTGCTAAGATGCTCGTCCCCCATTAAAAGGTTATCCGAAGGTTCTATGGTAGATAGGCAATATGAGGGTGGAGAGTGGACATGTGCGGTACTTTGTGGGCTTCAGATATGCACCTTGTCCATTATCATCTCCCAATCCTCCTCATCCTCTTCATTGAGACGACAAGCCTCGTTAAATAGGAGACGCTTTTGAGCTGCTCGCTCATCGGCTAGTAATCTTTCATTACGAGCCGCTTGTTCCTCGGAAAGTTCTTCAAGGATTATACGAGGAAATTGATCAATGACAGGAAAATGTGGGGGTTGGATGTTGTCAAAACTGGAAGTGTTATAACAAGGATCAGGTCCATAGTAATTTTGATTCCACGATTGACAATAAGGGTATTGAGGAGAGAAATTATGAAACGATTAATCACTGAAATGTTGATAGTACGGTTATGGTTCGTATGAATTCTGTGGAGGGTAGTCGAAATTTTTTTGAGGATAATTGAAAGAGTTTGGGTTAGAATCATAAGCGAATGAATTCTTGGCACAAATCGAACAACATCCATTGACAAGATAGCTTCCACACCACTCGCACATACATTTGTAACAACGAAAACCTTTCAGTAACACGTCTCCACAACCGTAGCAATACTTTTGATCGAAAGAAGATATCTCGGGTTCGGGAATAGGAATCGAGGGCTCAACGACATCACATATGGTAGGTAAAACGGTATTTCCCGAAATTGAATCTTGACGAAATTCATTCAAGCAATTTTTAAGCATGTTCATGATTTCGTCCGAAAAAGGTTTTGAAGATTCCGGAGGTGGGACAAGTGGTGTGCTCTCAGAGCTAGCAATTTACACCACTTTCGTTTTGGTCTCCGGTTCTCGCTCTTTTCTCTTAACCTCAACCATAAATCGCGAAAGATTCTGATCAATTCTAGACGGTTTGGGCTCAGAAACAATAGAACAAATCTCGAGTTGTGGCGAGTGGTCGGAAAAACTTGGAGAATCATCGAGAGAGTTTTTATCGGATAATTCGCACCAATAGCAATATTTGCTTGCACCAACCCTTCCACACCGCTTACATAAACAATCGTGATTCTGACAATAAAGTTGATCCTCTTCAATACGGCTTTTGCAGTGAAAACAACGACGATAATCGATCGCCGCCATGAGAATTAAACATGTAGAGGGTTAAAGAAATAGAATTTATTGATCGAGAGGATAACGAAGAATAGAATGAAATGGCGAAAGAGGGTAAAAGAAATAGAATCAATGAATAAGAGGAATGAGAAGATTTTTTTTTTTTTTTTTTTTTGAAAACGAGTGCACATGCACAAAAAACACAATCAATCAAAACGAGACCGAAGCAAAAACACAAGGAACTTAAACCAATAATCACAAGCGTTTTCACGCAAGTAACACAAAGGCAAGTTTTGAATCTTTGGTTTGGGAACTTATAATGATACTACCTCCGTCCCTATTTAGTTGTGCAGTTTGACTTTTGACCGGTCAAATTGACCAAAGTTTGACTGAAATTTACGAATTTTATATATAAAATTACATCATTGTAAAGTACATATAATTTGTTTTAAAATACAATTTTTATTTTTTAAAAATAATAAAAGAATTGTTCATAATTTTTGATTAAAAATTGGTCAATTTGACCATTAAAAGTCAAAACTGGACAACTAAATAGGGACGGAGGGAGTAACACTCAAGTTGAGAAGTGTTATATTGATTGTGTGTTCTATTTTATTTAAAACAAGGAGCAAAATCTTTTTTGTATTTTTATCTTTTACATATATACAAAGAAGAGAAAAATATTTTTGTATTTTTGTATTTTTCAAAAAGCAATAACTTCACGAGGAAGGTTCTTCAAGTCACTAATCGCAAAAACTTCACGATATTGTCGCAACACACCTCCCCGACAACGGCGCCAAAATTTTATTCATTGTTGTGAGTGGTAAATAAACACAATATCAATATATCAAATTAATCGTGAAATTCGACAAATCAACCTTTTAGGAAAGGGTTAACGTGCCAAATCTCACGAATGTGATAAAAGTGATACCGAGAAAGTGATTTTCCCGGGTCGTGTCCCAACGAGGTGCGAAATTGACGGTGTCGTTGAGTTTCGAGATTAGGACTTGAATTGGTTAAACGAATTTGGGTTTTGATTACGTTAATCTACAAAATAAAGAACGGGAATGAAAAGAAAGCACGTAAAACAATGTAAACACTAAATAAACTACTACTAAGCCTTGAGAACAATAAAACGATGCTGAACTACATCCTAGGGTGCTAAAATGCAAAAACGCGAAAAACCGGGAACGCACCGAGCACCGAAAGGGAAAAATATACAATTTAAGTCCTACGAGTGTAAAACTAATTTTCTTACATTCTAAAGGACTAAAAATAATTTTAGGAAAAAGACGGGTATTTTTTGGACTTTTTTATTTATTTATTACGAATTAAAAAATATTTTAAACTAAATTAATTATTAAAAATAGTAAACATATTCAGAAAAATCTAAAAAATTTACACAAAATACTTTGAATGAAATTAAATTTAAGAAAAATAAAAAGGTGTGCTACTGCTTTTGGAAAATAAGCCATTAAGAAAGCTTAAAGGCTGATAAGCTAAAAAGGAGGACAAGTTAAATATTAATCGTCACAATCACAACCAAGAAACACCAGTAGAGCAGTTGGTAGTTCGTTAGCGTGTTGGTGTGCTTTTAATGCCGAGAGTGCAGGGTTCGAATCCCTGTACCGGTCCTTTTTCAACTTATTTTTTTTTTTGAATTTTTCTTTTACAAACTAACTTAAGGACCAAGTGAAGACTTATTTACAGAAACTAAAACTTACAAAAGCTTAAAAAAGTAAGCTGTGAACAGCTAAAAAAAGGAAATGAAAGCTGAAAAGAATCCTAAGGTACTGTTTGGGATAAAGGCTGTTAGGACATAAAAAGCTACAAAAAGCTAACATTAAGCTACATTAACATTGTTTAAAATAAAATAAGCAACTAACATTCAAAAAGCAATAACCAAAAAAAAAGGAAGAGCAGTTGGCATAATGCTACACTAGGGAAGATCCTAAGCTAAGAACATGAAAGTAAGCAGTCAAATATTAACAATAAACACTAATAAGCTACAAGAAAACATGAAAAAGCTAAAATCTAACAAGGATGGCTGCTGCTGTGGTCTGCTGTTGGTGCTTCAGCAGCCTGAGGGCTCGAATGGGCTACTTGCAGCTTATAAATAAGCGACAATATGGCTTCAAAACATAAAATAAGCAATGAAATACACTATTCTTACATCTAACTAACTGATTGCATCTAAAATTAAACCTAAGTCTAACCTTAAGCAACCTAAATCTAAGCTAAAAAAAGGGAAAGGCTGCTGTTGCAGTCTCAGGACAGTAAAGGAAAAAAAGATTAAAAAAAAATCTAAAAGCTATGAAGCAACTAAAAATTGAATGGACTCACTACCATAACATTACATGAACTAAATTAAAGCTAAATTAAAACAATTTGAGACCCAACTTGGGTAAAATTATGAACTTTGACCCAAATATTCTACAACACAAACAGTCCTTTAGGCAGAATGCCTTAAAACTGTTTTCAAAAACTTTTTGCTTGAGACCTTGAAATTGAAATTATACTACTAACAGAAACTCAAAATGTGTTTCTACCATTAAGCAACTTTTAAGAATAATAAAAGCCAACAGAATTTAAGAACCTGGATAGAATAAAAAAAGGTTTGGAATTAAAGACTTAAACTTAACTTGCATTGAAAATTTAACATTAAATGAAATTTAAATGACAATAAAACTAAATAGGGGACTAGAACAAAATTTCTAGACAATTTTTTCATTATCTCTAAATGCCTATTTATAAAAAAGAATCTCAAAACTGTCTTCTGTCTTTTTTTTTCTTGTCTGTTTGCTATGTGCTATTTGTGTGAGAGGAGAGTGAATGAACTTGAGCTTGTGCTTTTTCATATCCCATCACAGCCTTCAATTTCATCTTGGTGCCAAAGCCTTGCATCACAGCCATCCATTTTCACTTTGTATGTTTGGATTGCCAAGGTGGCAATGAATGATAACGCTACACGCGTCGTTCGGGGTCAAAGGAACTTCCTTTTTGTCGAGCAAGTTTTTCAACATCCTAGGCAGTGAACCTAATCGTTGTAGTGTAGTATTAGGGTAAACAACGGGTATTGATATCGTTCTCTAGGGGAATAGGAATGCTAGTGAGAAGTTACTACGCTAAGGTTGGGGTCGAGGAAGATTATTTTTTTTCTTTTTTATGTTTTTAGGAAATTGAAAGGTACGAATCTCGGGGTATTGGAATTGGGGGGTTGGTATTGCTACCGATTGCTCTACTTATCTAATTATCTAATTAACTAAGGTGTATATAGTCTATGTCTAATTATTGTGTGCTCGTATGATAGTTTAAAGACGTGTTTACTTAGGTTTTACTACTCCTTAATTATCTCCTATTGGTGGTTGAATTGTCACGTCCTTATTCTTAGTTGCGTTGTGTGTCTAAGGTTGTAGGTTATGCGTTTCTCCCTAACTCTTTGAACTTACCAAAGGGTCTCGTCTACAAAACCCACTAGGGATAATAAACTCTTACTCTAAGGCACTCTTTGGATGATTTAGCCTACAACTACTCGAGTAATCATATTCTAAGGTTCACAAAGATGAATCAAGCATTAAGTACACAACGAATGACCTATCGCATTACTAGATCATTAATCAACTAAGATAAGAGACAACCAATCAATATTCAATAATTAAGTTTCATATTCCCTAAGCAAACACACAAGTAAATAAGCCGGACATGGAGAACATGCAAGCATACACACAAATAATCAAAGACATAATTGAATTATTGAAGTAAAACACTTATCTTGGTGTAAGATAGGGTTTGGAACCCTAAAATATTGTACAAGACAGTCTTGGTTCGGTTTTAGGTTTTTACTCCAAAAGACTACACACAAATACTGAAAAATTCAGATTCTATATATAAGATTACATTTGCGACGGCGTCACCTTATGTTTTGTGACGCTGTCGTGTCGCCGTCATTAGGGTTTCGTCTTGGCCACGTTAACCTTGCGACGGCGTCACCTTATGCCTGTGACGCCGTCCTCTTCAGCTTCTGACGCCGTCTGGATTGCATCTAGGCCGTCTGAGTTGCGACGGCCTACTCTTTTATAACCTGACGCCGTCCTTTGAGAATACGTAATTTCACTTCTGAGCCGTCACAAGATCCTCCGACGGCGTCGCAGTTAAGCAGTGACTCCGTCACCTTGTGTTTTTAGCAGCTTTGAGTGTCTCGATTCTGACTTTGGCCATTTTCTTTGTATATTCGCGCCTTTCCGTCCACATAAGTGCCATTCCAGCATTTTGCCTTCAAGAGACCTAAAAAGTGAAAATGAACGATATTAAGCAATAACGGATACAAAAGTGATCAAATAAGGGCTTAAATGACCCCTCAAAAAGGTACCTTTTAAAACCTTATCAAATATCCCTACACTTGGTATTTGCTTGTTCTCAAGCAAATGTGCTTTTAGCCAATTAATTTATAAGTTAGGGGTCATGAAGCATTGATTCAAAACGGTCCACAACACATATAAGCCCCGCAAAAGTCATAACAAGCACGGAAATTACATACTAGCACCTCACATGGGGTGTTTGGATACTCACATCTCTCTCGGGTGTATATGAAATATAACAAATAGGAAATGGAAGATAAACACTCATTAACCGGTCCTAGTACATAGATTACCATAGGCTTGAGAATAGGTCAAACCTCCGTCGCTTTGGCGTAAGCACCTATGAGAGACTATCAAAGAGGTCTTTAAAGGGTTGTAATGTTAGGCTTACGGTAGGGAAACAAGGGTTTGGTGGGATAGGCTTTTTAGTGGTGGTAAGTCAAAAATCTCTATGTTAAATGCATACGAAGAATGGTGTTGCTAAGCCAAGACTCGACACTCTAAAACTCTAGATAACGGAAATAAACAAACATAAATTTAAAGGATAGATGTAGGATGGTAGCCCGTATGTCTTTTTCTTTTTTTTTTTTTCTTTTTTTACTCTATTTTTTTTCTTTTTCTCTTTTTCTATTTTTTTCGATTTTTTTTTACATACACTTTTACTCTACCATCCTCTACGGTAACATCAAAATGATAGGGATTTATAGGCACATCCCTACACTTGAGTTTTTATTACTCTAACACTAATTTGACCCGAATTGAAAAGGTCAAAACACTTGGGGTACATTATTATGCAAACAAAGGGAATTTGAATTTAATGTTCCCTCCCCGTCATTTCATAAACTTTAACTTTTCCCATGAATCTCAATCGTCCCAAAACTGTATACAAAGGATATGACTCGACTTAGCAACTCATGCAAGCAACCAGATAATTGAACTAAGGGTTTTTAGGGTGATAACAAAAATTGCACTAAAAGTGAGTGCATATAGGGTAGGCTAAGGCGATTTGGGTATATATTTGGGGGTGGGGTGTAAACAATGCTCTTCATTGATATTCTGGAAAAACCGAAACATTACGAGAACCGCGAAAAGGATAGGCTCTGAGGGGTTAACTAGGGGTATCGTGTACTAAAGATGAGTACAACGCAAAGGGTGTGGGGGAATTACTCAACCGATGTGGAAGAAGTAATTATATTACGGGTATCAAACAAGGGTTATCCTAATGCCTCTTATCATTTAGTTATTCCTAACTACACAAGTGTAGTCTCACTAGCGATCTCGGAATGCATCACAAAACAAGTTCTAGAATCTAATATACTACCGGTTCACACTCTAAGCATTAAAAATGAATGCTTTAATTCCTACTAATCTAAGGGCGATCCTCACATTTTGGTGGAATTTGGGTGGTAAAGGGTTTTTTGTGCTAGTCATGCAACTTCCTATCCGTGAGACGCTTTTGTTAAAACTAATGGCCCACTCCTATATGTCATGAAAAATTTTAAATTTGGTGCCAAAATTACCCTAACCGACATTTTCTCATGGTTTATTACACAAATACAATTGGACAAAGCAAATATTCAAGGATAAGCATAGTTTCAAAGTTCCCGTTATTTTCCCTCCCTACACTTAAACTGAACATTGTCCCCAATGTTCCCCGAAAGTATCAAAGTTATGATAACGGAAGGTAATTAAAAACTAAAGAAACTAGTACTCCCCTGATTAGCTCGGTAGGATCCATGTAAAGTGGTGGTTAAATCCTTTCCAAGAAGAATTTATGCGTGAAAAGCTCCTTCCAATCTTATGTAACTTCTTCTTGACAAACTAAACCTGCACACTTGAAGAAAACATACGAAACCTTCACGTAAAATCGGCAGTAATAATATATATAGGACTCGATTTAAACTAGGATATAATGCTTGTGGAATGGATGTTTACAGAATTTCTAGAAAATTAAGACCTGGAAAATCCCAAAAATTTATAAGTAGCTCAGAAAACGAGAAAAAAAAGTAATCTGATGTTTTTACTCCTTCCTGACACCGTCAGGTTACAATCCTGACGCCGTCAGGTTATCCTGACAAAAACTGGTCTGCGATTTTCTGGAAAAAATTCTGGAAAATTTACATCTTTAGAATCTGGAAAAATTTCTGCAAAAACATCCATTATGACTCGATACAAGCATTTGACTCGAACAAACACACATATATATCTTTTAGTTAATTGTTATTCTCATGTTTACGTTTCTTTTGAAAACGTGTGTAATTCTCCCTACACTTATCCCTTATGTAAAATACCTTTATATGTAATTAAGACGAGGTTAAAAACAAGATAAAGCATTTTTACAAATTTAAACATGAGGATAAACAATCAATAAAAAATATATGACACTAACAAGCAAACAATTAAGCATGGGTTGCCTCCCACGAAGCGCTTTTCTTTATTTAAGAGTCTTGTAGCTAGACTCGTAGTCGTGCTCCTACGTTACTTCATTACCGCCACCTTGACGGTCTCTAATGGGGGATTCCATGTTGTAGAAGTGCCCTATGATGCACCTCTCTAAGAGTTCGTCCTCTCCCCACTCGGTCCTATATTTCGGTCCTAAGTTCAAACAATCCTTATAGAACCCGAAAATCTTAGCCATAACATAATCTACTCCCTTTTCCCTAAACTCTCGCTGAAGTCCCGACTGAGCCGTAAACAACTCAAGCGCCCAAAGCGATACCGATTTCCGGCTCAAGGCATCTGCCACCACATTTGCCTTGCCCGGATGATAGAGAATCTCGAGGTCGTAATCCTTAATCAACTCCAACCATATCCGCTGTCTCATGTTAAGCTCTTTCTGCGTAAAAATGTACTTCAGGCTCTTCTGATCGGTGAAAATCTAACACGACGAGCCATACAGGTAATGACGCCAGATCTTCAACGCAAATACAACTGCGGCCAACTCAAGATCGTGCGTAGGGTAATTCAACTCATACGGTTTCAACTGACGGGAAGCATAGGCAATCGTCCTCCCGTGCTGCATGAGTACACATCCGAGCTCTTGGCCCGAAGCATCACTAAAAACTGAGAAACCCTCATTACCACTCAGTAAAGCTAAAACAGGAGCGGTAGTCAACCATCCTTTCAACTCCTCGAAACTCTTCTATCTCTCGTCGGTCCACACAAACTTCTCCGACTTCTGTAACAACTGAGTCAGTGGTCGAGCGAACTTAGAGAACCCCTAGACGAATCTACGGTAATATCCGGCCAAACTCAGAAAACTACGGACCTCCTTCACGTTCTTGGGCGGCGCCTAATCCAACACTGCCTCTACCTTATGTGGGTCCATACGAACACCCTCGGCCGAGATCACATGACCGAGAAACATAACCTCCCGTAACCAAAACTCACACTTTGAGAACTTCGCAAAAAGACGCTGAGTTCTCAAACTGTCTAACACGATATGCAAATGACGGGCATGCTCCTCCTCGCTCCTCGAGTAAATCAGGATATCGTTGATAAAAACAACTACACAATTATCGAGGTACTCGATTAAGACTTTGTTCATAACCTGCATGAACACGGCTGGTGCGTTGGTTATCCCGAAAGGCATAACCACAAACTCGTAGTGGCTGTATCTCGTCCGAAAGGCCGTCTTCGGAATATCGGTATCCTTCACTCGGAGCTGATAATACCCCGATCTCAAATCAATCTTCGAAAACACGGTTTCCCCTTGTAATTGGTCGAACGAATCAACAATCCTCGGGAGCGGATACTTGTTTTTGATGGTCACTTTGTTCAACTCTCGGTAGTCGATACACAGACGAAGTGACCCATCCTTCTTCTTCACAAACAGGACCGATGCGCCCCAAGGCGAAGCGCTCGGTCGAATATATCCCATGTCTAGCAACTCCCCAAACTGTTTCTTCAACTCAAGCATTTCGGCAGGCGACATACGATATGGCATCTTAGAAATCGGTGCTGCACCCGGCTCTAAATCGACGGTAAACTCAACTTCTCGGTTCGACGGCAAACCCGACAACTCGTCTGGAAAGACGTCAGGATACTCACACACTACCGGAATAGACGAGAGATCGACTCCCCCTTCTTCCGATCTGAAAGCGTAACACCAATAACCCGTGCAACCTCCCCGAAGAAGTCTCACCGCCCTCAAGGCGCTGATCAGAAATCTCTAGCTACTCCGCTTAAGCCCCACAAAAGAATGCTTGGTACCGTCAGAGGCTAACATCGAAACGGTTCTCGTTCTATAATTCATGATCGCCCCATGACGGTCCAGCCTATCCTCACCCAGAATCAAATCCTCATCTCTAATATCTACCGCAATCAGATTAGAAGGCCAAACCCTCCCCGTGATACTCACTGGAAAATCTCTAACCTCACGATCCCCCACGATGCTATCCCCACTAGGCAGTTTAACAATAAATGGTTCACACGCAACTAGGCAATCAACATGCAGACGATGCACACAATCTAGAGATATGAAAGAATGCGTAGCACCAGAATCGAATAATACAGAAACAGGATGGTCAAGGATGTGAATGGTACCTGTAGCCACCGTCGCGTCTGGGTCTCCCACTCATCTCATATCATATACTCGGGGCGGAACAGACCCCGCACTAGAAGCTCCCCCTCTAGAAGGTTGCCTACGTCCTCGGCCTCTACCAAGACTCTGCTGTGGCTGAGGAACTATCGGTGTCTGATTCACACTCGGCTCTCCCGCATCTGGGGCTGATATCTGAGTAACTGGCGCCCGAACTGCATCCGTACAAAACTTAGCACGATGTCTCATCCGACTGCATGCAAGACACTGAATCGGGGGCCTATCACACTCACTCATCATGTGTCCGAGACGACCACAGTTAAAGCACGTAGGACCGCGAACAGAACCAGTAGGAGCAGACTTAGAACTGTTTCCTCGCCCAAATAATGGGTACTGATTCCCGAAGACTCGCGAACCAGACTGAGCCTTCGAATGCCCACCAGACTTGCCTCCCGAAAACTGGCCGGAGGTCTTCTGTTTCTTCCCCTCGGCTGCTGTCTCTGTCGCAGCAAACGACATCTCATAAGCCATCACCTTATTCTGATACTCTTTCAAAGTTGTGCACCCCAGACCCGACATGTAGTGACGCACCCTCGATTTCAACCGCATATCAAAGTGGAGGATCTTATCAAGCTCATCTCGGACTTGGTTTCTCACATAATGAAGTTGTTGGTTGTAGTCCTTGATCACTTGAGAAATAGGAACATCGTGGGGCTTAGCCTCAAAGAAGGCTCGGATCCTCCCCTCTTTCACTGGCCATGGACAAAACTCGTCTTCCATCAACTCCCGGAATTCTTCCCACGTGGCTGCCCGATCACGTGGTTTCACCACTTGCCACCATGTTGCCGCCTCTTTGGCGAGGAAGTACTGAGCGATGGGTACCTTCCTCTTCTTAGAGCAGTTAGCAGCCTCAAACACCTTTTCCATCTCAAACAACCAATTCTCCCAACCGGAAGGGTCGGAAGCACCATCAAACTGCGGAGGACGCATACGAATCACGTCCTGAAGTAGCTTATCATTTTCGGATCCAGTAGGCGGAACCGGGTTGGCATTAGCTTGGCCGACTAGGACGGCCTGAGTTAGTAGCGTCATCTGGTTCGCTACTTGTTGCAAAATGTTCGGCACTCCAACATTTTCATGTGCATTACCGGAGCTAGCAGACTGATCCTGCTAACCTCCGGAATGTTGTTGGTTGATTCTTTAGTCTAATACTCACAAGCGCACGATTTGTTCGATGTAGATATGCGGTGCAAGGTCGATTCCACATGGAGGACTATAATAGTGAAGTCAAATTATTCCTATCATTTTGAACCAAATTATATTAAATTCTAACCTAGTCCCAAATAATTTTATTTTTGAATGGATATAATAATTGCATTAAATAACAGTAATTTTTAAGTAGATTTTAGATAAATTGATTTTAAATAATTTACTAGGGTTTAGAATCCACCAATGTCTATTTATTATTTATTTTATATTTTAATTCCAAGAAATTCAGGGAATAGATTCTGAAATCAATCTCACTATGTCCCTATAGATTTGACAATAAGTATAAAATTATAATTCAAATATAGATTTTCCTTCGCTTAAAAAATGTAATTTGTAAGCATTATATGTATCCAATTTAATGGAAAACAAATAATCAAAGAAATTAACTAATATCAATAATCACAAAGCAAGGGGGAATTTATAACTATCAAAAATACGTGATATAATTGATGAAATAATATTTCCCTATTGAAGCGAAAATCATAATCGTTAAAAACATTTATTTGGAATTATTATATAAATATTAATAATAATATAGACATGGTTTCATCATAACCCCAGTAAAAGAAAATTACTCACTCATAATAACAACAGAAATAAATAAATATTCCATAATATTATTACTCAAATATAATTTTATTACACAATATTTTTATTTTTCTCCCTTACAATAATATCTCTCTATTTTTTCTCCTTTTTTCTCCTCTCAAAACACTACACATTCATCCCCTATTTATACTACTTCAAAATCAATAAAACAATAATTTTTACAATTTTAAAATCCCACCCCCTAATCATACACGGCTGCTATGAGGTGCTGATGTCATGGATGACATCAGCACAGAGTTGAAATTCCGGTCCAATCAGGTGTTGACACGTGGCACAATATGGTCCGTCTATTTAATTGTCCTTCGAACGGTCATAACTTCTTCATACGAACTCGGATTCGGATGATTTTTTTTAAACCGATCATCTCGATGAGACGAATAAAGTGAGACCAGTCGTGACTATATTTGAATTTTGTAAAAATATTGCCCTTGAACCAATTGATTTGTCTTGTACCGGTTGGTCAACCTGCAGATATAATTTAATTTCAATTAATTATCCAAAAATGACATAAAATTATAGAAAATTCTAACAAAATAAAATAATATAAATATATGGTAAAATGAATAAATTATCACACAACACACAATTATATATATATAAAATACTAATAAAAATATTACTCAAAATATACTAAACAAATTCCCCCACACTTATCTTTTGCACGTCCTCGGGCAAATCTTATACCCGAGTTATAATACTCATATGCTGAAAAAATCATGACAAAACCAATATCAAGAGAGAATAAGTGATCATGACCCAAGTGAGATCAGATAAAAATAGGATGCCGCACCAAATTCTAACAACTTCATTGAGAATCGAATGCCAAAAGATTCAATACCCTCACAGTGGATATCACTCTTCACTCAAGTATATATACGGGATATTCGAGAAGAGTTCACTCATATCAAAGCATAATGTGTCATTACCATATGCTTGGTCAAAAATCAAATCTCCACTACTTAAAAATAAACTCATGCATAAATCAAAAGGTCTTTCTTTTGGTTGTAACATGGCTTTGGGTATGGGTAGGATAAAGGGAAAATTATGAGGTTTGCTAGCCAAGATCAATTGTGAATTTAGATGCATAACAAATCCTACAAATAACAATCAACACCCCCCTTTCTGTAATGAAAACTCTCAAACCATCATCCCCAAGTTATTCTGTACATGGTAATTGAATATTCATCTGGTAAGGTCATACTCTTGCGTAAGAAAAAGTATGCAATGGATCTTCTGGAAGGAATTATGTATCACTCAAGGGATAGTTCAAGTGCTATTTTATGTATATATAGTGATGATTTTCGCACTTGACCTCCCGCTTTTTTTTTTCTTTTTTTCTTTCAGGCCGTTTTTTTTTTGGCCTTTATTTATATTTTTTTTTTCTCGGTTCAATACTCCAATGTACTTCACACCCTTTCACTTTCAACAAAATCTCTTAATCTCCACAATACTCTTATGAACATCGGCCCCTATTTGTCACACATCTAGTTCACAATTAAATCTTTGACTAGAGGGTGCAAATGGATGAGTCATCAACAAGAATGGATAATGGCTAAAGTAATGTGCTTGATCAAAGAAATAGGCTCAGGCTCAGGCTCAATGGGGCTTCTAAGGATAAAATGTAATGGGTGGGAAAATATAAGCCAACAAGGGGTTAATCCTAATTGCCTTTATCATCTTAATGCAAGAGTTTATGAATGTAGCCTCGAAATGTATAAATGAGCAAGTTCTAGAATGAACACAATATGTTTGACGACACAACAAAAAATATAGAGCGTATACATAAGAATTGCTCTAAGGCTCGAAACTCACAAAAAGGGTGTTGTGTACTGAATCCCATACACCTTCATCCAAATCCATTATCAAAACCAGTGAAACATCCCAAAAATGATTTTTTCACTAACGTTTTCTCAAGAAAATGGTGCCGTGATTTTCAACATTTTTTTATTTAATATTGCATATATATATATATATACACCTTCCCCCACACTTAATGATAAACAATATCCTTATTGTGTAAAAAGAACAATGGAGTATGGGTTTAAATAAGGCTTCCCTGTTTATGAAAGACGACGCTTTGCTCAAGCCTTTTTTTTGGACCTGCACGAAATAGTGTGGCAAAACAACAAAAGAAAATATATACCCGGAAGTATAACACAAACAACCTAGATGCGCTTCAAGAGAGTCCGAAGAGTCGCCTTACGCTGTCATCAATGCTTTTATTAAAAACAAACAAGAAAAAGTACAATAATAGAAATAATAATACATAAATCGTGGATAGATGCGCGTCAAGAGGTCGAAAAGAAACTCCTTAAGCTGCCATCATTTTCACGATTTTTACACCCGCTAAAAAGTAAAAACAACAAGAGGAATGAAGTGGGATATCAGAGGGAAAGAAATGTATCAATTTTGCGTTTCCGCACAGTGAAATCTTCCATCCAAACAATATTAGCTAGAGCTGGGTCTGGTTCAGGAACAAATGCAATAAGTTTTTTGATCAGCTCTTCTGGTGTTGTTGCAACAACTATGGTTCGTTTAGCACGCTCAGAAATAAAACCTTTTTCAGAAGAGTAGTTGATGAAAGATAGTAAACCATCGAAGAAACCATTGACATTTAGCAGGCCTATTGGTTTCATATGAACATTTAGCTGGGCTCTGGTAACCACATGAAAAAGTTCCTCAAGAGTGCCAAAACCACCGGGAAGGGTGATAAATGCATCAACATTATTTATCATGTGAGTTATGCGGTCTTGCATATTCACAGCTCTGAACTCATCTCCAATGGTTGCTCTGGTGATTTTACTTTCAGCCAGAGGTTTTGGAATGATTCCCAACACTTTTACTCCTTCCATATAGGCAGAAGCAGCAGCACGTCCCATTAATCCTAGACTTCCTCCTCCGTAAACTACATGAATGCATTTTTGTCCTAAGGTACGACCCAAGTTGTGGGCTGCTTCAGTAAAGCAAGCCTCTTTTCCATGACTAGCTCCACCAAAAATGCAGATGGAGTTAAATCTTTTTGTGGAAGATGATGATTCCATTTTTTGAAAAGAAAATTACTTAAGAGAGAGAATGAAAAGAATACAAGTTTGAGGGATGCAGAAAAGAAACAACTGCTGTAATATCCGGTACCCTCGTTTTCCATTATCTTGAATTAATTGTGTTTTGACGTCGGACATTTTCTTGTTGATGAGAATCGGAATGATTTCTATCGTAATACTCTATTTGTTTCTATCGCATAGCCGTTTTAGTCGGGTGCGACTTTTTGTCGCGTACATTTCTTTGATTAAATGTGTGCATATGATGTGGTAAGTGATGCGTCGTTAATTGATCGTTATTGTTTTGAATCATTGCCGGTGGCGTTGTTATGGTCGTCGTGTGGCGTGTTTTCACGCTGTATATTCTTTCGCGTTGCTTGCAACGTTTCGCCAATGGACGAAAGTTACGCGTTTCTTGTGTATCTTGTTGAGTTTTCCTGTCGGGATATTGCTTCTCCCTACTTGTTTTAAGTTTCGGGACGAAACTTCTTTTAAGGAGGGTAGAATGTAATATCCGCAATTTCGGATTTCCGATAATTTTTATTTTTCGGCGTAGGTCCATTTTGACGACTCGCTTTTGACCGTTTCGTCATTCTGAGAATATTTAATTCTACACTTTTTGTCATCCGAGTTCGTTTCGGTATCGTTTTGTTGAGTTTCGTGTTCTTAAATGACTTTTCCGCACTTGAGTTCGATTCTCGCGAATCTCGTCCGAAACTTTTGTTTCGAGTTTCTCGGAAGTCCATTTATTGTTATTATTCATGTTGTAAGCTTCGGTTTGGTGTTTCGATCGTGTATCATGTATTTCGGACGTGTTGGGCCATTTTCGTAATTTCTCAAAGTTTGGGGTAATTACTTCCGTTGTCGAAATTCGAGCCCTCGGGTGGTCGGAATCGTGTGTTCTCTTAGTGTTCGGATTCGTCTTTGCGAGTACTTCGTAATCGTGTTTTCGGTTTACATTCAGGTCTGAGTTTCGGGATTTTCCGGACCGTCGGATCGACCGAGGCCTGGGCGGCTGTGCCTGCCGAAATGTACCGTAATGGCCCGGCGATAGCAGTCGTAAGGCCGGTTACGTGCGTAACGACTGCCGATTACGTCGTAACATATCCGGCAGACCGCCCAGAGTTCGGCCTTGGCCGACAATGCGTAGGCCTTGGCCGATTACGTGCGTAAGCGGCGGCCGTGTCGGCTATTTATAGGCTCGACCGAGTCATCCGCCATTTCTCATCTTTTCTTCGTTCCTTCCGCGATTTTTCACCATAGATCGATGGTTTTGAGTAGAATCAACTTATATCAACATGTTTTGGAAGTTGGAATCATGGATTAACATCATCTACAACCAGGATCGAAGGTAAGAACACCTAAACTTTTTGTTTTGGATGTTCTTGAGGTTTCTTGGTGTTTTGGCCGATTTGCTTCGTTTTGATTCATATTATTGTTAGAACTTGATTGTAAACTCGTAATCATTCAATACCCTTAAAGTTTTGTGGAACGAATTTGAGTATTTCTTTGAATAATCGATTAAATTGGACTACGCCTTCAAAGTGTCCGATAAAATGCTTCAATGGGTAGAACTTGGGAAGTTCCATACGTTTTCGTAGAATTGTGATTGAATTGATATCGTTGTGACTTAGGAACGAATTCTTGTGAAGAACTCGAGTCGGAACCCTTCCGTTCGTTGCCTTCTTTGGGGTCCGAGCTTCCCGGTCGAACCGTGTTCTTCGGAGCGTTCGGTAGCGATTATTAAGGCAAGTATCTTACTATACGACTTGTATCTTGCGACTAGTAATCACGTATGAGATTTATGAAGATTTTGCTTGTCTTCGTAAATATGTTTCGTTTGAGTTTTTTGTGCTTTCCAAAATTTGAAGGCTTTGTGATAATAGTGTTATATTGGTATATGTGTTAGCTGCTGTGCAATGCATTGTGTACCGAACGTGTGGTATGTTGGTTGTACGTCGTTGATTGATGATAGTTGTTGAGAGTGTTGAGATTGTGTTATGTGCGTGTGTCGTACGGTTTTGTGGTGATCAACGTGATTGACTAACTGTGCTCATTGTTGTATGTAATGTGAATGTGAATGTGATGTGCTGGAACGCTAAGTTCACTCGTGCAGGTTCGACGGGGCCTACGAGGATTCATGGCACAGGTCCATGGGATCAGAACTTAGTGTGTGGTGCTGAGGTCCAATCGTGCGGGTCTGACGAGGCCTACGATGATTCATGGCACAGGTCCATTGAATCTGGACACAGTACGTCCAACCGTGCGGGTTCGACGGAACCTACGGTGACACGTGACACAGGTTCATGGGGTCGGGACTGATTGTTGTGATTGTTGTGTTTGCTCAATCCGTGTGGGTTGTTGAACCTACGGAGACTCGTGGCAAGCGATCACGGAGTCGTGAGCATGATTGATTGTTGTGATTGCTGTGTTTGCTCAATCCGTGTGGGTTGTTGAATCTACGGAGACTCGTGGCAAGCGATCACGGAGTCATGAGCATGATTGATTGTTGTGATTATTGTGATTGGTTAAGTCCGTGCAGGTTGTCGAACCTACGGAGACACGTGACAGGGGATCACAGTGTCACGAATTATGTTTTGTAAATCAAACTCTTTGTAAGAAAGTTTTAAGAAAAGAATGTTGGGCCGAGCCCCACGACATTTATGGAAATGTTTTCGTAATGTAAATTGTTGTAATAAAATTTGAGATTTGGGTTAAGACCCTAAGGTTTTCGAAAGGTTTTGAAATTCTAAAAATTCCCGAGATGATAATCTTATTTTCGAATGCTTCATAGTTTATCTTCCCTTGTGAGAACCTACCGGGAATATTTTGATACTTGATTATTATATTGGATTCACGATTATTATTTGCTTGTTACATTTCGTATGATTTGATACTTGCACTAGTAAAACAGTGGAGTTTTACTAACCCCCGAGTAATCGGGGGGTGGATGTCTGTTTTGCGTCTAGGTACATGCAGATTCAGGGGAGCAGTCACAGGATTGGCACAAGAGGATGACGAGCTGCGATACTAATCATGAGTCGAGAGTTGATTTAATTTTTGTTATGTCGTAAGAGTTGATTTCAGTCTCCCGCTGAATTGTATTTCGACCCCTGTGTGGGTAATGTTATTTAAGTCAGTTTTGTCGATTGGGTTGTGTGACCTCATCGGTCTGTGTATTCACGGGTAAGTGACCATATCGGTCTGTATCATTTTATTGTTTGATCCTGGCTGGGCAAGCATTTGGTTGTTTATAGATGTTTAGCCTGGTAGATCCTTGTGGAAAGGGTCTACGGCGTGTAATATTGCCATATGGTTTTGGGGGTGTTACATTTATGGTATCAGAGCTTAGGTTGCAGAAACCTAGGCTGTCGGGTCGAGTCAAGTAGTGATTTGTCGAGTAATGTGTTGTCTTGTCGTTCGAGTCGTCAGTGACAAATTGAGTTGTGCGTAGTCACAACGTGTCAGTTATGTTGTCGGACGAGATTAGTATCATGGGCGACTGTCACCTCCGTGCGACCTGTGGATGTAAGTCTCCTCCTTTATGCGTAATACCTGTGTATCTCGATTTTTATCTTAGTGAGTTAATTGCGGTGCATGATTTTGTTTACACAGTATTGTGTGATGTAGTTGTGTTTAATACTTGTGGTACATGGTATGAGTATAGCTGGGCGTATTGTTGTTTTACTTTTGAACCACCGTGTGGGGTGGTATGGTGTGGAAGATGTAAACCTTGATGGGTTCTGTGAAGATATCAACGGTAGAGTTTGTGAGAAACTCCGATGAATGATTTTGCTGTGTGTTTAAACTTGATACCACGAGATGCATTTGATTGAATTGGCGAACCTGGTTGCCATTTGAGTATGTGGTTTTAAATTCGACTGTTTTTGGAATGTTGTAATTTTTGTCCGCTATGGGTAACTTTAAGAATATTTTCTGAAGGACTTTACAGTTTGAGAATTTTTGTAGAAATCGATTTTTGGAAAATATTTGGGTGGTTCGGTCAAACCACGGTTTATATGGATTTTTAAAATTTGTAAATTTTGACAAATGGGCCGTGTATTTTCAAATGACACCATCAGACGGTATTTGAAAAATGTGTTTTGAAGTACTTCGGACATTGTAAAATATTACCGTCGTTTTGTTTATGAACTAAAGGATTTTGGGAAATCTTTATTTTGCAGAACGATTTTTGGTTTTTGGAATTTTGAACTTCTTATGTCCATGTGTTGGGGCTAAGTGGTTGTGATAAGTTTGTAGTGTTGTTGTGCTCGCCGGAGAATGTTTTAGTGTTTTCTAAATGTTGAGATACATTGTTTTGATTAAACGATCGAGGTATTAAAAGTGTCTTCAAAAATTTCATTTCACCAAATATTTCAAACTTGAAAATTTTAAAATTTTATCATTTGAATAATACCCCGGAAATATTTTATTTTTGCTGCGAGTGTTTGATCCCTACGATACGTGTGTGGTTTTGACTGTGTTTGGTTTGGTAAAATCCAAACACCTCTGATGTGATTTGTGTGAATTATTTTTGAATGAAGTTCTTAAATTACAGTGTTAGTTCATGCACTTGTGTGATGACTTGGAGTTGATGCTTTATCGCGCTGCTATTATCGTCCTATGTTGACGTTGTGACGTTTGTTTGGTTGTGTTATTCTATTTGGTCGTCTGTTCAGAATGCCGAGAGGTCGTGGCCGAGGATGTGGTCGTAGTCGTGGTCGTGATCAGGAGCATGAGAGGGCGACTCCCTCCTTGCCGAGTACCGATCAGGGACATTCGACTAGCGTTAATGTTGACGTTGGCGCCACCACCATCCTTCGTCAGGTGGTTGATCAGTTAGTGCAGATGAATCAGGCCGTACATCGGAATGAGAACCCAGATGGGGATAACGGGGCTAGTAAGTGGTTACGAGATGTGATGAGTATGCAGCCGCCCCGTTTTGTGGGTTCATCTGACTCGTTAGGTTGGGAAGGCTGGCTCTTCCAGTTGGACAGAACATTTGATGCTGTAGCTTGTCCGGATGAGAAGAGGGTACCCATTGCTCAGTACTTGCTTGACAAAGACGCTGCAGACTGGTGGCAGGCTGTAGTGCCTGCAGATCGTACACCTACATGGGCTGAGTTTAAGACCGCCATAGAGGCAGAGTATTGCCCGTTGCCTGTTCGTGAATGCAGGATCGTTGAGTTTTTCTCGGCCACGCCCCAGGATGTGTCGATATCCCAGGCTATAGTCAATTTTAATCGACAGCTGGCTTATGTTCGTGATCAAGTGAGAAGTGAAGCGGACAAGGTCTGATACTTCAATATGCGCATGAAACCCCATATCCGTGAGAGTATGGCTCCGCTCATGTGTACCACCTTGAAAGATTATCAGGATCGAGCTCTAGCCATCGAGATGGCTGTTTCCATGTCAGAGGGTAGCTCAGGAGGTAAGAGGCAGAAGACCTCGAGTAACTTTTCAAGAGGCCAGAGAAGTGAGATCCGTGAGCCTGTTGCTTCGCAGTTTCCTTCTGGGAGCACTCCTCGTTCGGTTTACCAGTCTAAGAATCCTACTCACGAGACGAGTAAGACAAGCGGCGTGAAGTTATGTTTTAATTGTAGCCGTGTGGGCCATACTCGTAAGAATTGTCGCTCGCCGCAAGTTAACTGTTTCAAATGTGGACATGTGGGACATCAGGCGGTACACTGCGAGACCGTCGTTGAGATGTTCGGAAGCCGAGATCCCGCCCCTACGCGTGGAGAGCTCAGTGGTGCCCAGTAGCATAGTTGCGTGTTGTATTTGTGTTGTAATTCGAGTAGAGATTGATATTTGTTGCGTGAACTTTTTGGTTTTGTTTGTAGTCTACCCTGATGTTTTATTTTAAGTTTCGGGATGAAACTTATTTTTTGTGAGATAGAATGTAATATCCGGTACCCTCGTTTTCCGTTATCTTGAATTGTTTGTGTTTTGACGTCGGACATTTTCTTGTTGATGAGAATCGGAATGATTTCTATCGTAATACTCTATTTGTTTCTATCGCATAGCCGTTTTAGTCGGGTGCGACTTGTTGTCGCGTACATTTCTTTGATTAAATGTGTGCATATGATGTGGTATGTGATGCGTCGTTAATTGATCGTTATTGTTTTGAATCATTGCCGGTGGCGTTGTTATGGTCGTCGTGTGGCGTGTTTTCACGCTGTATATTCTTTCGCGTTGCTTGTAACGTTTCGCCAATAGACGAAAGTTACGCGTTTCTTGTGTATCTTGTTGAGTTTTCCTGTCGGGATATTGCTTCTCCCTACTTGTTTTAAGTTTCGGGACGAAACTTCTTTTAAGGAGGGTAGAATGTAATATCCGCAATTTCGGATTTCCGGTAATTTTCATTTTTCGGCGGAGGCCCGTTTCGACGACTCGCTTTTGACCGTTTCGTCATTCTGAGAATATTTAATTCTACACTTTTTGTCATCCGAGTTCGTTTCTGTATCGTTTTGTTGAGTTTCGTGTTCTTAAATGACTTTTCCGCACTTGAGTTCGATTCTCGCGAATCTCGTCCGAAACTGTTGTTTCGAGTTTCTCGGAAGTCCATTTAATGTTATTATTCATGTTGTAAGCTTCAGTTTGGTGTTTCGATCGTGTATCATGTATTTCGGACGTGTTGGGCCATTTTCGTAATTTCCCAAAGTTTGGGGTAATTACTTCCGTTGTCGAAATTCGAGCCCTCGGGTGGTCGTAATCGTGTGTTCTCTTAGTGTTCAGATTCGTCTTTGCGAGTACTTCGTAATCGTATTTTCGGTTTACGTTCAGGTCTGAGTTTCGGGATTTTCCAGACCGTCGGATCGACCGAGGCCGGCGTGCCCGGCCGAGTAACGGCCGTAATGGCCCGGCAGTAACGGTCGTAAGGCCGGTTACGTACGTAACAACCTGCCGGTTACGTACGTAACATGTCCGGCAGAATCAGTCCAGAGAGTTCGGCCTTGGCCGATTACGTACGTAGGCCTTGGCCGATTACGTACGTAGGCCTTGGCCGATTACGTACGTAAGCGGCCGGCCAGGGTCGGCTATTTATAGGCCTGGACCGAGTCATCCGGCCATTTCTCGTCTTTTCTTCGTTCCTTCCGCGATTTTTCACCATAGATCGATGGTTTTGAGTAGAATCAACTTATATCAACATGTTTTGGAAGTTGGAATCATGGATTAACATCATCTTCCACCCGGATCGAAGGTAAGAACACCTAAACTTTTGGTTTTTGGATGTTCTTGAGGTTTCTTGGTGTTTTGGCCGATTTGCTTCGTTTTGATTCATATTATTGTTAGAACTTGATTGTAAACTCGTAATCATTCAATACCCTTGAAGTTTTGTGGAACGAATTTGAGTATTTCTTTGAATAATCGATTAAATTGGACTACGCCTTCAAAGTGTCCGATAAAATGCTTCAATGGGTAGAACTTGGGAAGTTCCATACATTTTCGTAGAATTGTGATTGAATTGATATCGTTGTGACTTAGGAACGTATTCTTGTGAAGAACTCGAGTCGGAACCCTTCCGTTCGTTGCCTTCTTTGGGGTCCGAGCTTCCCAGTCGAACCGTGTTCTTCGGAGCGTTCGGTAGCGGTTATTAATGTAATATCCGTGTTTTCTACTTTTGGTAATTTCTATTTTCGGTAGATATTCGTTTCGGACAACTCGCTTGGCACTGTTTTAGAATTCTGAATCTATTTTATTATTGGAGTTTCTCCGTTGGGATGAGTCTCGATGATGTTTTTGCGTAATTTCACCTTGAGTTATATTCTATTGCATGTGTATTCGATTCTCGTTAAACTCGTCCTATTTTATCATTTTTCCTATTTCCATGAGTTCGTATGGTGGAGTAGAGCATGTTGTGAGCTTCGGATTGTTAATCCGACGTTGTATCATGATTTTCGTGTCGCTTGGGGTTTCCTTACTTCCATTTCGTGTTATTGTTGCCCATATATCGATTCCTATTGCTTTTATTCTCTTCCCGCTTCATTTTCCATCATTTTGGGACCCAAGGGGGGGTGTGGGCCGCGGCACAAGGATTGTGCGCCGCGGCACACACATTGCCCAGTTCCTGGCCGAGCAGACTGTACCATGTGCCACGGCACACGCCGGCAGGGCCGCGGCACACTGTCGAGTCACTGCCGCGGCACACTCGTCCGGGCCGCGGCACACTCGTGTGGCACTTATTGGCCAAACCTACTGTACCGCGTGCCGCGGCACAGTCCGGTAGGGCCGCGGCATAATGCCGAGTAAGGGCCGCGACACACTTCGAATGGGCCGCATCACAACGAGCGGTCTGCCGATCACTGGGCGCAATTTTTGGCCCTGTGCCGCGGCACACTTCAGCTGGGCCGCGGCACACAATGCGGTCAGCGCTATATCAGCGTTTCTTTTCAGTGGATGCAGTTCATTTCTTCCTTCCTTCCACCGTACGAGAGAGAGAGGTTTGAGAGGGGGATTTTTCTCCATCTACCACTTGATTGTGTGATTTTCTTCATCTTCTTTCGATCGTGTAGCTCGGATTGTGGATCTAACACGTGTTCTTCGGATTATAGTGCTTGAATCTTCAAGAGGTAAGAACTCCTTTAACCCTAGTATGATTTTGGGGAGGGTTTGGTGATGATCTTGTATTTTAATCCGATTTAACCGATGTTGTTGTTAGATTTTGATAGTATACTCGTGACCCTTGGTTTTCTTGTTATTGGATGGGATGAAATCTCGTTATTACACCGTTGACCGATTTCATTTCCTTATGCACCCTTGGTGTCCGATGAATTGCCCCAACGGGTAGAATTATGATTAATTCTTACCTTTCTGCATTATTGAGACTTGTTGTATACCGTTATTGTGTTAGGAGCGGATTTGGGAGGATTGTTCGGACCAAAACCTATTCCTTAGTTGTTTCCTTCGTTTCGTCTTATTCAAGGCAAGTACATGTATTACATTTCGTTATGTATGTTGTGATTTTCGAAATGAATGATGAATTGTGATTTTTGGGTGTGTGAGTTGTGTTCCTTCCACCCGGAGTGTCCGACGGGATGTCTGGGGGTCGATACTAAGGGGTACGGCCGCGGAAGGGAACTTGGGTGCGTGTGGGATTGAGCTTCCACCCGGAGTGTCCGACGGGATGTCTGGGGTCGATACTAAGGGGTACGGCCGCGGAAGTGGTATCCCACCCGGAGTGTTCGACGGGATGTCTGGGGGTCGATACTGAGGGGTACTGCCACGGGATACCAGTTGTGATTTTGTGATATCGTGATGATTGGAACTGATTTGATTGCCAATGTAGTATTCCGGAATATTTATGGCAAATGATTTCTGATTGAGATGATTGTGTAAAAACCGTATATGTATATAATGTAGTGTAATTGTGTACTTGCACTAGCTATTCGAATGCTAACCCCTTAAATGGGGGAAATACGTCTTATGCATTTCAGGTACCGGGAGGGCTGAGGAGCAGGCACGGGACATGCATGCAAAGGATGGGCTGGCTTGATGATGTGGCTCGAGTCTGCATTTTTATGTTTTGTCATTGCATTGTCGAGTAAGGAAGTTAGACTGTTTATTTTGAAACTTGGTTTAAGTCCCCTGCGTGGGCAATGAATTGGTATTTAACTTCTGCTCATGTACTCCTTTAAAATGTTTTGGCCGAGGCCACGGCCTTATTTACTTTTGAGTGCATCATTCGGGATTACATTGTGGTTTATATGTCATGTGTTAGCCTGATAGACCTCACGAGGGTTATACGGCGTGTAATGTCCCAGTTGTGAATTGGGGTGTTACATTTATGGTATCGGAGCTTAGGTTTTGAATACCTAGGCTGTTGGTAAATTTTTGGGTCTGTCAGTTGCGTCATTAGAGTCAGTCGTTGAGCCTAATATCATCATGCTACCGTATTTTCGTGCGACCCGTGGCTGTAAGTCTCCTCGAACTCTTATATTTCTGTAATTCGTTTTCTTGCATTGCTCGGAATTATGAATTGTGATACCAACTTTGTCAATTGTGAATTTTTCTGACCTTGTCCTTTTTCACTATTCTTTTAGTATGTTGAGAGGTCGTGGTAGACCAGATAGGGGACGCGGTCGAGGCCGTGGTCGGGGTGCTGATAATGAAGAGGGCTCACTTTCTCAGTCCTCTGCGGACTCAGCCTCTCACTCAGTGCCGTCGGGAAATAATGCCGACGCCGGGGCTACTGCCGTACTTCAGCAGTTAGTAGCCCAGCTTGCTCAGATAGCTCAGGGTGGACGCCAGAATCCGCCTCCGACACCTGAAGAGGAAGCTAGTAAGTGGCTTCAGACGGTGACTAAGATGCACCCTCCTCGTTTCTCCGGATCTTCTGACTCCCTCGGTTGGGAGAATTGGCTCTTTCAGTTGTCCAGGACCTTTGATGCCGTAGCTTGTCCTGAAGACAGGAGGGTACATATTGCCCAGTACCTCCTGGATAAGGAAGCTGCGGAATGGTGGGGGGCTGTTGTGCCCAGAGACCGTCGAGCTACTTGGGAGGAATTCAAGGCTACTATGGAAGCAGAGTATTGTCCGCCGCCAGTCAAGGAGCGCAGAATTGTGGAATTCTTCAACGCTACACCTCAGGATGTGCCTATTTCTCAGCCATCATTTCTTACAATCAGCAGTTGGGTTTCGTGAGAGATCAAGTGAGAACGGAGGCTGATAAAATCCGTTACTTCAATATGCGCATGAAGCCGCATATTAGGCAGAGTATGGCGCCTCTCATGTGTGCCACTTTGAAGGAATACCAGGATCGCGCCCTAGCGATCGAGATGGCCGTCCCGGAATCAGAGTCGGTTTCGGAAGCTAAGAAGCAGAAGACTACCGGTGGATTCTCGACCGAAGGGTGGTCGATTTCGAGGTCTCGCTCGCTCCCATACGGGAAGAGGCCGTTTCATCAGGCCGGTGGATCTCGGTGGTAATCGCTCACCCAAATTGCTTCGTGGCGTGGTTTGTTTTAACTGCAACCAATATGAGCATTTGATGAAGGATTGCCCTTTTCCTCCAGTCACTTGCTTTACTTGCGGGCAGACCCGGCATCGGGCAACTCATTGTGAGAGGGCCACCAGGGCTATTAGAGTTCCGACTACCACTACCGAACAGAAGGATCACAGTATTCCAGCTACTCATATTCCGCAGGGTTCGGGTCGTGGTAGGGGTCGGGGTCAGCCGGATCGCCGCGCAGCCTCGAGTTCGGGTTCAGTTCAGCCTCGATTGTATTAGCTGAGGCGCACAGAGGAGGCAGACGTTCCGGTGACATCAGGTACTACTCAGATCCTTACTCATCCAGTTTCCGTGCTTTTTGATTCGGGTGCTACCCATTCCTTTATTGCATCGGATTGTGTGAATCGTATTGGCTTTAACTGCTTGTTTGAGTATGAACCGTTTGTGGTGGGTACGCCTAGCGGGGATCGTATGGTTGGGGACCGGGAAGTTAGGGATTGCCCCGTGAGGATCGGGAGCCGAGATTGGCCCTCGAATCTCATTGTTATAGACCTTAAGGGTGAGGATTTAATCCTCGGGGACAATTGGTTAGAGCGTCACGGTGCTATCATGAACTATCGGACTCGTACCATCTCGATAGTAGCCGAGGACGGCACCGAGCATACCCTCATCGGTCGAAAGCCGGGGAGATCGGGGAGTGTGGTTAGCGCCTTAAAGGCGATGAAACTTCTGAACCAGGGTTGTGTCGGCTATTGGTGTTATGCCCTGCAGGCGGAGGATGGTGGGATTGACATGTCGTCAATTCCAGTTGTTAGTGAGTATCCCGACGTTTTCCCAGACGACTTGCCGGGGCTACCACCACAGCGAGAGGTGGAGTTTCCTATCGATCTTGAGCCGAATGCAGCCCCCATTTCTCGAGCGCCGTACCGTATGGCACCTTCGGAGATGTTAGAGTTGAAGAATCAGTTGGGAGAATTGTTAGATAAAGGGTATATTCGACCGAGCGCATCGCCTTGGGGTGCGCCCGTACTTTTTGTTAAGAAGAAGGATGGATCGCTTCATTTATGCATCGATTATCGAGAATTAAACAAGTTGACCATCAAAAATAAAAACCCTTTGCCCCGGATAGACGACTTGTTTGATCAGCTTCAGGGGGCGACAGTGTTTTCGAAGATTGATTTGCGATCGGGCTACTACCACTTGAGGATTCGGGACATCGATATACCGAAAGCTGCCTTTCGGACGAGATATGGCCATTACGAGTTTGTGGTTATGCCTTTCGGGCTAACCAATGCCCCAGTAGTGTTCATGCAGTTAATGAACAAAGTTTTTATTGAGTATCTGGACAAATTCGTTGTCGTCTTTATCGATGACATTCTGATCTACTCACAGAGTCGGGAGGAGCACGCCTTACATCTCCGGATTGTATTAGACATTTTGAGAGCTGAGCAGTTGTATGCGAAGTTCTCTAAGTGTGAGTTTTGGCTCAAGGAAGTGATGTTCCTCGGGCATGTGATTTCAGCAGAAGGAGTTCGGGTAGATCCACAGAAAATAGAGGCGGTGATGGCTTGGGAACCGCCCAAAAACGTGAAGGAAGTGAGGAGTTTTCTAGGTCTTGCCGGCTATTACCGTAGATTTGTTGAGGGATTTTCTAAGATCGCTAGACCACTCACTCAGTTACTCCAGAAAACCCAGAAGTTCGAGTGGACCGCAGACAGACAGAGTAGTTTTGACGAGTTTAAGAGGCGACTAACTACCGCACCCGTGTTAGCATTGCCTCAGGGGAACGAAGATTTCGTGGTATATAGTGATGCTTCGGGCCTCGGGCTCGGATGTGTTTTGATGCAGAGAGACAGGGTGATTGCTTATGCATCCCGCCAGTTGAAACCGTATGAGGCGAATTACCCCACGCACGATTTAGAGTTAGCCGCGGTCGTTTTCGCCTTAAAGATATGGAGACATTATCTCTATGGATTGTCGTCTAAGATTTTTACGGACCACAAGAGTCTGATGTATATCTTCAGCCAGAATGAGTTGAATATGAGGCAGCGTAGGTGGTTGGAGCTAATTAAAGATTACGACCTCGAGATACTTTACCATCCGGGTAAGGCTAACGTAGTTGCTGATGCGTTAAGCAGGAAACCGATGGCATTACAGATGTTAGAGGTACTTACACCACAGAGTAGGATCCAGCGGGATTTTATTTGTCAGAATATCGAGGTTTGGGTTCAGAGAGTTCAGGGTCAGTTATGTGCGTTGGAGATCACTTCGTCCTTGACTGATGATATCAAGGCGAAACAGTATGATGATCCGTTTTTAGTCCAGCTAAGGGAGGATGTGAGGAAGGGGAAAGCCCCTGGATTTGTGGTTCAGGATGATGGCGTTCTGAGATTTCGCGTCAGACTATGTGTACCGAATGTCATTGAGCTGAGACAGAAGATTTTGAGTGAGGCTCATACTACGCCTTATTCCATACATCCTGGTACGAGCAAAATGTACAAGGATGTGAGGAGTAACTATTGGTGGAGTAATTTGAAATCGGACGTTAGGGAGTTTGTGGCGAAGTGTTTAACCTGTCAGCAGGTTAAGATTGAGCATCAGCGACCTGCGGGGTTGCTACGACCACTTCCCATTCCGGAATGGAAGTGGGAAGATATCTCTATGGATTTCATTACCAGGATGCCTAGGACTCGTACCGGAATGAACATGATTTGGGTCATTGTCGATCGACTGACCAAATCAGCTCATTTCCTGGGTATTAAGGATACTTGGGGTCCGGAGAGGCTGGCACGAGTATTTATAGCAGAGATCGTGAGATTGCATGGGACTCCTAGGAGCATTATTTCAGATCGAGATGGTCGGTTTGTATCACATTTTTGGCAGGCTGTTCATCGAGCTTTGGGGACTGAGTTGAGACTCAGTACGTCTTACCACCCTCAGACTGACGGACAGTTGGAGCGGACGATCCAGACGTTGGAGGATATGTTGAGAGCCTGTGCCTTAGATTGGAAGGATGATTGGGAGACGCGCTTGCCGTTGATCGAGTTTACGTACAACAATAGTTGGCATGCCTCGATCAAATTGGCACCATTCGAGGCGTTGTATGGGAGGAGGTGCAGATCGTCGTTGTGTTGGGACGATGCGTCCGAGCTGATTGGTACCAAGCCCGATATGATAGTTGAGACGAGAGAGAAGATTGCTCTGATTCGCGATAGATTGATGACGGCCCAGAGCCGACAGAAGTCTTATGCCGATTCACGTCACCGACCATTGGAGTTTAAGGTGGGAGATCACGTCTTGCTTAAGGTGTCGCCGACACGGGGAGTTTACCGCTTCGGCCGGAAGGGTAAACTTAGTCCGAGATATATCGGGCCGTTTGATATTTTAGAGAGAGTGGGAGAGCTTGCCTATCGGTTAGGCTTGCCGCCGTCTTTGAGTCACGTTCATAACGTATTTCATGTTTCCCAGCTTTGGAGGTACGTACCGGACCCTAGCCATATTATTGATTTTGGAGAGATCGAGTTGGGACCCGACATCACCTTCGAGGAGAGGCCGATTCAGATCTTAGAGCGTTGGGTGAAGCAACTCAGGCACAAAACCATTCCTTTGGTTAAAGTGCAATAGTCGAAGCATGGATCCGAGGAAGCCACGTGGGAGACGGAAGAAAGTATGAGATCGAGATACCCCGAGTTATTCGTGTTGTAAGTTTCGGGACGAAACTTATTTTTAGGGGGAGATAATGTAAAATCCGTGTTTTCTACTTTTGGTAATTTCTATTTTCGGTATATATTCGTTTCGGACAACTCGGTTGGCACTGTTTTAGAATTCTGAATCTATTTTATTATTGGAGTTTCTCCGTTGGGATGAGTCTCGATGATGTTTTTGCGTAATTTCACCTTGAGTTATATTCTATCGCATGTGTATTCGATTCTCGTTAAACTCGTCCGATTTTATCATTTTTCCTATTTCCATGAGTTCGTATGGTGGAGTAGAGCATGTTGTGAGCTTCAGATTGTTAATCCGACGTTGTATCGTGATTTTTGGGTCGCTTGGGGTTTCCGTACTTCTATTTCATGTTATTATTGCCCATATATCGATTCCTATTGCTTTTATTCTCTTCCCGGTTCATTTTCCATCATTTTGGGACCCAAGGGGGGGTGTGGGCCGCGGCACAAGGATTGTGCGCCGCGGCACACACATTGCCCAGTTCCTGGCCTAGCAGACTGTACCGTGTGCCGCGGCACACGCCGGCGAACCGCGGCACCCGCTGAGTCATCGCCGCGGCACACTCGTCCGGGCCGCGGCACACTCGTGTGGCACTTATCGGCCAAACCTACTGTACCGCGTGCCGCGGCACAGGCCGGCAAGGCCGCGGCACAATGCCGAGTCAGGGCCGCGGCACACTTCGAATGGGCCGCGGCACACCGAGCGGTCTGCCGATCACTGGGCGCAATTTTTGGCCCTGTGCCGCGGCACACTTCAGCTGGGCCGCGGCACACAATGCGGTCAGCGCTATATCAGCGTTTCTTTTCAGCGGATGCAGTTCATTTCTTCCTTTCTTCCACCGTACGAGAGAGAGAGCTTTGAGAGGGGGGTTTTTCTCCATCTACCACTTGATTGTGTGATTTTCTTCATCTTCTTTCGATCGTGTAGCTCCGATTGTGGATCTAACACGTGTTCTTTGGATTATAGTGTTTGAATCTTCAAGAGGTAAGAACTCCTTTAACCCTAGTATGATTTTGGGGAGGGTTTGGTGATGATTTTGTATTTTAATCCGATTTAACCGATGTTGTTGTTAGATTTTGATAGTATACTCGTGACCCTTGGTTTTCTTGTTATTGGATGGGATGAAATCCCGTTATTACACCGTTGACCGATTTCATTTCCTTATGCACCCTTGGTGTCCGATGAATTGCCCCAACGGGTAGAATTAGGATTAATTCTTACCTTTCCGCATTATTGAGACTTGTTGTATACCGTTATTGTGTTAGGAGCGGATTTGGGAGGATTGTTCGGACCAAAACCTATTCCTTCGTTGTTTCCTTCGTTTCGTCTTATTCAAGGCAAGTACATGTATTACATTTCGTTATGTATGTTGTGATTTTCGAAATGCATGATGAATTGTGATTTTTGGGTGCATGAGTTGTGTTCCTTCCACCCGGAGTGTCCGACGGGATGTCTGGGGGTCGATACTAAGGGGTACGGCCGCGGAAGGGAACTTGGGTGCGTGTGTGATTGAACTTACACCCGGAGTGTCCGACGGGATGTCTGGGGGTTGTTGGGCTTCGGTCAGCATCCTGCCTGCATTAGCTTAAAAAATGTGCGAGGCGCGACTTGCGATTCGACCTGTGAGATCTGCAATAGAAAGTGGTTAAATGAATTGATTTGGACTACTCATACCAACAAGATGCATCTTCTTTTCTGGTAGCCATCTCATAGAAACTCCAAAGTTAAGTGTGCTTGGCCTCGAGTAGTTATGGGATGGGTGACCCCCTGGGAAGTTTCCCAGGTGCGCGTGAGTGAGGACAAAACGCGCTAGAAAAGACTCGTGTTGGTACAGTGAGGATAGTCTTCATCATTCTTGAGGGACCAACAATTGGTATCGGAGCAGGTCACGGGTGCGGATTCCCTTGGAGTATCATATAGTGGAGGCTGCCAGAATGCAATTGGTATCGGAGCAGGTCACGGGTGCGGATTCCCTTGGAGTATCATATAGTGGAGGCTGCCAGAATGTTGGAACTGAGAGGCGGGCATGCAGCAAATATTACCACTTGGCCGGAACTGAGATGCTGGTGCAATGGAGGTTGTCAGGTGCTGGAGGGTTATGTGATCAAATCTAGTATGCTGGAACTGAGATACCGGCACAGCGGAAGTAAACGGAGGTGGAACATATGCTGATGTCAAGTGTTGGAGGACTGTGTGAATGAATCTAGCCGCTAGAGGGCTGTGTGATCAAATCTAGTTCGCGGAGGTTTCCTGACTATGGGGCTGAAATGCTGGCAGATACTGGGAGGGAGATTGTTGGGCTTCGGTCAGCATCCTGCCTGCATTAGCTTAAAAAATGCGCGAGTCGCGGCTTGCGATTCGACCTGTGAGATCTGCAATAGAAAGTGGTTAAATGAATTGATTTGGACTACTCATACCAACAAGATGCATCTTCTTTTCTGGTAGCCATCTCATAGAAACTCCAAAGTTAAGCGTGCTTGGCCTCGAGTAGTTATGGGATGGGTGACCCCCTGGGAAGTTTCCCAGGTGCGCGTGAGTGAGGACAAAACGCGCTAGAAAAGACTCGTATTGGTACAGTGAGGATAGTCTTCATCATTCTTGAGGGACCAACAGGGGTCGATACTAAGGGGTACGGCCGTGGAAGTGGTATCCCACCCGGAGTGTTCGACGGGATGTCTGGGGGTCGATACTAAGGGGTACGGCCACGGGATACCAGTTGTGATTTTGTGATATCGTGATGATTGGAACTGATTTGATTGCCAATGTAGTATTTGTAACACCCCAAACTAGGCGGATATTACAGTGCCGTGGACCCCCGACTGGGACCCACCAGGCGAATGAAAATGAATGAATTACACAGGTAAATGTAGTACCGAACCACATTACAACATCAATTACTCCGACGAGGAGTTTTATACAACACACCCAGGATAAAATAGAATACATGTGTATTTTATATGACGATAAAATACACAACACTGAATGAAATGAACACTCAAACGGAATGTCTGCAGCGGAATAAATAAAGGAAACACAAATGACTGAATAAATGAGTGAACAGAAAGCGGCCCCCTACTAGTATCACTGATACTCCTCGCCGTAACCGTGCACTCACCGTGCCTTAGCCTTGCCATGTCCTGAAAAACAGCATCCCCAACGGGGCCATACGTAACAACAATCCTCAAGGGTTGAAAATACACAATCATGATATATCTGAAATTATGAATTATTCTTGTCGAAACATACGCAATCAAACATGCTATATGAATCGACTAATCAGTACGGCTCAAAGGAATGGCGCCACACTACGTCCGGGATGGAAATGTGCCCGTGCACAAGCCACCAACGATCAAACACGCGTGGTCTTGTACCTAATCAGTCTCACGAGCAATCGACTCGTGTGCAAAGTCCAATGTGAGGCCACCAACCAACACACGACTATAATGTGCCCGACATGAAAATCCTACACATACCAACCGGCACGCCAGTATGACCCGGAATGCCACAATATGACAAAAGTGACAATGAAAATGAATAATGACTCACCAAGATTGAATGATGGTGAAATGAATGATAGCTCAATGAAATGATCGGAACCGTCGTTCCTTATGACTGAGGTGATTAATTGACAATGACGAAGTTTTGATACGATAAATACAATGATCAATGAGTTATGATTATGAATGAACAACGACAAAAGGAAAGAATATCCTTTTAACCGAGTAAGAATTAACTTACACAATACCGATGATGAATGTCCGTCCACGAACAACGTCCTAAATGAAATATCGGTCGCTCGAACAACCTTGAACAATAATAGTTACCAACAACCGATCAATACATGAATCAAATACGATCATAACCGACCCAAACGTCGATACAACAATATCCGAACTCGTATGAATCGAAACCAACTCCAAGATGAGTATTTCAAACCATCAAAACACTTTCAAGGATATCAAGAATCCATTAGGAATCCATAACTCATGATTACAACAACATCAATCGGAAAATCCCCAATTAACCGAAGTCAACCCCAAGGGTTCTTGGAATAATTCCGAAAATAACCGTTTAAATCCGTAGGAACATATTTATCCAAGTTAGATAATCCATAACTAACATATTCCAATGATAATCCAAGCTTACACGAAGAAATCGGAAGGAAAACCCAAAAATCCGAAATTCTAGATCCAAGAGTTTAATACCTTTGATTCGATGTGATGAAGATGATGAAATGATGATCAATCCGAAAGATGAGCTTGAAGATGATGATTGATGATTACACCTCGAAGAATCCTCTCCGAATCGCTCGAAATCGCCCAAAACTACCGAAGGAATGAAATGAGATGGAAAATGACGAACTCTGACTAAAGCTGTCAATTTATACTCGACCCGTGTTAGCGTGCGCTAGCCTTGTGCATAGCGTGCGCTAACGTGTAATTTGGGTAGTCCGGTACTTCTGTCCGAACACGGTAGCGCGCTACGTACCTATTTGTAGCGTGCGCTACGGCCATACTACTAGCGTGCGCTAATATCCATTGTTAGCGTGCGCTAGCGAAATATTTGACGCCCGATCGGAGTCCAAAACCGTCGCCTCGATCTAACCTCGATAGCGTGCGCTAAAACAACCGATTAGCGTGCGCTATAATATTGATTGCGTACGCTGAACCTAACTCATAGCGTGCGCTATGAATTACTCGGTGCGATCCGGTAGCCCGGACTCAACTCGATCCGTCCCTAGCGCGCGCTACTCCACACATATAGCGTGCGCTACTACAACCGTTAGCGCGCGCTACTTACCACTCGTAGCGTGCGCTACAATTATCTCACTGCCGGTCAGTACCTTCGGATCGCGGCCAAGGTAGCCTTAGCGTGCGCTAAAGCCGAGCGGTAGCGTGCGCTAACTATACCCAATTAGCGTACGATAAATGGAGTATTTACCGTGCACTACTCCTCAAGCACACCTTGAAACGAAAATGACAATGATGATAAACACGGTACGAAACTCCAATCGATTAGTGATGAATGACGATTGATACACGATACAATTACTCAATAATGAATACCATGACTGAATCGAGTGATAAATGATCAATAATGAAATTAGTGAGTACCAATTACTGAATGATAAATACTGAATGATAATTACTGAGTGATAATTACTGAATGATAATTACTGGGTATTACATACACCCCCCCTTAAAAGAGTTTCGTCCCCGAAACTAAGGGTCGAACAACTCGGGATAACTCTCCCGCATACTATCCTCGGTTTCCCAAGTAGCCTCTTCGACTCCGTGTCTAGACCACTGAATTTTAACCAAAGGAATCGTCTTATTCCTCAACTGCTTGATTCGCCGCTCTAAAACTCGTATAGGACGTTCCTCATAGGAATGATTGTCGGCGATCTCGATTTCGTCGAACTGAAGTATGTGACTCGGGTCGGCAACATACTTCCGCAACTGGGAGACATGAAACACATTATGAATTCGGCTCAACGCCGGAGGTAAAGCCAACCGATAAGCTAACTCGCCTACTCGATCCAAAATCTCAAACGGTCCAATGAATCTCGGACTCAACTTCCCTCTCTTCCCAAAACGGAAGATACCACGACTCGGGGATACCTTGACCAACACGTGGTCACCAGCCTCGAACTCTAATGGTCGACGACGGTTATCTGCATATGATTTTCGACTACTGAGTCATCAACAAATGACTCCTGATCAAAGCTACCTTCTCACGGCGGCTATAAGCATATCGGGCTCGGTGCCCAATGATTCTGATAAGTCGTCCCAACACAACGGAGATCGACAACGACGACCATACAAGGCCTCGTAAGGTGCCATCTTGATCGAAGCATGCCAACTGTTATTATACGTGAACTCGATCAATGGTAGTTGGGCTTCCCAATCGTCTTTCCAATCGAGGACGCATGCCCTCAACATGTCCTCTAATGTCTGAATGGTCCTCTCTGATTGCCCGTCGGACTGAGGATGAAAAGCGGTGCTGAGATTAAGCTGAGTTCCCATAGTGCGATGAACTGATTTCCAAAAGTGCGACACAAACCGTCCGTCACGATCGGAAACGATACTTTTAGGAGTACCGTGCAGTCTGACTATCTCTTTAATGAACAACTGGGCAAGTCTCTCGGGACCCCACGTATCCTTGATCTCAAGGAAATGAGCTGATTTGGTTAAGCGGTCCACGATCACCCAGATCGTGTTCATGCCACGACGACTCGTCGGCAAACTCGTGATGAAATCCATAGAGATGTCTTCCCACTTCCACTCGGGAATAGGAAGAGGTTTCAGCATACCACTGGCCGATGTTCAATCTTAACTTGTTGTGAGTTAAGCATCTCGAAACAAATTCTGCGACTTCTCGCTTCATATTACTCCACCGTAATTTTGTTTCAAGTCCTTGTACATCTTACTAGACCCCGGATGCACAGAATAAGGGGTAGCATGAGCTTCTTTCAAAATCGAGTTTTTCAACTCGTCATTCACCAGACGCACAACCGATTCTTAAACCTCAAAAGTCCATCCTCGTAGACCACAAATCCAGGGGCTTTCCCATGAGCCACATCCTCTTGGATGCGCAACAATGATGGGTCCGAACCCTGATTCTATCTGATTTACTCATCGAGTGACGATGAAATCTCTAACATACAAAGCCGCCCCGAACTCACGGCTGCACTCGATTACGGGTCTAAGGAATTCCTGCTGAAGCTCCTTCTGAATTGTTAAACGGGCAAGCATCTGCTCCTGAACGGACTTACGACTCAAGGCGTCGGCGACAACATTCGCCTTGCCCTGGTGGTAAAGGATCTCGATATCATAATCTTTGATTAATTCCAACCACCGTCTCTGGCGCATATTTAACTCCTTCTGAGTAAATATATACTTTAAGCTCTTATGATCGGTGAATATCTGACAGGTAACACCATAAAGATAATGACGCCAAATCTTCAAAGCGAACACCATGGCTGCTAACTCCAGGTCGTGGGTCGGATAATTAACCTCGTAAGGCCTCAATTGCCGTGAAGCATAGGCAATAACTTTCCCGTTCTGCATGAGCACACATCCGAGACCCTGTCCGGACGCATCACTATAGACCACAAATCCTTCCGTCCCCTGCGGCAAGGAAAGTACAGGTGCTGACATTAACCGACTCTTGAGTTCCTCAAAACTCCGTTGACACGCGTCGGACCACGTGTATTTCTTATCCTTCCGCAAAAGGTTCGTTAAGGGTTGAGCGATTCGAGAAAATCCCTCTACAAATCGCCGATAATAACCCGCTAATCCGAGGAAACTTCGGATTTCCTTAACGTTCTTCGGAGGTAGCCAATCTCGAATAGCCTCCGTCTTCTGAGGATCGACACGAACTCCGTCTGATGAAATTACATGTCCGAGAAAAGTCACTTGGACATCCGTAACTCACATTTAGAAAACTTCCCATAAAGTTGTTCTCGTCTCAACACGTCGAGCACTTGATGAAGGTGAAACTCGTGTTCCTCCCGATCACGAGAATAAATCAAAATGTCATCGATGAAGACAACAACAAACCGATCCAAAAAGTCGATGAAGACCCGATTCATTAACTCCATGAATACCGCAGGTGCATTAGTCAAACCGAACGGCATAACCACAAACTCATAATGACCATAGCGTGTTCGAAACGCCGTCCTCGCGATATCCGACTCTCGAATCCATCGATGATATCCGGATCTTAAGTCGATCTTGGAAAATCAAGCTCCCTGAAGTTGATCTAAGAGATCGTCAATACGGGGTAAGGGATACTTATTCTTGATCGTCACCTGTTCAACTCCGATAATCAATACATAAGCGGAATGAACCATCCTTCTTCTTGACAAACAACACCGGTGCTCCCCACGGGACGCACTCGGTCGGATATAACCTTTCTCGAACAACTCCTCAAGTTGGTTCTTTAATTCTGCATTTCGGTCGGGGCCATCCAGACGGTGCCTTCGATATCGGGACGTACGTGCTCCAACTCAATCGTGAATTCCACATCCCTCTGTGGAGGCAAACCAGTAACTCGTGCGGAAAAACATCGGCATATTCCCTCACCACCGGAATATCCGTTAACATTATCGATGATTTCGGTTTTGGCCATATAGCACCAATAACCGACACATCCCCGATTGAGTAATCTTACCGCTTTCATCAAATTAATGACTTTGCGTACAGTGGATTACCTCCCTAAACACATATTCAACTCCATCGTCTCAAATGATAGTGACCAAACGCTTTCGGACACTAATGATGGCATCATGACGATCCATCCAATCAATACCCAAGATGATGTCGTCCCTCAGTAAATCTACTACGATTAGGTCCGGCCATACACGACCATGGCCCAATCGGACAATTACGAATCTCACGGTTCCGATAATGCGTCTACCATCGTGTAGGCCAATGACATATGGCTCACAACTAGTAGCACTACCCGCACGTAGTCTACTCAAACATGACTCGGAAATGAATGAATGAGATGCACCAAGATCAAAAAGGGTACACACAAGTTGAGATAGAATATCGAGTGTACCCGAGATCATCCGGCCTCGGGATCATCGGTCTTCTTCATCTCATAAATTTGGGGCTTGCTGGCCCCCGAACCGGATGCTCCCGTCTGATAGCTCTGCTCCGCCTTTAGCTCCTGTCGTCTTGAACGACGCCGAGTGAGTGGCTCGATTACGCACCCGAATGACACGGGGCTTGAGATGACGCCGGAGTGGGTTTAGAGTCCCTACGGCAAAAACGGGCCCTATGCCCGGCAATCCCACTGATTGTGGCACGTGATGTGACGCCGGACACTTGGTGCCGAAATGACCCTGTTCCTCACGGTTGAAGCAGTGATGGCCGAATCGCCGCTCGCGACCGAGATTCCGCGGGTTTAGACGCCAGGAGGTCGCTCGTAAAGTAGAGCCCGCCCGCGGTTTTTTGAAAGTGGCGACTCCGTCGATCGACACGGTTCTTGGACTTCTTGCTAGCAGACGAAGGTTGCCGCTTAGCAATTTCCTTAGCCGTAAGCTCGTAAGTAAGAGCCTTCTCAATGAACTCGGCAGTGGCACGCTTATGATTAAGTAATCAAGTCTCATACGGGGTTTCACCTCTTGCTGAAATACTTGATCTTGTCCGCTTCCGAGTGAATGATAGATGAGGCGAACGGAAGAAGTTCCTGAAATTTTTCGGCGATGGCGAGAACGTCATCATCCGCCGAAAGGTCGGGAGTGAGTAATTCCGACAACTTGGCCTCCCTGAGTAGGGCCGGATAGTACCTCTCCATCATGAGAGTCTTGAACTGATCCCAAGTACATGTTCCGTCTGTGGGCCTCAACGATAACCACCATGAATGAGCGCTCTTACCGAGATAGTAAGCCGCAACTGAAACTTTATGTCCTTCGGGGCAATCCACCATAGCAAATAACTTCTCAAAATGCTCAAGCCAGTGAACAATATCCGCCGGCTCAGATGAGCCCTCAAAAGTAGGTGGTCGCTGGCGAGAGATATCGCTAATGATATTGCTTACACCCCTCTCTTGCCTCTGAGGTGGCGGCGGAGGAGCCTGCTGATTTTGATTGACGGAGTTATGCATCGTCTCCATCAACCGAGCCATCTGGTCATTTGGGCCATCATGCCCGCATAAATGCGAGTGGGTCAACCCGGACACCTCTCGACCGAGCCGTGTCCCGGTACGACTCCCGATAGTGAATGATCGCGTCCTGTGTGAGTGAGTGGCGGCGTCATTGCTCGATGAGTTAGCATTATTCTGGCATTTGCGGGTATTCGCACGAGTTCTCGGATTCGGCCCGCTCCACGGCCTCGTCCTCCACGTCCTCTGCCAGCCCTTTCCATACTGAAGTGGAAAGTCATATGATGATTATATATCTCGCATGAGTATCACATTATGATTATATTATGAAATGATGAAAATGAGCATACGCGCTCAAATACAGCGATTATATGAATGATTGATTGACGTGACATGATTATCTGATGAAGTTACTGAAATGATTATCTTGAACAATTTAACAAGATCGATGATATGATCTTCAAGATCAACAACTGAGTAATGAAATGAATTGAATGATTAATGAGTTAACATTATCGACTTGATCACAATTGAAATTGATGAATGAGGATTGTTAACTGATGAATTATGAATGAATGATTATTGCCAGAAATTATACCATGGCATCGTAAATCTTACGCTTCTTGGTCTGATTGGCTCGGCATTTGCACAGGTCACACGTGACGCGAAAGTCCAATGATACTAGTCCGATGACGATGATTTCAAATGAGACATGACTTGGAGGGTAGTATTCAAAACCACTCTCTGATACCAACTCTGTAACACCCCAAACTAGGCGGATATTACAGTGTCGTGGACCCCGAGGACCCACCGTGCGAATGAAAATGAATGAATTACACAGTAAATGTAGTACCGAACCACATTACAACATCAATTACTCCGACGAGGAGTTTTATACAACACACCTGTGATAAAATAGAATACAAGTGTATTTTATATGACGATAAAATACACAACACCGAATGAAATGAACACTCAAACGGAATGTCTGCAGGAATAAATAAAGGAAAAACAAATGACTGAATAAATGATCGCAATTTGGGGCCCCTACTAGTATCACTGACTCCTCGCCGTCACCGTGCTCTCCCGTGCCTTAGCCTTGCCATGACACAAAAAAAGATCCCCAACGGGGTCGATTTACGTAACAACAATCCTCAAGGGTTGAAAATACACAATCATGGTATATCTGAAATTATGAATTATTCTTGTCGAAACATACCCAATCAAACATGCTATATGAATCGACTAATCACTACGGCTCAAAGGAATGGCGCCACACTACGTCCGGGATGGAAATGTGTCCGTGCACAAGCCACCAACGATCAAACACGCGTGGTCTTGTACCTAATCGCCTCACGAGCAATCGACTCGTGTGCACACCCAATGTGAGGCCACCAACCAACACACGACTATAATGTGCCCGACATGAAAATCCTACACATACCAACCGGCACGCCAAGATGACCCTAATGCCACAATATGACAAAAGTGACAATGAAAATGAATAATGACTCACCAAGATTGAATGATGGTGAAATGAATGATAGCTCAATGAAATGATCGGAACCGTCGTTCCTTATGACTGAGGTGATTAATTGACAATGACGAGTTTTGATACGATTAATACAATGATGAATGAGTTATGATTATGAATGAACAACGACAAAAGGAATGAATATCCTTTTAACCGAGTAAGAATTAACTTACACAATACCGATGATGAATGTCCGTCCACGAACATAGTACTTAATGAAATATCGGTCGCTCGAACAACCTTGAACAATAATAGTTACCAACAACCGATCAATACATGAATCAAATACGATCATAACCGACCCAAACGTCGATACAACAATATCCGAACTCGTATGAATCGAAACCAACTCCAAGATGAGTATTTCAAACCATCAAAACACTTTCAAGGATATCAAGAATCCATTAGGAATCCATAACTCATGATTACAACAACATCAATCGGAAAATCCCCAATTAAGAAGTCAACCCCAAGGGTTCTTGGAATAATTCCGAAAATAACCGTTTAAATCTGTAGGAATATATTTATCCAAGTTAGATAATCCATAACTAACATATTCCAATGATAATCCAAGCTTACGAAGAAATCGGAAGGAAAACCCAAAATCCGAAATTCTAGATCCAAGAGTTTAATACCTTTGATTCGATGTGATGAAGATGATGAAATGATGATCAATCCGAAAGATGAGCTTGAAGATGATGATTGATGATTACACCTCGAAGAATCCTCTCCGAATCGCTCGAAATCGCCCAAAACTACCGAAGGAATGAAATGAGATGGAAAATGACGAACTCGACTAAAGCCCAATTTATACTCGGTCCAAAGTTAGCGTGCGCTAGCCCTTGTGCATAGCGTGCGCTAACGTGTAATTTGGGTAGTCCAAGACTTCGTCCGAACACGGTAGCGCGCGCTACGTACCTATTTGTAGCGTGCGCTACGGCCATACTACTAGCGTGCGCTAATATCCATTGTTAGCGTGCGCTAGCGAAATATTTGACGCCTTGATCGGAGTCCAGAAAACCGTCTGCCCTCTGATCTAACCTCGATAGCGTGCGCTAAAACAACCGATTAGCGTGCGCTATAATATTGATTGCGTACGCTGAACCTAACTCATAGCGTGCGCTATGAATTACTCCGGTGCAGTCCAGTAGCCACTGGACTCAACCTGATCCGTCCCTAGCGCGCGCTACTCCACACATATAGCATGCGCTACTACAACCCGTTAGCGCGCGCTACTTACCACTCGTAGCGTGCGCTACAATTATTCTCACTGCACCGGTACCTTCGGGATCGCAGCCAAGGTAGCCTTAGCGTGCGCTAAAGCTGAGCGGTAGCGTGCGCTACCTATACCCAATTAGCGTACGCTAAAAGGAGTATGTAGCGTGCGCTACTCCTCAAGCACAGCTTGCAACGAAAATGACAATGATGATAAACACGGCACGAAACTCCAATCAGATTAGTGATGAATGACGATTGATACACGATACAATTACTCTGAATGATGAATACCATGACTGAATCTGAGTGATAAATGATCAATAATGAAATTACTGAGTACCAATTACTGAATGATAAATACTGAATGATAATTACTGAGTGATAATTACTGAATGATAATTAATGGGTATTACAGTATTCCGGAATATTTATGGCAAATGATTTCTGATTGAGATGATTGTGTAAAAACCGTATATGTATATAATGTAGTGTAATTGTGTACTTGCACTAGCTATTCGAATGCTAACCCCTTAAATGGGGAAAATGCGTCTTATGCATTTCAGGTACCGGGAGGGCTGAGGAGCAGGCATGGGACATGCATGCAAAGGATGGGCTGGCTTGATGATATGGCTTGAGTCTGCATTTTTATGTTTTGTCATTGCATTGTCGAGTAAGGAAGTTAGACTGTTTATTTTGAAACTTGGTTTAAGTCCCCTGCGTGGGCAATGAATTGGTATTTAACTTCTGCTCATGTACTCCTTTAAAATGTTATGGCCGAGGCCACGGCCTTATTTACTTTTGAGTGCATCATTCGGGATTACATTGTGGTTTATATGTCATGTGTTAGCCTGGTAGACCTCACGAGGGTTCTACGGCGTGTAATGTCCCAGTTGTGAATTGGGGTGTTACAATTAAGGCAAGTATCTACTATACGACTTGTATCTTGCGACTAGTAATCACGTATGAGATTTATGAAGATTTTGCTTGTCTTCGTAAATATGTTCCGTTTGAGTTGTTTGTGCTTTCCGAAATTTGAAGGCTTTGTGATAATAGTGTTATATTGGTATATGTGTTAGCTGCTGTGCAATGCATTGTGTACCGAACGTGTGGTATGTTGGTTGTACGTCGTTGATTGATGATAGTTGTTGAGAGTGTTGAGATTGTGTTATGTGCGTGTGACGTACGGTTTTGTGGTGATCAGCGTGATTGACTAACTGTGCTCATTGTTGTATGTAATGTGAATGTGAATGTGATGTGCTGGAACGCTAAGTTCACTCGTGCGGGTTCGACGGGGCCTATGAGGATTCATGGCACAGGTCCATGGGATCAGAACTTAGTGTGTGGTGCTGAGGTCCAATCGTGCGGGTCTGACGAGGCCTACGATGATTCATGGCACAGGTCCATTGAATCTGGACCGCGATGCGCCCAACCGTGCGGGTTGGACGGAACCTACGGTGACACGTGACACAGGTTCACGGGGTCGGGACTGATTGTTGTGATTGTTGTGTTTGCTCAAACCGTGTGGGTTGTTGAACCTATGGAGACTCGTGGCAAGCGATCACGGAGTCGTGAGCATGATTGATTGTTGTGATTGTTGTGTTTTCTCAATCCGTGTGGGTTGTTGAACCTACGGAGACTCGTGGCAAGCGATCACGGAGTCATGAGCATGGTTGATTGTTGTGATTGTTGTGATTGGTTAAGTCCGTGCAGGTTGTCGAACCTACGGAGACACGTGACAGGGGATCACAGTGTCACGAATTATGTTTTGTAAATCAAACTCTTTGTAAGAAAGTTTTAAGAAAAGAATGTTGGGCCGTGCCCCACGAGATTTATGGAAATGTTTTCGTAATGTAAATTGTTGTAATACAATTTGAGATTTGGGTTAAGACCCTAAGATTTTCGAAAGGTTTTGAAATTCTAAAAATTCCCGAGATGATAATCTTATTTTCGAATGCTTCATAGTTTATCTTCCCTTGTGAGAACCTACCGGGAATATTTTGATACTTGATTATTATATTGGATTCACGATTATTATTTACTTGTTACATTTCGTATGATTTGATACTTGCACTAGTAAAACAGTGGAGTTTTACTAACCCCCGAGTAATCGGGGGGTGGATGTCTGTTTTGCGTCCAGGTACATGCAGATTCAGGGGAGCAGTCACAGGATTGGCACAAGAGGATGACGAACTGCGATACTAATCATGAGTCGAGAGTTGATTTAATTTTTGTTATGTCGTCAGAGTTGATTTCAGTCTTCCGCTGAATTGTATTTCGACCCCTGTGTGGGTAATGTTATTTAAGTCAGTTTTGTCGATTGGGTTGTGTGACCTCATCGGTCTGTGTGTTCACGGGTAAGTGACCATATCGGTCTGTATCATTTTATTGTTTGATCCTGGCTGGGCAAGCATTTGGTTGTTTATAGATGTTTAGCCTGGTAGATCCTTGTGGAAAGGGTCTACGGCGTGTAATATTCCCATATGGTTTTGGGGGTGTTACAACTGCAATGTTTATTTATAGATGCAAAATAAAGTAAAAAGATTTATCAAATCTGTGACCGCGTTAATTGCGCTTCAACTACTCAATAGAATAATCAATGCATTTATTGCGTATCACATTTTTTATTCAGAAAATCTAAAAAAAACGACAAAAAGTAAAGATACTCACGTGTATGTACAGTAGTTGTGATTGTGGCTCACATCTTCCTCTGATTTTAAGTTCAGAAACGGCTTAAACGCCTTCTATGAGTCGGGGAGAAGCTTCCCATCCAATTTTCTTACAAATTGGCAAATAGGGTCTTTTAACGTCAGATTCCCAAGACGTTGTTCATATTCTGGTTTGAATTTATTCCACAAACATCGAATCCCGTAATGTACGAGTCCACTAGGATGCTTGTCAAGAGAAATTTCGATATCATCTAAATTTTCCTTATTCAGACCATCCTTGATGAACTGAATTTTATCTTCTCTGTTTGTGGAAGGAATTCCTAAAGATCGACTTCTTGAATCACAGTTCCACCTAGCACATTTGTAGCAAACGGCGATTTTCTTTGCTCGTCGTTTCTTGGCATATGAACTTTTTCCAAGCCCTGGTTAAAATCTAGTTGGTGTTTCCGTGAATTCACCCGCTATTCTCACTTTGGCTTCAATAATGAATCGAATATCAAAAGGTATGCCGTTATTCATAAGCAACCTCATCCTTTCAACTCTGGCTTGGTAAAGTTTCAAAATGACTTTTTTACTAAGAAAGGGAAATCTTTTTTCAATTGTTTTCAAAGTTTGTTCCATAATTAAAATTAAAAAAAAAATATCTACAAAATCAGTTGTTGTGGGAAACTGAAAAATCCGACTTTAATAGCCACGGAGTACCGTTATCCACCACTTGACCGGACAAACACAATGGAGTATTAGTTCACAATATCGGGGTCTTTAAGAAGAACCTCTTCTACCTCAAAAGATTTTAATTCCAAGTATGGTTTTAACCGTTGACCATTCACTTTAAAAATATTACCATTTTTTGGATTTTCAATTTCTACAGCTCTGTGAGGATAGACCGTATGAATAATAAATGGACCAGACCATCGTGAACGCAACTTGCCTGGAAATAATAACAAACGAGAGTTAAAAAGAAGGACTTTTTGACCAGGAGAAAAAGTTTTTCTCAAAATGTGTTTATCATGAAAAAATTTCATTTTGTCCTTATATTTCCTTGCACAATCGTAAGCATCATTTCTGATTTCTTCCAATTCATTTAGTTGAAGTTTCCTATGAATTCCACCATGTCTAATGAAAAATTTAATCATTTTATGGCCCAAGATGCTCTATGTTCCAATTCAACAGCAAATGACATGGTTTTCCAAAGACAAGCCTAAATGGAGACATTAGATGGGAGTTTTAAAAGCGATGCGGTAAGCCCACAATGCATCATTCAATCGCAAAGACCAATCTTTCCTTGTAGGATTAACAGTTTTTTCAAGAATATGTTTGATTTCTCTGTTTGAAATTTCAACTTGTCCACTTGTTTGAGGGTGATAAGGAGTAGCAACTTTATGTGTAACACCATATTTTTTAAATAAATGATTCAAAAATTTATTACAAAAATGTTTTCCTCCATCACTTATAATTGCTCGTGGTGTTCCAAATCTGGAAAAAATATTTTCTTTCAAAAATTTTACCACGACTTTGTGGTCATTTGTTTTGCAAGCAATTGCTTCTACCCATTTTGAAACATAATCGACGGCCACAAGAAAGTAAAGATTGCCAAAAGAAATTGGAAAAGGTCCCATAAAATCTATGCCCCAAACATCAAATATTTCAATAATTAAAATTGGGTTTAAAGGCATCATATTTCGTTTAGAAATTCGACCTAATCTTTGACATCGATCACATATGCTGCAATATGAATGTGTATCTTTGAAAAGCGTTGGCCAATAAAAACCACATTGCAGAATTTTAGCAGTTGTTTTCTTTGAACTAAAATGACCTCCACATGCATGATCATGACAAAAGGAAATGATATTTTGTTATTCATGTTCTGGCACACATCTCCTAATGATTTGATCAGGACAATATTTGAACAAATATGGATCAGCCCAAAAGAATTTTTTTACTTCGTTTAAAAATTTTGTTTTATCTTGATTATTCCAATGAGATGGCATGTTACCAGTGACAAGATAATTGACAATGTCTGCATACCAAGGTATTTGAGAAACAGACATGAGTTGTTCATCAGGGAATGTCTCATTAATGGGAGGTTCTTTATCAGTAAAATTCACGATTAGCCTAGACAAATGATCAGCAACAACATTTTCAGCACCTTTTTTATCTCGAATTTCTAAGTCAAACTCTTGTAACAATAGAATCCAACGGATCAAGCGAGGTTTAGCATCTTTCTTAGAAAAGAAGATATTTTAATGCAGCATGATCGGAGTAAATTATGACTTTCGAACCAATCAAGTAAGGTCGAAATTTGTCTAAGGCAAAAACGACTGCAAGCAATTCTTTTTCAGTTGTAGAATAATTTAATTGGGCATCATTTAGAGTTCTGCTTGCATAATATATTACAGTTGGCAATTTATTTTCTCTTTGACCCAATACTACACCGACGGCATAGTCGGATGCATCACACATTATTTCAAAAGGAAGATTCCAGTTTGGAGATTTGATGATAGGTGCAGAGCTCAACATAGATTTGAGTGTCTTAAAAGCTTTTAGACAATGATCATCAAATACGAAAGGTGTGTCTTTTGAAAGTAAATTACATAATGGCCTTGAGATTTTGCTAAAATCTTTGATGAATCGACGGTAAAAACCAGCATGGCCTAAGAATGACCGAATTTCTTTAATCGTTTGTGGGGGTGGAAGATTGGATATTAAATCAACTTTAGATTTGTCCACCTCAATTCCTTTTTCAGAAATCACATGTCCTAAGACAATTCCTTTTTAACCATAAAATGACATTTTTCCCAGTTTAGGACAAGATTCTTCTCCTTACAACTAACCAACACTTGGGTTAAGTGGTGTAAACATTCATCAAAGCTAGACCCGAATACAGAAAAATCATCCATAAAAATTTCCAAAAACCGCTCAACCATGTCAGAGAAAATGCTCATCATACACCGCTGAAAAGTAGGAGGTGCATTACACAGAATTTTCGTTATAGCCGGAATATCCATCAAGAAAACAATAATAAGCATGACCGGCTAACCTTTCTAGCATTTGATCAATAAAAGGAAGTGGAAAGTGATCTTTTCTTGTAACAGAGTTCAATTTTCTGTAATCAATACAGACTCTCCATCCAGTTTGAATTCTGGTTGGAACAAGTTCATTTTCTTCATTCGTGATTACAGTTATGCCAGATTTCTTTGGAACTATATGAACAGGACTAACCCAAGAGCTGTCAGAAATAGGGTAGATGATCCCTACATCTAAGAGTTTAATTATTTCAGCTCTTACAACTTTTTTCAAATTAGGATTTAGTCTTCTTTGAAATTCTCGGGAAGTTTTCGCATTTTCTTCAAGGTGAATTCGATGCATGCATATAGAAGGACTAATACCTTTAATATCGGAGATAGTCCAGCCTATTGCTTCTTTGTGTTCTTTAAGGACATTGATTAATTTATATTCTTGTTCTTCATCTAAATCAGATGCTATGATGACAGGCAGGGTTTCTGATGGTCCTAAAAATGCATATTTTAGAGATCAGGTAATGGATTAAGCTCTATCTTTGAATCCTCAATAGGTATTTCTTTATTCATTTGACTCTTAAGTGGTTCAGTTTTAGCTTTCCATTTATCATTATCAAATAATGGTGTAGACTCTAGTAAAGAATTTACTTCATTAATTGAACTGTCGATGTCAAAATCTGAGCCAAAATGAGCAAGACAGCTTCCAAAAAGATCATCATCGTCCATTTTTGGAAAGAAATAAGGACTCATACTCTCTATCATATTTACCTCACAGACGTCATCAAGATCATCATGTTGTTGAGAAATATTAAACATATTTAGTTCAACAGTCATATTTCCAAAAGAAAATTTTATGATGCCATTTCTACAGTTAATTAATGCATTTGAAGTAGCTAAAAATGACCTTCCTAAAATGACAGGGATTTGATCTTTGGTATTCTTAACAGGTTACGTGTCTATGACTATAAAATCAACAGGAAAGTAGAATTTATCTACTTGAATCAGAACATCCACTACAATTCCTCGAGGTATTTTTATAGATCTATCAGCTAGTTGAAGTATCACACATGTTGATTTTAGCTCCCCTAATCCAAGTTGTGTATAAACAGAATATGGTAATAAATTCACACGGGCTCCTAAATCAAGCAAGGCTCATTTAATGATGTGATCTCCAATGACACAAGATATTGTAGGACTACCAGGATCTTTATACTTAATGGGAGTTTTATTTTGGATTATTGAGCTAACATGTTCAGCTAAAAATGCCTTTCTTGGAACATTTGTTCTTCTTTTTACAGTGCAAAGTTTTTTCAAGAACTTAGAATAAGCAGGCACTTGTTTAATAGCAAGGAATGGAATATTTATTCGAACTTGTTTAAATATTTCCATTATATCTTTGTATTGCACACTTTTATCTTTTGGAACAAGTCTTTCAGGAAATGGAGCTTTTGGAACGTAAGGCTTTTCTTTTTCTTTAGAATCTTTTGATTTTGAAACTTGTGGTTCATTTGATTTTTCTTCCGGATCATAGTCAGGCTTTTGTATTTCTTTTCCGCTTCTAAGGGTATTTATGGACTGAACTTCTGCGTTAGAAGAGTTTACTTTATATTGTCCTTTAGGATTAGGGATGGACTGACTCGGAAATTTTTCCTTTTCTCTTTCAGCTAAAGTTGTTGCAAGTTGACCAATTTGTGTTTCAAGCTTAGAAATAGCCTGTGAGTTTGATTGTACAGCTTGCTGAGTTGATTGGAACATTTGTTGAGTAGATTGCATGAATTGTTGCAACGTATCTTCCAAAGATGGTTTCTTTGGCACTATAGAAGGATACTGATAAGTATTTGGAGGATATTGATTAGGACGGACATTTTGTTGATTTGACATGTTCATTTGATGTCCTCCTTGATTCATTGGAGGCATGTTTTGCTTCCAGGAAAAATTTGGATGATTCCTCCAATTTGGATTATAAGTTGGAGCAAATGGACTGTCCGAAGATTTTCCATATTGTAACACCCCAATTCACAAAGGGGACATTACACGCCGTAGAAACCTCGTGAGGTCTACCAGGCTAACACAAGACACATAACCACAATGACAAACCCCAAAAGATGCACTCAAAAGTAAACAGGGCCGTGGCCTCGGCCAAAACATTTCAACGGAGTACATGAAACATGATGTAAATATCAATTCATTGCCCACGCAGGGGACTTAAACCAAATTCGGAAGTAAGCAGTTTAACTCCAATACTCAACAAATGCAATGACAAAACATAAAAAGAACAATACAGACTCGAGCCACTATCATCAAGCCATCCCATCCTTCGCGTGCGTGCCCCGTACTGCTCCTCGGCTCTTAGGTACGAAATGCATAAGACGCATTTCCCCATTTAAGGGGTTAGCATTCGAATAGCTAGTGCAAGTAAACAATTTCACAACATTATATAAAAAATACGCTTTTACACAATCATCCCAAACGTAAGTCATTTGCCACATATATATTCCTAATACTACATTGGCAATCACATCAATTTCAATCATCACGATATCACAATCGGTATCCGTGGCGTACCCCTTAGTATCGACCCCGGACATCCCGTCGAACACTCCGGTGGAATACCACTTCAGCGTCCGTACCCCTTAGTATCGACCCCGGACATCCCGTCGGACACTCCGGTGGAAGTTCAACCACACACGCACCCAAGTCCACCTCCGCGGCCGTACCCCTTAGTATCGACCCCGGACATCCGTCGGACACTCGGTGGAAGGAACACAACTCACGCACTCAAAAATCACCATTCATCATTCATTTCGAAAATCACAATATACATAACGGAATGTAATACATGTACTTGCCTTGAATTATTGACGACGCAACGAACGGAAAGGAAAGTCACCGATGAACGCTAGGAACCAATGAAACCGAACCTAACGATTCGAAGAATACAATCACAACCATTTCTAAATGAATACGGAATTGGAAAACACCCGAAAATCCGCCTACGATTCATGTATATTCGTATATAAACAACAACGAGGGCGGACCACAACCAACCCCTCTCGATTCCGTAAAAATCACGAAATATACCATGAATCCGTGGAAAACTAAGAATACTAACAAGAATAATCATATTCATCAAGAATTTATCAACAAAACGGAAAGAATCGGACAAAACCCCAAAATCCCCAATTATCCAAAAGGTAGGGTTAAAGGAATTCTTACCTCTTGATGAATCAAGCATTCAAATCCAAAAACCACGGGTTAGATCCGCAATCCGAGCCACCCGATCGAAAAGGGATGAAGAAATCTACACAAGTAAGTGATTGATGGAGGAACTCTCCCTCTCAAGTCTCTCTCTCTCGCGCACGGTTGAAGAAGGGGGAGGAAATGAGCGATTTACGCTGAAACAACACATTTATAGTGTAACTCATCAGAACCTATCGGCCAGCCTATCGGCCGATAGGCCCAACCGATAGCCATACGGATTGCCGGCAGTAGAGTCTATCGACCCCCCCTATCGGCCGAAAGGCTCCTGAAGTGCTCGGCCAAAACGAAACGACCATAACTCTCTCGTCCGACTCGATTGACTCACCGCTTGAACCATTGGAAAGCTAACTCGATGCTCTATAATATTGCAAAGATTTAATATTTTTGGAGTCACCGAAAATTAATGGTGATCTAACAAAGTCGAACTCATCTGAGGAAAGTTGAAACAACGAACAATAACGAGATTATAGTTCAACAGTTGACAGGAAGGACATACTGAAAGATACACGGGGTCACTATGACCGAGAAATATACCAACAATGAAAATACAAGGGAAAGAAAAATACCGGATATTACATTATCTCCCTAAAAATAAGTTTCGTCCCGAAACTTACAACACGAATAACTCGGGGTATCTCGACCTCATACTCTCCTCCGTTTCCCACGTGGCTTCCTCGGATCCATGCCTCGACCACTGCACTTTGACCAAGGGAATTGTTTTGTGCCTGAGTTGCTTCACTCGACGCTCTAAGATCTGAATCGGCCTCTCCTCGAAGGTAATGTCGGGCCCCAACTCGATTTCTCCAAAATCAATAATATGGCTAGGGTCCGATACGTACTTCCTAAGTGGGAAACATGAAATACGTTATGCACGTGGCTCGTAGACGGCGGCAAGCCTAACCGATACGCAAGCTCTCAACTCTATCTAAAATCTCAAACGGTCCGATATATCTCGGACTAAGTTTACCCTTCCGACCGCGGTAAACTCCCGTGTCGCGACACCTTAAGCAAGACGTGATCTCCCACCTCAAACTCCAACGGTCGGCGACGTGTATCGGCATAAGACTTGTCGACTGGGCCGTCGGCAATCTACCACGAATCAAGGTAACCTTCTCCCTCGTCTCAACTATCATGCCGGCTCTGCACCGATTAGCTCAGACTTATAATCCCAACACAACGGCGATCTGCACCACCTCCCATACAACGCTTCGAATGGAGCCAATATGATCGAGGCATGCCAACTATTGATGTACGTGAACTCGATAAATGGAAAGAGTGTCTCCCAATCATCCTTCCAATCTAAAGCACGTGCTCGTAACATATCCTCTAGCGTCGTATCGTCCGCCGATCAGTCTGTCCGTGCATCGAGGGTGGTAGGATGTACTAAGTCTCAACTCGGTTCCCAAAGCTCTATGAACGGCCTGCCAAAAATGTGATATGAACCGGCCATCACGATCCGAAACAATACTCTTAGGTGTCCCATGTAACCTCACGATCTCCGAAACAAACACTCGTGCAAGTCTCTCGGCCCCCAAGTGTCCTTAATACCAGAAATGAGCCGATTTGGTTAGCCGATCGACAATGACCCAAATCATGTTCATCCCATCCGAGTCTTAGGCATACCGTAATGAAATCCATAGAAATGTCCTCCCATTTCCACTCCGGAATAGGAAGTGGTCGCAAAAGCCCAGCGGTCGCCGATGCTCGATCTTAACTCGGCGACAGTCGGACACCTCGACACAAACTCGCTAACGTCCATCTTCAAATTACTCCACCGGTGTTACTCCTCACATCCTTGTACATTTTACTCGTATCAGATGTATGGAGTAAGGCGTGGTATGAGCTTCGCTCAAAATCTTCTGTCTCAACTCAACAACACTCAGTACGCATAGTACGCGCGAAATCTCAAAACTCCATCATCGTGAACTACAAATCCAGGCTTTCCCTTCTTCACATCCTCTCTCAACTGGACCAAAAACGGATCGTCAAATCGCCGCCTTGATATCATCGGTCAAGGACGAAGCGATCTCCAACGCACATAATCGACCACGAACTCTCTCGAACCCAAACCTCGATATCCCGACGAATAAAATCCCGGATCCTACTGCGTGGTGTAAGTACCTCTAACATCCGCAACGCCATCGGCTTTCGGCTCAACGCATCGGCCACTACGTTAGCCTTACCGGATGGTAAAGTATCTCGAGGTCGTAATCTTTAATTAGTTCTAACCACCTACGCTGTCTCATATTCAATTCTTTACATTCAAGATATACTTCAAGCTCTTATGGTCCGTAAAAATCTTACATGATGACCCATAGAGGTAGTGCCTCAGATTTTTAAGGCAAAACGACCAGCCTAACTCCAAATCATGCGTGGGGTAATTCACCTCATAAGGTTTCAATCGCGGGACGCATACGCAATCACTCTGTCTCTCTGCATCAAAACACATCCTAGACCAAGGCCCGAAGCATCACTATACACTACGAAGTCCTCGTTCCCTGAGGCAACGCTAACACGGGTGCGGTAGTCAAACGTCTCTTTAACTCATCAAAAGCTGTCTGCTGTCTGCGGTCACTCGAACTTCGAAGTTTTCTGGAGCAACCGAGTGAGTGGTCTAGCGATTTTCGAAAATCCCTCAACGAATCTACGGTAATAGCCGGCAAGACCCAGAAAACTCCTCACCTCCTTCACATTTTTAGGCGGCTCCCAAGCCATCACCGCCTCTATCTTCTGCGGATCTACCCGAACTCCCTCTGCTGAAATCACATGCCCGAGGAACGTAACTTCCTCGAGCCAAAACTCACACTTAGAGAACTTCGCGTACAACTGCTCAGCCCTCAAAGTGTCTAATACAATCCGAAGATGTAAGGCGTGTTCCTCCCGACTCCGTGAATAGATGAGAATATCACAATAAAAACGACTACGAATTTGTCATGATTCTCAATAAATTCTTTGTTCATCAACCGCATGAACATCTGCTGGGCATTGGTTAGCCCGAAAGGCATAACCACAAACTCGTAATGGCCATATCTCGTCCGAAGGCACTTTCGAATATCGACGTCCGAATCCTCAATTGGTAGTAACCCGATCGCAAATCAATCTTGAAAAGACTGCCGCCTCGGCCGATCAAACAAATCGTCAATCTGGGCAAAGGGTATTTATTTTTGATGGTTAGCTTGTTTAATTCTCGATAGTCGATGCATAAACGAAGCGATCCATCCTTCTTCTTGACAAAAGTACAGCGCACCCCAAGGCGATGCGCTCGGTCGAATATACCCTTTATCTAACAGACTCTCCCAATCGGTTCTTCAACTCTAGCATCTCCGACGGTGCCATACGGTATGGTGCTCGAGAAATAGGGCCGCATTCGGCTCAAGATCAATAGGAAACTCCACCTCTCGATGTGGTGGTAATCCCGCAAGTCGTCCGAAATACATCAGATACTCGCTAACAACCGGAATCGACGATATGTCAACCCCACCATCTTCCGCTGCAGGCGAAACACCAAGAGCCGACGCAACCCCGGTTCGAAGTTTCATCGCCTTCAAGGCGCTAATCACACTCCCGATCTACCCGGCATACAACCGACTAGAGTAAGCTCGGTGCCTTCCTCGGCAACTATCGAGATTTAACGATAACGATAGATCATGATAGCACCGAGACTATCAAAAAAAACGTCCCCGAGGATAAAATACTCACACTTAAGGTCTATAACAATGAGATTCGAGGGCCAATCCCGCTCCCGATCCTCACTGGGCAATCCCTAACCTCCCGGTCCCCAACCATACAATCTCCACTGGGTGTACCCACTACAAACGGCTCACACTCAAACAAGCAGTCAAAACCAATACGACTCACACAATCCGAAGCAATAAAGGAATGGGTAGCACCCGAATCAAAAAGTACTGAAACTGGATGAGTAAGGATCTGAGTGGTACCTGACGCCACTGGAACGTCTGTCTCCTCTGTACGCCTCATCTGATACAACCGGGTGAATCAACCCGAACTCGACCAGACGGTGATCCGGCCGACCCCGACCCCTACAACGGCCCTAACCTTGCGGAACATGAGTAATCGGAATGTCAGTGCTCCCTCGATCGGCGGTGGTAGTCGGGACTCTAGCAGCCACAGTGGCCCTCTCACAATGGGCCGCCCGATGCCCGATCGCCCGCAAGTAAAACAAATAACTGGAGGAAAAGGGCAATCCCTCATCAAATGCACATATTGGTTGCGCTTAAAACAAACCCTGCCACGTAAGCACGGATCGGGTGAACGATTACCCCGAGATCCCCGGTAGGTGAAACGGTCTCTTCCGTGTGTAGGAATGTAACGAGACCTCGAAATCGACCACCTTTCTGCCGAGAACCCGCGGTGGTCTTCGCTTCTTAGCTTCGAAACCGACTCGATTCCGGACAGCCATCTCGATCGCGCAGCGCGATCGATATTCCTTCAAGGTGGCACACATGAGCGGTGCCATACTGCACGATATGCGGCTTCATGCGCATATTGAAGTAACGGATTTTATCACCTCCGTCCTCACTGATCTCTCACAAAACCCAACCGCCGATTGTAGGAAATAATGGCACGAGAAATCGGCACATCCCGAGGTGTAGCGGTGAAAAACTCCACAGTCTGCGCTCCTTATCGCGGTGGACAATATTCGCTTCCATAGCAGCCCCGAACTCCTCCCAAGTGGCCCGACGATCTCTCGGGCGCAACGGCTTCCCACCACTCCGCAGCCTTCTTTATCCGGGAGGTACTTGGGCAATATGTACCCTCCGTCTTCGGACAAGCTACGGCATCAAAGGCCCCGGACACTGAAGAGCCAATTCTCCCAACCGAGGGAGTCAAGGTCCGAGAAACGAGGAGGGTGCATCTTAGTCACCGTCAAGCCATTTACTAGCTTCCTCTTCAGTGTCGGGGTGGATTAAGCGTCCACCGAGCTATTCGAGTAAGCCGGGCTACTAAGCTGGCAAGTACGGCAGAGCCAGCGTCGGCATTATTACCCGACGGCACCGAGTGAGAGGCCGAGTCTGCAGAGGGAGAAAGTGAGCCTTCTTCATTATCGGCACCCGACCACGGCCTCGGCCGCGCCTAGCCGGTCTACCACGACCTCTCAACATCTTCAAGAAATTACGAAAAGAACAAGATCGTAAAGATTCACAATTCACAAAGTTGGTAACACAAGTCACAATTCGAACTACGCAAGAAAACGAATTACGTAAATATAAGAGTTCGAGGAGACTTACAACACGGTCGCACGAAAAGACGGTAGCGTGATGATATTAGGCTCAACGACCGACTCTAACGACATAACCGATGCACTCCAAAATTCACCGACAACTAGGTATTCAAAACCTAAGCTCGATACCATAAATGTAACACCCCAATTCACAAAGGGGACATTACACGCCGTAGAAACCTCGTGAGGTCTACCAAAGCTAACACAAGACACATAACCACAATGACAAACCCCAAAAGATGCACTCAAAAGTAACGGGGCCGTGGCCTCGCCAAAACATTTCAACGGAGTACATGAAACATGATGTAAATATCAATTCATTGCCCACGCAGGGACTTAAACCAAATTCGAAGTAAGCGGCTTAACTCCAATACTCAACAAATGCAATGACAAAACATAAAAAGAACAATACGGACTCGAGCCACTATCATCAAGCCATCCCATCCTTCGCGTGCGTGCCGTGCCTGCTCCTCGGCTCTTCCGCACTGAAATGCATAAGACGCATTTCCCCATTTAAGGGGTTAGCATTCGAATAGCTAGTGCAAGTACACAATTACACAACATTATATACAAAATACGCTTTTACACAATCATCCCAAACGTAAGTCATTTGCCACATATATATTCCTAATACTACATTGGCAATCACATCAATTTCCAATCATCACGATATCACAATGGTATCCGTGGCGTACCCCTTAGTATCGACCCCGCACATCCCGTCGAACACTCCGGGTGGAATACCACTTCCGCGTCCGTACCCCTTAGTATCGACCCCCAGACATCCCGTCGGACACTCCGGGTGGAAGTTCAACCACACACGCACCCAAGTCCACCTCCGCGGCCGTACCCCTTAGTATCGACCCCCAGACATCCCGTCGGACACTCCGGGTGGAAGGAACACAACTCACGCACTCAAAAATCACCATTCATCATTCATTTCGAAAATCACAATATACATAACGGAATGTAATACATGTACTTGCCTTGAATTATTGACGACGCAACGAACGGAAAGGAAAGTCACCGATGAACGCTAGGAACCAATGAAACCGAACCTAACGATTCGAAGAATACAATCACAACCATTTCTAAATGAATACGGAATTGGAAAACACCCGAAAATCCGCCTACGATTCATGTATATTCGTATATAAACAACAACGAGGGCGGACCACAACCAAACCCTCTCGATTCCGTAAAAATCACGAAATATACCATGAATCCGTGGAAAACTAAGAATACTAACAAGAATAATCATATTCATCAAGAATTCATCAACAAAACGGAAAGAATCGGACAAAACCCCAAAATCCCCAATTATCCAAAAGGTAGGGTTAAAGGAATTCTTACCTCTTGATGAATCAAGCATTCAAATCCAAAAACCACGGGTTAGATCCGCAATCCGAGCCACCCGATCGAAAAGGGATGAAGAAATCTACACAAGTAAGTGATTGATGGAGGAACTCTCCCTCTCAAGTCTCTCTCTCTCGCGCACGGTTGAAGAAGGGGGAGGAAATGAGCGATTTACGCTGAAACAACACATTTATAGTGTAACACAGCAGAACCTATCGGCCAGCCTATCGGCCGATAGGCCCAACCGATAGCCATACGGAATGCCGGCAGTAGAGTCTATCGACCCCCCCTATCGGCCGAAAGGCTCCTGGAAGTGCTCGGCCAAAACTGAAACGACCATAACTCTCTCGTCCGGACTCCGATTGACTCACCGTTTGAACCATTGGAAAGCTAACTCGATGCTCTATAATATTGCAAAGATTTAATATTTTTGGAGTCACCGAAAATTAATGGTGATCTAACAAAGTCGAACTCATCTGAGGAAAGTTGAAACAACGAACAATAACGAGATTATAGTTCAACAGTTGACAGGAAGGACATACTGAAAGATACACGGGGGTCACTATGACCGAGAAATATACCAAAAATGAAAATACAAGGGAAAGAAAAATACCGGATATTACACATATGAATGTAACACATTGACTTCTTCATTAAAAATTTCTTGATTTTGTGGACCAGAGGGACAAGATTGAGATGAATGAAATGATTCCGCACATGAAATGCAAAATTCATTTTTTGAGTTTGACGAGGGGATGGATTGCTTCAAGACTAACGCATCCACTTTTCGTACTAAATCATCTATAGTAGATTTTATTTCAACATCTTGTTTAACCTCGTAAATTCCACCTTTTTTTGGGGTCGTATGTATCGATTTGGCTCTAGAGTCGAGTGAATTCCATTGTTGTGAATTAATTGACATATTTTCTAGTGCATTCCAAGCTTCGTCTCCAATAAGGTGAAGAAATTTTCCACCATGCATTGATTGAATTAATTGGCGATTGTTTGGAGTTAAACCGTCATAAAAATATTTTACCAAACGCCATATTTCAAAACCATGATGGGGATACTTAAGGATTAAATCATTAAATCTTTCCCAACACTCATAAAATTCTTCATTTTCTTTTTGGAAAAATTATGATATTTCTCTTCTAAGACTATGAGTTTTGGACATTGAAAAAAATTTTGCGAGAAATTTATTCACTAATTGGTCCCAACTAGTAATTGTTCTTGCTTGAAGAGAATTTAGCCAGAATTTTGCTTTATCATTGAGAGAAAATGGAAATAGTCTAAGTTTGACAGATTCATCAGAGAAATTTTGGAATCGGAAAGTAGAACAAATATCGAGAAATTCCTTGACATGCATATAGGGATCTTCTCTTTCCAAACCGTGAAAAGATGGAAGAAGTTGAATTATTGATGGTTTAAGTTCGAAATGAGTTGCATTAGTCGTAGGCAATACTATGCAAGAGGGAGAATTAGCACTCACTGGAGAAAAATATTCTATTAAAGTTTTCTCTTTTGCAACTTGATTATTTTGATTTTTGATTTCGTCCATTTTTTGTATCGGTTTCGTTTGTTGAACTTCAATTTTAGTTAAGGACAATCTTCTTCTCGTTAATCGACCTTTATTATTTCGTTGCCAAACTTGCATTCACCGATATTACAATTTTTTTAACTTTGCATACAAACCAAATTATGATAGTCGATCGAACTTCCAGATCGTTGGAGGCGTCACAACGGTCGCACTTAAAATCCAACTTTATTCGGTATGTACAACAGAGGCCTTTTTGCCAAAATTCAATCGATTTTCAAAATCAGTTTGTACAAGATTGATATTTAGCTTTTCTTTATTCAAATCGAACAAAGTAGTGAGTGAAAAATATCAATCCCTTGTTGAATCTTTTAAAGAATTTTATTGTTTAATTATTCTTTTTGAGTTTTTATATTTTTATTATTATTAATAATAATGATAATTATTATAATTATTACTAAAATTATAGGATGTAATAGATTGTAAAGGAATAAATTTACTAATTGATCTACGGAAGCAATATCTATTAATAAACTAAATTGTACGACGAGAAATATTGCAACTAAACTAAATGTCCAAGAATACTGTAAATAGTAAATAACAACTAAAAACACAATCTAAATTTACTACTAGAAGATTCTATTAAAACTAAAGACAAGATATAAAAATTAAAAAAATTCTGATTTTTTTTTATATTTTATATTTTTTTAGTTTTTATATTTATTATAATTTTATTATATTTTTAGAGTAATAATATTGAGCTAATATATATATATATCCAGATATATTATTTATTTTTTTCACAAAAAAAAATCAGATTTTTTCTTCAGAAAAAAAAATTACAAACTTTTATTTTATTTATGCAAACAATAAAAATAGTTTTTTTTATTACAAATTTTCGTTTCTGTTTTTTTATAAATTTTCAGGTTTTTAATTTTTTTTAGTATTTTCCCTTTTTTATTAAAATATTGTAATTTATTTTAAAAAGTTCTGTTTTTATTAAAAAAAATTCAAAATTCAGAAAATTTATTTTATCATATATATTCCAGATTATTTAAATTATTAAATCTTAATCTGATTTTTTTATTAGATTTTTAGATTTTTTATGAAAATTAAATTTTTTTTAATAAAACAAGCAGGTTTTACTTTTAAAAATAAAATAAAATAATTCAGATTTTTATTTATTATGGAAAATAATATTCCAGATTATTTTTTAATTTATTTTTATTATTTTTTATTTTTTTCGAATTTAAATCAAAAATTTTGATTTTTAGAATATTAATATACCAAAATTACAAAAATATTACCTTAAAATCTGAAACTTTTTTGTATTTTCCAGATCTTTTTTTTTAAATAAAAATAAATAAGTTCTGAATTTTTTAAACTTTTTCAGATTTTTTTATATTTTTATATATTTTTGGATTTTTTTATTATTTTTATTATTTTATTATTATTTTTACGAAAATGAACAGTAGCTTTTATTATTATTATTAATTATATTTTATATTTATTATTATAAGTTTTTATTATTTTTCAGATTTTTTTTATAAATATAAAAAGAAAATAAATTCTACTACTAACTATTATTTATACTAACACAATCTAAAATGAATATTAAAAAGACAGATAATAATAATAATAAAGAAAAGCAGTGAAATAAATAACTAGTAGAAGAATTTAACTAACTTGGTGACGACGGTCTTCTTGTACTTCGTTTGCGCCTCCCCGGCAACGGCACCAAAAACTTGTTGTTGGTTGATTCTTTAGTCTAATACTCGCAAGCGCACGATTTGTTCGATGTAGATATGCGGTGCAAGGTCGATTCCACAGGGAGGACTATAATAGTGAAGTCAAATTATTCCTATCGTTTTGAACCAAATTATATTAAATTCTAACCTAGTCCCAAATAATTTTATTTTTGAATGGTTATAATAATTGCATTAAATAACAGTAATTTTTAAGTAGATTTTAGATAAATTGATTTTAAATAATTTACTAGGATTTAGAATCCACCAATGTCTATTTATTATTTATTTTATATTTTAATTCCAAGAAATTCAGGGAATAGATTCTGAAATCAATCTCACTATTTCCCTATAGATTTGACAATAAGTACAAAATTATAATTCAAATATAGATTTTCCTTCGCTTAAAAAATGTAATTTGTAAGCATTATATGTATCCAATTTAATGGAAAACAAATAATCAAAGAAATTAACTAATATCAATAATCACAAAGCAAGGGGGAATTTATAACTATCAAAAATACGTGATATAATTGATGAATCAATATTCCCCTATTGAAGCGAAAATCATAATCGTTAAAAACATTTATTTGGAATTATTATATAAATATTAATAATAATATATACATGGTTTCATCATAACCCCAGTAAAAGAAAATTACTCACTCATAATAACTACACAAATAAATAAATATTCCATAATATTATTACTCAAATATAATTTTATTACACAATATTTTTATTTCTCTCCCTTACAATAATATCTCTCTATTTTTTCTCCTTTTTTCTCCTCTCAAAACACTACACATTCATCCCCTATTTATACTACTTCAAAATCAATAAAACAATAATTTTTACAATTTTAAAGTCCCACCCCCTAATCATACACGGCTGCTATGAGGTGCTGATGTCATGGATGACATCAGCACAGAGTTGAAATTCCGGTCCAATCAGGTGTTGACATGTGGCACAATATGGTCCGTCTATTTAATTGTCCTTCGAACGGCCATAACTTCTTCATACGAACTCGGATTCGGATGAATTTTTTTTAAAACGATCGTCTCGACGAGACGAATAAAGTGAGACCAGTCATGACTATATTTGAATTTTGTAAAAATATCGCCCTTGAACCAATTGATTAGTCTTGTACCGGTTGGTTAACCTGTAGATATAATTTAATTCCAATTAATTATCCAAAAATGACATAAAATTATAGAAAATTCTAACAAAATGAAATAATATAAATATATGGTAAAATAAATAAATTATCACACAACACACAATTATATATACAAAATACTAATAAAAATATTACTCAAAATATACTAAACACGGAACTAGGCGGAACACTGTTCGACAAGGAAGGCATCGCCGAATCAGTTCCCGAGTTATCAGACATGGCCGCCCCACCGACTGCGCCACGTCCCCTACCGCATCCGCGTCCGCGTCCTCTACCAGCAGGCATTCTGAAGAAGTAACGGGTAAGTACAATTCAAACGCAAAACGCAACAAGATATCAAGAAAGGAACAAAACAGGACAACATAACAAGTCAAGTTCGGAAAAACTTACGAGCACCGGCGTACAGAGATGATGGCGTAGTAGTGACACTGTTAAAAAATGACACTCGACTAGACCCAAATAACCGACAACCTAGGTATCCATAAACCTAGGCTCTGATACCATATTCTGTAACACCCCCAAGACGATCAGGGCATATTACAGCGCCGTGGACCCCACACTGTGGAATCCACCAGGCTAACGTACCAAAATGACATCCGACAAAGACATACAACCATCAACAAAACGACAATTTAAATAAAAGACTACAATCCGACAAATAAAATCTGACATCAAATCCATTTCCCAAAACGGGAACACAACATTAACATATTCAAAAAGGAAGTACTCGAGTACTTAAACCAATTGACATAATAAGTAAACGACAAAACAGAACACCAACAGACGACTACTGAACAGTATCATGATTGCCCATCATCCTCGTACGGCTCGAATGGTCGGTTGTCTCCAAGACCTGTACCTGAAATACAAAAAGTATTTCCCCCATTTATGGGCTTAGCGACAACTGCTAGTGCAAGTACAATCCATTTGAACTACATTCTAATCAGATGAATATATGCGCCAAAAATCATTTTAGAAATCATTTATATTCCGGAATATTTATGGTGCACAAGCACAAAACACATTTATCCAACAAAACAATTCAAAGTTAACCGTTGGTACGAGACTCACGGCCACCGTACCTCGCAGAGCCCCGTCAGACATCCCTGGGTGGTTAACCATAGTCCGTGATACGCACACACATGGCAATACGTATCCTAGAGGTCCCGTCGGACCGTCCCTAGGTGAACATACACATATCCATCCACTCAACCACGAATAGCCATAATTCAAATACTAGAACAGGTAAACAAATGTAAAGTACTTGCCTTTGAGACATCTCCGACGAAATGGGGACGAACAACGACTACGAATGATCCGGACGGAAAACAACGGTTCCTAAATGAAGGATCAATATAACTCAGTCCTAACGGACAACAATAATCGAATGGAATACACCCATAACCCCGATTACAATTCATGACAATAAACGTTCAATCGATACGGGCGAGGGTTTACGCAAAATCTCCCCGTATCAACAATTCACGGATTAAACTCGAGGAAAACGGATTGGGAATCCCCCAATAACAACAATCGGTAAGGAATTTCGTAACATACATGAACAATTCGGAATCAATCACGAAAACCCCGAGAAACCCCCAAACTAGACAAGTTTAGGGTTCCTGAAGAAAATACCTCAGATTCGGATTATGGAAGATGATTACGTTGATGATGATATGTTAGCACGAACCTACGGTGATGGAATACAAAGAATTCTCCGATCAAAACTGAAGGGAATTGCCATCTGGAGTCGCCCGGTGAAGAAAACGAAAGAAAAGAATGAAAACTACTGTTCTGACCTGCCCGCTGTTCTTAAAACAGCGGGCCGTTACGGCCGTAACAAGTGGTGGATTACGGCCGTAAAAATGGCCATCTTACGGCCGTAACAGATGGGGTGTTACGACCGTAACACCCTGCTAGACAGCAGGTTCTGGCTGCTGCTGTCCAAACGACTCCGGACGACTCCGAAACTCAGACCTACTATCGAACCAAAAATACGACTACAAAGAATATTCGATGACGAGTCTAACTGTTACAAGAAAACATCATTCCGAATACCTGGGAATCCGAAATACGACAACGAATATAGAATTCCCCAAACTTATAGAAAATTACAAAAATGGCCCAAGTGCCCGAAAATCACGATTCGACATCGGATTAACAAACCTAAAGTCTCAACACGACCAACTCAATCATAAGAACTCGTGCAAACCAAGAAACGAAGAAAACGAACGAGTTTTACAATATCGAACGTTCATACGGCAAAACATGACAAAAATGGAATCGCGTAAAAACATCACCAAAACTCGTCCAAATGAAAAAACTCTAAGAATAAAGTAGATTCAAAATGTCGAAATGGTTACAAGCGAGTCGATAAAAATAGACATACACCAAAAATAGAAACTGCTAAAAATGGAAAGGTTCGGATATTACAACCAGTCGGGTTGATCATGTACCTTGAGGTACTCGAAAGGATTATTATATTAAACCCTGCGGGTGGAATTAATTTTCCGATATAATAATTATTAGGCGTATTTTTATGCGCTTATTTATCATTAGTTTATATCCATTTTGAGCCTAAATCTGCATAAATGAGCTTTTAATGCACTATTCTTATATGTTTTGCAGGAAATTGGAGTCTGGAAGCCTAAACGGCGAAAAACGGGCGAAAACGGCGATTAAGGAAAGCGAGCCGCGGCACACGCACGACACATAAAGAGAGCCGAGCAAACTGTACCGGGGGCCGCGGCACAAGGATGCTGAGCCGCGGCCCATGAAGAAAACATGAGCCCAGGCATCCGGCGCTGAAAGATAGGGGACGCGGCACAGATTAAGTGAGCCACGGCCCACGGGGCGGTCCTGCTACATTTGCTGTGTTTCTGGGCCGTTTCTGAGCCCGTTTTCAACCTAACCCACGGACGCGTTTTGGAGGCTAAGGAGAGCTATAAATAAACCTTGAAGGTCAGAAAAAGGGGGGGGATTGATCGGATTGAAGGCATCGTAGAGGGATTGAAGAACACAAGAAGAAGAGATTTGTGGGCGACGACAAGACCACGGATCCCTTACGGTTTTTCTTAATTTTTCCGCATCTTATTGTCGAGATCTATTCGAGTAGGATTGTGATTGTAGCCGATTACATGACAGTTTGATTTATTTATTTTTATTTCAACTCACTCGTTATTCGTAATGAATTGGATTCTTCTCACTGTTCTCAATGCTTTTAATTGTCTGGCCAACAGTTGAATTGATTTGAATGTCTTTATGGATTCGGGAGATGAAATTTAGGCATAGTTCTTGTGAGAAAAATCATGACTGTCGTGAGATAGGGATATACTCATGGAAATTGTGAAGCCTGTTTATTGTGGGAATTCATGAACTGTTTTAGCTATTAATTATCTAATTCGAATAGGGATATATCGAGTTAATAATTCTTAGTATTTTCTATCGACCTTGGGAAAGGCTTTAGAATAATTTAGGAATTCCTCGCTTACAATCAATTGAATAAAAGTGAATTGAATTACATAAAAATCATCCCTTGTTTGAGGTGAAAATCATAATCCTACGCCCTTATTATTATTATTATTATTATTATTATTATTATTATTACTATTATTATTTTCTACTTTTTTTCTGCATTTAGTTTAGAAATAAATTCTATATAATTGTTCTTCAAATAAAATTATGAGTTGACTATATTTTGGTACTTAGTGAAATCAGTCCTCGAGGGAACGATATCTTACTTATCACTTTATTACTTGTTGACACCGTGCACTTGCGGCATAGTGTGAGGGATTTCCCAATAACAAGTTTTTGGCACCGTTGCCGGGGACTGATTTTTTTCGCTAATATCATTACCAAGCGACTCTAATTTTAAGTTGAAGTTTTTTTCTTTAGTTTCTACATTATATTTTCCTTTGATTATCGTGACCCTTAACATTTCATAAATTTTGATGATCTTAATAATTTGCCTAATAGGGTCAGTCAGCCCCCTCCCCCAAAACAAAAGACCATGCTTGAACATTGTGTAGACACTCTCAAAAATCCTGATAGTACCCCCTCTTGAGCGAGAATGTGCAAGTCGTGGTCTTGAGATTCACTATGGTTATTTTCCAGCTCATCGATTTAGTAGTGAAGCTGAGGGGGAGGCTGAAAAGAAAGACATGCTGAGTTTTAGGGTCGATTCCCCAGCACCTGATAATTACATAAAGTGTGATGAGCTTGTAGAAGAAGTTACCATTGTTTCCAACGAAATTTCATTAATTTGTCATCAAACTTCGAATAATAAGGTGAACACTTTTGTGCCTAAAATTTTATTAACGGTGCGACGCATAATTTTTCCTAAATCCATAATGGGAGAAATTGACCCCATTACTTTTGATTTTGTTGAGGCTGATTCTTTGAGTTCTAATGAGGTTGTTCATGATATGTCTTTATTATCTACCCATTCGAACTCTGCTTATTTTTTCATACCTTATAATTATTATATTCTTCCATTATTTTTTGGTTGCCCGCATAATTATTCTTACTCATTATTTTTGGCAACCAGGCATGAACCAAAGCCTCCCTTGTGGAATAAGAGGCTTATAGATTGCAAGAAGGGGGTATTTGGCAATCTCCCTAGAAAGAAGCCACGTTAATTTTTTATTTGCCACGTCGTGCTCAAGACGTAAAATAGAGCGCTTGATGGGAGGCAACCCATCGTTTTTACTTGCTTTCTAGTTAGTTGTTTTTATTGGATTTTTCGTTAATAATTTTTTTTCTTTGTTTTGTTATTTCGTTTGGATTCGTGTACTCTTGTTGGCCCTTCTTTCTTTAATATTTTGTTTATATAACTGCAACGAGTTATTATTCTTCATATTCTAGTCAATCTTGACTTAATGTCTACAGTTATTTCATGACTAGAGACTAAGTTTGGGGGTTCCTGGTGATGTTGGGCATTACTTGAAGTATGGATTGACAGACGATTCCACTCAGACATGTGCTGGCGTTCAAGAAGACATTTGGAATAAGATTCACTTTTCCTTATCTCTTTTATTTTCACATGAGTTTTATTGTTGATAATTTTATGTGTAGTGGAATAAATTGAAGCATGCGATATTTTCTAAATTTTTCTTGGTTATAAATTGCGATTTCATCATTGCTTTATTTTCTTGCATGCTGTTGATGGTTTTTGCAAACGTGAATTTTTCGTGAATTTTTCGTGCTTCTTTTTGTGTAAAACTGATGTTACGATACTGACTTCTCTCTGAAGAAACAGTTGAGTTTTAATCGAGTTGTAGTCAGCGATATCTGTTTCTGTTAAGTATTCATTTAGGTCCAAAAAATTTTCGTTTTTGTAGAAACCTTAGCAGATAAGAAAGGAGACATACGTGTTTTCAAATCGCCGTCTATACGTTTGGTTACACTTTTCGCGTAGCTAGTCGTCCAGTAAAATGAGTCTTGTGGGCACTTAAAGTGAGTTTAGAGTCGGACAATTTTTCCCAAGAAAAAGTCGAGAATTTATACATGTTCTATGATGGGAAGTCTAGTAACCGGGGGTATTCACGTGACCCGTTGTTTACTCTCGCGTAAAACGACAACCCTGAATAGACTAATGATTTAGAAATAACGCATTACCGATGATGGGAAGCCTAGTAACCGGGGGTATTCACGTGACCCGTTGTTTACTCTCGCGTAAAACGGCAACCTTGACATGCGGGAATTGCTATTCGAGTTTTTTCTCCACTGTAGAGGGGGACTTAGTAACTAGAAGCATCCATGTGCCCCATGAGTGTCTTTTACGTCAAACGGTTCCCCAATACATGAGAATGAAAATCAACCCTAGGGTTATCCCGATGAAACATCCCGAGATCCGAAACTTAGTGGTTAACTCGAATCATATTATCGATCATACATAAGGGAATGCTGTCCGAGGTTTATTTTTGACGATGAAACTCTTGAATTTATGCCATTAGACTGTGGGACTGGGCGAGTTGGCTTGTTTACTCTAACCCTTCGTATTGGCGGTCGGTTAAATTCACGCTTGTTAATCTTTGAGCTTGATTTTCCTCATTAACGATTGGTTAGGACTGAAAATGACTACTTTTTGGAATCAGTGTCCGTGAATGTGACTCACTAATACGATACTCGTATTATTCTTTGAGATTTTCAGGGTAGTATTGATTAAGTTGAGCACTATGGATTTGCACGATCATTCACGATACTTTTTATTTGAAAATTGATTTTTGCTTGATGACAAGCAAAGGCTCAAGTTTGAGGGTATTTGTTAGGCGTATTTTTATGCGCTTATTTATCATTAGTTTATATCCATTTTGAGCCTAAATCTGCATAAATGAGCTTTTAATGCACTATTCTTATATGTTTTGCAGGAAATTGGAGTCCGGAAGCCTAAACGACGAAAAACGGGCGAAAACGGCGATTTCTGGTCATGAGCCGCTGCACAAGGAAAGCGAGCCGCGGCACACGCACGACACACAAAGAGAGACGAGCAAACTGTATCGGGTGCCGCGGCACAAGGATGCTGAGCCGCGGCCCATGAAGAAAACATGCGCCCAGGCATCCGGCGCTGAAGGATAGGAGCCGCGGCACAGATTAAGTGAGCCGCGGCCCACAGGGCGGTCCTGCTACATTTGCTGTGTTTCTGGGCCATTTCTGAGCCCGTTTTCAACCTAACCCACGGACGCGTTTTGGAGGCTGAGGAGAGCTATAAATAAACATTGAAGGTCAGAAAAAGAGGGGGGATCGATCGGATTGAAGACATCGTAGAGGGATTGAAGAACACAAGAAGAAGAGATTTGTGGGCGACGACAAGACCACGGATCCCTTACAGTTTTTTTTTTAATTTTTCCGCCTCTTATTGTCTAGATCTATTCGAGTAGGATTGTGATTGTAGCCGATTACATGACAGTTTGATTTATTTATTTTTATTTCAACTCACTCGTTATTCGTATTGAATTGGATTCTTCTCACTGTTCTCAATACTTTTAATTGTCTGGCCAACAGTTGAATTGATTTGAATGTCTTTATGGATTCGGGAGATGAAATTTAGGTATAGTTCTTGTGAGAAAAATCATGATTGTCATGAGATAGGGTAGGGATATACTCATGGGAATTGTGAAGCCTGTTTATTGTGGGAATTCATGAACTGTTTTAGCTATTAATCATCTAATTCGAATAGGGATATATCGAGTTAATAATTCTTAGTATTTTCTATCGACCTTGGGAAAGGCTTTAGAATAATTTAGGAATTCCTGGCTTACAATCAATTGAATAAAAGTGAATTAAATTACATAAAAATCATCCCTGATTGTTTGAGGTGAAAATCATAATCTTACGCCCTTATTATTATTATTATTATTATTTTCTATTTATTTTTCTGTATTTAATTTAGAAATAAATTCTATATAATTGTTCTTCAAATAAAATTACGAGTTGACTATATTTGTAATACCCAGTTGTAATTCATTCATTTTCATTCAGTAATTTATCAGTCTGTAATTGTCACTCAGTAATGTTCACTCATTAATAATCACTCATCATTCATGATTCATCCATTTGCGTTCACTGTTGGCATGTTGTAACCGTATATCAGTTACCGATCGTCATTTCATCTTCGTTTATAGATCGAGACGGGAGTATTATCATTTTCATCGTGATTGGTAGTCTTGTACTGGGAGTATCATATTTGGCTTGTGTTGGACTTGTTCACTTTCATATTCGTATGATATGTCGGATCATTCATCAGTCGTAGCGAGGAATCGGAATTATTGGATTTTTCACCTTGTCCAGCATTGAGTTACGGCCGTAAGGATTATAGGTTACGGCCGTATCAAGGGTTCGTTGATTTAAGGCCATTTTGGACGAACGGGACTTACGGCCATAAGGTTTCGGAATACGGCCGTAAGTTGAGCAGGTACGGCCGTAAGGCTCGGCCGGTTACGGCCGTACGTGTCCAGCAGGCTGCCCAGGCATTTTGGCCGAAGGCGAGTTACGGCCGTAAGGAGGGTTGGATATGGCCGTAAGTGGTATTCGTAAATTTCAGGTTTTGTCGGACAAGGGGGACTTTCGGCCGTAAGGGTTGCGGCATACGGCCGTAAGACGAGGAAGGTACGGCCGTAAGGCTTGGCCGGATACGGCCGTACGCTACAGGCAGGTGCCTGGTCATTTTCGACGAAGGAGGCTTACGCCCGTAAGTTTGGCTGGATACGGCCGTATCATCCGAGTTACGCCCATAAGGTGTGCGGGTACGGCCGTAAGGATGTCGGCAGATGTTTTTGACGAAGGCGAGTTACGCCCGTAACTCAGGAGCAGTTACGGCCGTAAGTCTGTCGGCAGGTTTTTGGACGAAGCCGAGTTACGGCCGTATGAGTTGGCCGGTTACGGCCGTAAGGCCGTTGACCTGGGATGTTACGGCCGTATGAAGGCCGAGTTACGGCCGTAACTTCCGGCAGTATATAAGCACCCGGCCGGGACTTTTTATTCATTTTCATCCTTTTCTTCTTTTTGTTCCGAGAGAGAGACTTGAGGGAGGGATTTATCCATCATCAATCATTTGAGTGTGTAATTTTCATCATCTTCATTCATTTGGGAAGCTTGGATACTCGTTTTAACTCGTGTTCATTGGATCGAAGTGGTTGGATCTTCAAGAGGTAATTTCTTCAACATCTTGAATTTCGATTTTGTGTTGAGATATGATGTTTTGGACATTATAATCATGTTATATGAAGGGATATGTATATGATTATGAGTTTGTATAAAGATTCATTGGATTATTGAGGGATTATTCAAGAACCCTTTGAATATCGAGTTGGAATTGGGGGTTTTCGATTAACTATTGTTGAAATCACGATTGTGGATATTCATGATGGATTATTGATCATATGGAAGATGTTTTGTTGGTTTGAAACACTTGTTGGGGATCTGATGTGGGTATTTTTGAGGTTTGGTTATAAACAATCGAAGTTTGGCCACAAAGTGTTCGATATAATGCCCCAATGAACTTGGTTTAATCGTATCGACGTTTTGAGTTCGTTATATTCGTGTTTGATTCGTATATTGAACGGATTGTTGGTAATTGTATTATTCAAGGTTGTTCGAGCGACCGATATCTCAATTAGGACGTTGTTCGTGGAAGGATAATTATCACCGGTGTTGTGTAAGTTAATTCTTACTCGGTTAAAAGGATATTCATTCCTTTTGTTGTTGTTCATTCATAATCATAACTCATTCATCATTGTATTAACCGTATCAAAACTTGTCATTGTCAATTATGTAATATCCGCAAATTTTCGATTTTCGGTAAATTTCTTTTTTCGGCCGAAGTCCGTTTTGACGACTCGCTTTTGACCGTTTCGTCATTCGGAGAATATTTAATTCTGCACTTTTTGTCATCCGAGTTCGTTTCGGTGCTGCTTTGTTGAGTTCCGTGCTTTTTAGCGACTTTTCCGCGCTTGAGTTCGGTTCTTGCGAATCTCATTCGAAACTGTCGTTTGGGGTTTTTCGTAAGTTCATTTAACGTTGTTATACGTGTTGTGAGCTTCGGTTTGATTATTCGTTGTCGTATGGTGATTTTCGGGCATTTGGGCCATTTTCGTAATTTCCCAAAGTTTGGGGTAATTACCTTCCGTTGTCGAATTTCGAGCCTTCGGGTGGTCGGAATCGTGTGTCCTACTAGATCTTAGATTCTTCTTTGTGAGTACTTCGTAACCGTATCTTCGGTTCGTATTCAGGTTCGGGTTTCGGTGTCGTTTTGTTGAATTCAGGATTACTAAACGACTTTTCTAAGTATGAGTTCGACTTTGTTAGATCACCATTAATTTTTCGTAACTCCAAAAATTCTGAATCTATGCAATATTATAGAGCATCGAGTTAGCTTTCCAATGGTTCAAACGGTGAGTCAATCGGAGTCCGGACGAGAGAGTTATGGTCGTTTTAGCTCACCCGCTCGTTATTGGCCGATCACTGCCGGCCGAAATCGGCCGTGTCGTACGACACGGCCCGTGCCATACTCGTCCGGAAATGCCGGAGTCTCTACCTCAGGACCCGACCGTTTCGTCTGGCACGGCCGAGTCGAACTCTTCCAGATAGGCCAGAACCGACTGCCCAGACGCTCGACCGTGTTCTAGGACACGGTCGAGTCGTGCCGAGTCGCTGTCGGACGGGTCACTATCGGAAGGCCCCTCCGCGCCGCGACCGTGTCTAGCAGGACACGGTCGAGTCCCGGCATTGCGCGCCACGACCGTGTCGAGCGGACACGGCCGAGTCTGTCGACTATTTAAGGCCCAAGCAATGCTTTTTCGCCATTTGTTCTCCTTCTTCTACTGCTCTTCCGCGGCTGGGGTTGTTTCTATCATGGAGAGATGTTGTTGTTCAATAAATCCATGAAGTCTTGGAGTTCATATCATCAATCATCCATCCTATAACATCCTTTGATCGAGCGAATCAATTCGATTTTCTAGAAATCTAATTTTGAGGATTTTGGGTATTTTGTTCGATTTCGTCCGTTTAATCCGATTTAACTTAGGATTGTGATGGATTGATAATTATTTAGATGTATTGTATCATTTCCCTTGTTATCCCATGGTTGGATCGTATCAATTCGTTGTTTTGGTCGAGTTCTTGACCGACGCCTTGAAGGTGTCCGGTAAAATGTCATAGAGGGGTTTTCGGGCGTTCTACGATTATTCTTCCTCGTATGATCGATGATTTATTGATTATATGTTGTTAGGGTCGAATTCTTGTGAAGAACTCGAGTCGGAACCCTTTCGTTCGTTGTCTTCTTCGGGGTCCGAGCTTCCCGGTCGAACCGTGTTCTTCGGAGCGTTTGGTAGCGGTTATTAAGGCAAGTATCTTATTATACGACTTGTATCTTGTGAATAGTAATTACGTATGATTTGTATGACAATTTTGCTTGCCTCCTTAAATATGTTCCGTTGAGTTGGTTGTGTTTTCCGAAATTTGAAGGCTTTGTGATAATAGTGATATATTGGTATACGTGTTAGGCGTTGTGCCATTTGTGCAGGATTGCGATGTACATATGAGATGGTTGTACATGTGTTTGTTCAAAGTATTGTGTACCGAATGTGTGTTGTGTTGGTTAAGAGTCGTTGTGATGATCATGATGTTTATGTTGTTTTGGTTTACATGCTTGATTGTACATTTCGGCGTAATGTGGAATGACTTGACATTTAATGATTATGAATTGTGTCGAGTCGATGTGTGTGTGATCCAGGTAGGGTCTGACGAGGCCTCTGGAGTTCGGTACATGATGTGTACGAACAAAGTGTGTGAACCAGGTAGGGTTTGACGAGGCCTCTGGAGTCCGGTACATGACGTGTACGGACAAGGTGTGTGATCCAGGTAGGGTCTGACGAGGCCTCTGGAGTTCGGTACATGATGTGTACGAATGATGTTGTAGCCGGGTAGGGTCCGTTGAGGCCTCCGGAGTTCGGTACATGATGTGTACGAACAGTGTGTGTGGTCCGGGTAGGGTCCGTTGAGGCCTCCAGAGTTCGGTACATGATGTGTACGAACAATGTGTGTAGTCTGGGTAAGGTCCGTCGAGGCCTCCGGAGTTCGGTACATGATGTGTACGAACAGTGATCGTGTAGCAGTGATTGTTCGGGTAACATTTTAAATATGGATCTCGGACGCATAATGATATATTAATTAGTATGCTTTGAAACGAGAATCGGGCTAAGGCCCTATTGTTTACGAAAAGGTTTTGTAAATTGGGACTCGAGGTCCAAAAGATTTTCTGCTTTAAAAATCCCCGAGATGATGTGTTCCTTTTCAAATATCTCTTACTTGAGTTCGAAATTCTAAAACTTCTAGAACATTTTGATAATGGATTTCCGTATTAAATTCGTAGTTGCTTTTGCTTGTTACATTTCGTATGGTTTGATACTTGCACTAGTAAAACAGTGGAGTTTTACTAACCCCGAGTAATCGGGGGTGGATGTCTGCTTTGCGTCCATGTACAGCGTATTCGAGGCGATCACGGGATTGGCACAAGAGGATGACGAGTGCGATACTAATCATGAGTCGAGAGTTATTTTGATTTTTGTTGTGTTGTCGAGTTGATTTGACTTCATTGTATTGTATTTCGACCCTGTGTGGGTAATGTTATTTAAGTCGGTTTATCAATTGGGTTGTGTGACCTCATCGGTCAGTGTATTCACGTGTAAGTGACCATATCGGTCTGTATCATTTTATTGTTTGACCACAGTCGCAAGCACTTGGTTGTTTATGGATGCTTAGCCCGGTAGATCCTTGTGGAAAGGGTCTACGGCGTGTAATATTCCCATACGGTTTTGGGGATGTTACATTTATGGTATCGGAGCTTAGGTTGCGGAAACCTGGCATCGGGTCGAGTCAAGTCGTGATTTGTCGAGTAATGTGTTGTCATGTCGTTTGAGTCATCAGTGACAAGTTGAGTTGTGCGTAGTCACAACGTCTCGGTTATGTTGTCGGACGAGATTAGTATCGTGGCGACCGTCACCTCCGTGCGACTGTGGATGTAAGTCTCCTCTTTTATGCGAAGTACCATGTATCTCGATTTTATCTTAGTGAGTTACATGCGGTGCATGATATTCTTTACAGTATTGTGTAATATAATTGTGTTTAGTACTTGTGGCATATAGTATGTGTATAGGAATGGGCACATTATTGTTTTATCTTTGAACCACCGGGTGGTGTGGTATGGTGTGGAAGTTGTAAACCTTGATGGATTTCGAAAAGGTATCGGCGACTGAGTTCGTGGGAAACTCCGAGGAATGGTTTTGTTATATGTTTAAACTAGATGCTGTGAGACGTATTCAATTGGATTGTGCATGTTGGACTGTATTTTTTTTTATCCGCTGCGTGAGTTCTTTTGTAATGGCTTTCAGTATTTTACCGACTGAGTTTTATTTTGAAAATCGATTCCCTTAACCGAGTTTTGACATTATGGCCTTGATCGTTTTGGCGAAATTCTTATGACGGTATTTAGTATTTTGTAAATGGCTTTTGTGAGTTTTTGAAATATTACCGTCATCGGCCCTTTTGGCGTTTTTGTAAATAGTTTTTATCCTGGTGGGTTCCGGCGCGGGACCCACAACGCTATAATGTTCCGTGTAATTATCTGAGATTTTTGGGCATTCTAGCCCATTGAATTATCTTTGAAAATCTTGAGTATCCTAGAAATAAATTTCGAGACGTACGTTTAAAATGAATTGTTTTCTCATGGTACTTCCAAGGTGCCACGATATGTTTCCGAATTCTTCTACCTCGAGGACCAAAATGTTTTGAGATATTTTTCAATGTTTTATAAACACTTTTACTTAGACCCGAGGGTCGAATATTCCAAAGTTTTCCACTAAGAGAAAGTGTCCTCATTTTTCTCAAATGCGAAATGGTTTTCCAAAGTCTCGATAACGATGTTTCACGTTTGTACTTTTTTGAAAGGTGATACTCAAGATCAACCGGTGTTTTTCTAAATTATTTTCAAAAGGTGGTTTTTATTTCTTGTTTTTTTTAAACCTATCAATTCCCGTTTGCGTTTGGGAATGTATGTATGATTTTTGCTTTGTCGTTTTGATGTTCCTCCCGAGTATGATCGAATTGGTGGCATGAACGTCGAGGCATTGCCACGCAATTATTGTACTAGCCCTCTGCGGTGTGAACCGGTGTTCTCGTTTATCGCCGCGTGGCGATGTGCGTGTTGTCGCACGAGTGTGAGATGTTGAAGCTTGGGTTTGTACGTTTGTGTACATGTGTGATTGTTTCATAATGTTTGTAATTATGTGCCGATTATCGTTCGGGCCGTTGATGTCGCCGAACGATACTGTCGTTGTTGTAGTGTTTGTGTGTGTATTACTTTACGATGGTAATCGTTGTATATGATATGTGTTATGATTCTTTATTATCTTTGAGTTGGCATCTCCGGTATGTTGTTTTGCGGTGTTATGTTCCATTGTATCTAGCATCGTATTTTCGATATGCCGAGCCGAGGCATTTGAACGTATTGTCTGGGGCATGTACGTGCCAATTGTCCTTCTCGTCGATGCGCTTTTCAAGTGTGGACCCGAGAGACACAGGATCCATTTTGCGAGTTGGGTTCGAGTCTTTCGGGCGCGAACTTCGATAAAGATATGAGGATCGGATCGAGAGGCCCATGGGAGATATTTCATCGTTTGCTTTTGTGTTGTCACCTTACTCCGGTTGTTGTGAGTTGCGGGAACGACATTTCTTTTATAAGAGGTCGAATGTAATGCGTATCGTTTTGACTTACGCATTTCCTCTTTCTCGTGTCTATTGACTCGTCCTGCTCGTTGATACTTTATGAACTTGTTACGTATTTCGGTTTCATCGTTCGAACGAATCGTGATCTTGTTGTGGGTCGATCTGGTTATCGATGTGACTTTTTGGGTTCGATTCGATTCTTGTGAACCTTGTTCGGGAGTGACCTCATCTGGTTCTATTAGTTCTTTGATTCAAGTGGATCGGATTTGGAACTCTTGTGTTTTCGACTCTGTCGACTCATTATGTTCGTTGACATTTCGAGCTTGTCCCGCCTTGCTTTTGTTGATCGAACGAGTGTGGTATTGTTTTGGAATAACTCATTTGTCGTTGTGACTTTTCAATCGCTATTCCCTTTCCTGTGGATCTTATGGGAATGCACGTCTTGTTGTTCTCACCAGATCATCCTGGGAGTTGTTGTTTGAATTTTCTTATCCTTCGTGTTTCGAACATGATTGTTCGATTTTTGTTGTCTCGATCGTTGTGGTTCGATCATTTGTTTGTTCGGTTTTATTCTCGTTTCGTGATTGTTGAGCATTCAGGCTCCTTCCTAATTCCCTTGAGTTCGGGAAATTAGTCTCGTTTTCGATCTTCCAACCCTTGGGCGGTGGGATTCCGTATTTGTTCAGCGGTTGGCTCGCGTTTTGATTGATGTACCGTTGGGTTGGTCAATCATATTGATTTTCGTTCGTTGTGTTTTGTGATTGTCGGATAATTAACTTGGCTATATTATCCGTTTGATGACGCTTGTCATTTGTTGGTTTTATTATATCCCTAACGGCGACGTTGTGTTGGTCGCCGTGGAGCGTGTTTTCACGCCGTATATTCCTTTGCGTTGATTGTAACATTTCGCCGTTGGGCGTTAGTTACGCATTCTTGTGTATCTTGTTGAGTTTTCTGGCGGAATATTTCTTCCCCTACTTGTTTTAAGTTTCGGACGAAACTTCTTTTAGGAAGGGTAGAATGTAATATCCGCAAATTTTCAATTTTCGTAAATTTCTTTTTCGGCCGAAGTCCGTTTTGACGACTCGCTTTTGACCGCTTCGTCATTCGGAGAATATTTAATTGCACTTTTGTCATCCGAGTTCGTTTGGTCTTTGCTTTGTTGAGTTCCGTGCTTTTTAGCGATTTTTCCGCGCTTGAGTTCGGTTCTTGCGAATCTCATTCGAAACTGTCGTTTGGGGTTTTTCGTAAGTTCATTTAACGTTGTTATACGTGTTGTGAGCTTCGGTTTGATTATTCGTTGTCGTATGGTGATTTTCGGGCATTTGGGCCATTTTTGTAATTTCCCAAAGTTTGGGGTAATTACCTTCCGTTGTCGAATTTTGAGCCTTCGGGTGGTAGGAATCGTGTGTCCTACTAGCTCTTAGATTCGTCTTTGTGAGTACTTCGTAACCGTATCTTCGGTTCGTATTCAGGTTCGGGTTTCGGTGTCGTTTTGTTGAATTCAGGATTACTAAACGACTTTTCTAAGTATGAGTTCGACTTTGTTAGATCACCATTAATTTTTGGTAACTCCAAAAATTATGAATCTTTGTAATATTTTAGAGCATCGAGTTAGCTTTCCAATGGTTCTAACGGTGAGTCAATCGGAGTCCGGACGAGAGAGTTATGGTCGTTTTAGCTCACCCGCTCGTTATTGGCCGATCACTGCCGGCCGAACTCGGCCGTGTCGTCCGACACGGCCCGTGCCGTACTCGTCCGGAAATGCCGGAGTCTCTGCCTCAGGACCCGACCGTGTCGCAGCACGGCCGAGTCGAACTCTTCCGGATAGGCGAACCACCGCCGGGCGCTCGGCCGTGTTCCGTGACACGGTCGAGTCGTGTCAGTCGGCTTCGGACGGGTCACTATCGGAAGGCCCCTCGCGCCGCGACCGTGTCTAGCAGACACGGTCGAGTCCCCGACAGTGCGCGCCACGACCGTGTCGGGCGGACACGGTCGAGTCTGTCGGCTTATTTAAGGCCCAACGATCGTTTTTCGCCATTTTTCTCCTTCTTCTACTTCTCTTCCGCGGGGTTGTTTCTATCATGGAGAGATGTTGTTGTTCAATAAATCCATGAAGTCTTGGAGTTCATATCATCAATCATCCATCCTATAACATCCTTTGATCGAGCGAATCAGTCGATTTTCTAGAAATCTAATTTTGGGGATTTTGGGTATTTTGTTCGATTTCGTCCGCTTAATCCGATTTAACTTAGGATTGTGATGGATTGATGATTATTTAGATGTATTGTATCATTTCCCTTGTTATCCCATGGTTGGATCGTATCAATTCGTTGTTTTGCTCGAGTTCTTGACCGACGCCTTGAAGGTGTCCTGTAAAATGTCATAGAGGGGTTTTCGGGCGTTCTACGATTATTCTTCCTCGTATGATCGATGATTTATTGATTATATGTTGTTAGGGTCGAATTCTTGTGAAGAACTCGAGTCGGAACCCTTTCGCTCGTTGTCTTCTTCTGTCCGAGCTTCCCGGTCGAACCGTGTTCTTCGGAGCGTTTGGTAGCGGTTATTAAGGCAAGTATCTTATTATACGACTTGTATCTTGTGAATAGTAATTACGTATGATTTGTATGACGATTTTGCTTGCCTCCGTAAATATGTTCCGTTGAGTTGGTTGTGTTTTCCGAAATTTGAAGGCTTTGTGATAATAGTGATATATTGGTATACGTGTTAGGCGTTGTGCCATTTGTGCAGGATTGCGATGTACATATGAGATGGTTGTACATGTGTTTGTTCAAAGTATTGTGTACCGAATGTGTGTTGTGTTGGTTAAGAGTCGTTGTGATGATCATGATGTTTATGTTGTTTTGGTTTACATGCTTGATTGTACATTTCGGCGTAATGTGGAATGACTTGACATTTAATGATTATAAATTATGTCGAGTCGATGTGCGTGTGATCCAGGTAGGGTCTGACGAGGCCTCTGGAGTTCGGTACATAATGTGTACGAACAAAGTGTGTGAACCAGGTAGGGTCTGACGAGGCCTTTGGAGTCCGGTACATGACGTGTACGGACAAGGTGTGTGATCCAGGTAGGGTCTGACGAGGCCTCTGGAGTTCGGTACATGATGTGTACGAACGATGTTGTAGCCGGGTAGGGTCCGTTGAGGCCTCCGGAGTTCGGTACATGATGTGTACGAACAGTGTGTGTGGTCCGGGTAGGGTCCGTTGAGGCCTCCGGAGTTCGGTACATGATGTGTACGAACAATGTGTGTAGTCCGGGTAAGGTCCGTCGAGGCCTCCGGAGTTCGGTACATGATGTGTACGAACAGTGATCGTGTAGCAGTGATTGTTCGGGTAACATTTTAAATATGGATCTCGGACGCATAATGATATATTAATTAGTATGCTTTGAAACGAGAATCGGGCTAAGGCCCTATTGTTTACGAAAAGGTTTTGTAAATTGGGACTCGAGGTCCAAAAGATTTTCTGCTTTAAAAATCCCCGAGATGATGTGTTCCTTTTCAAATATCTCTTACTTGAGTTCGAAATTCTAAAACTTCTCGGGAACATTTTGATAATGGATTTCCGTATTAAATTCGTAGTTGCTTTTTGCTTGTTACATTTCGTATGGTTTGATACTTGCACTAGTAAAACAGTGGAGTTTTACTAACCCCCGAGTAATCGGGGGGTGGATGTCTGTTTTGCGTCAGTGCAGCGTATTCGGGGAGCAACACAGGATTGGCACAAGAGGATGACGAGCTGCGATACTAATCATGAGTCGAGAGTTATTTTGATTTTTGTTGTGTTGTCAGAGTTGATTTCAGTCTTCCGCTGTATTGTATTTCGACCCCTGTGTGGGTAATGTTATTTAAGTCAGTTTTATCAATTGGGTTGTGTGACCTCATCGGTCTGTGTATTCACATGTAAGTGACCATATCGGTCTGTATCATTTTATTGTTTGACCCTGGTCGGGCAAGCACTTGGTTGTTTATGGATGCTTAGCCTGGTAGATCCTTGTGGAAAGGGTCTACGGCGTGTAATATTCCCATACGGTTTTGGGGATGTTACAAATTAATCACTTCAGTCACAAGGAACGACGGTTCCAATCATTTCATTGAGCTATCATTCATTTCACTATCATTTCGTCTCAGTGAGTCATTATTCGTTTCCGATGTCACTTTTGTTATATCGTGGCATTCCGGGTCATACTGGCGTGCCGGTTGGTATGTGTAGGATTTTCATGTCGGGCACATTTAAGTCGTGTGTTGTTTGTTGGCCTCACATTGGACTGTGCACACGAGTCGATTGCTTCGTGAGACTGATTAGGTACAAGACCACACGTGTATTCGATCGATACTCGTTGGTGGCTTGTGCACGGACACATTTCCATCCCGGGCGTAGTGTGGCGCCACCCTTTGAGCCGTACTGTTAGTTGATTCATACAGCATGTTTGATTGCGTATGTTTTCAACAAGATTGGGTTATAATCTAACCGATTCATTTTGATCGAACTTGTGGTTTATACTACATACATATGATTGTGTTTATTCAACTCTCGAGAATTGTTGTTCTGTGTAACTGACCCCGTTTGGGGATATTATTTTTCAGGTCATGGCAGGGCAAAGGCACGGGGAGAGCATGTTGACGGCGAGGAGTCCCAATGATACTAGAAGGGGGCCCCAGTCTTTTCAGTCATTTATGTTTCCTTCATTTATTCCGCTGCAGACATTCCGTTTGAATACTCATTTCACTTAGTGTTGTATATTTTATCTCCATATAAAATATACATGTATTCTGAAATATCCTGGATGTGTTGTATGAAACTCCTCATCGGAGTAATTATTGTTGTAATGTGGTTCGATACTACATTTACCCTGTGTAATTCATCAGTTTTCATTCGCCTGGTGGGTCCCAGTCGGGGATCCACGGCACTATAATATCCGCCTAGTTTGGGGTATTACAGAGTTGGTATCGAAGCGTGGTTTTGAATACTACCTTCTGAGTCATGTCTCATTTGAAATCATCATCATCGGACTAGTATCATTGGACTTTCGCGTCACGTGTGACCTGTGCAGATGCCGAGCTAATCAGACCGAAAGAACTGTAAGAGTTCTAACGCCATGGTATAATTTCTGGCAATAATCATTCATTCATAATTCATTAGTTAACAATCCTCAAACATCATTTTCATTTTGACCAGGATGGTCATTTTAACTCATTAATCACTCAATTCATTTCATTACTCAGTTGTTGATCTGGAAGATCATATAATTAACCTTGTTAACTTGTTCAAGATAATCATTTCAATAATTTCATCAGATAATCATGTCACCTTAGTTAATCATTCATGTGATCACTGTGTTAGAGCGTGTATGCTCATTTTCATCATCTCATGTCATAATCATAACGTGATATTCATGCGGGGAATATAATCATCAGGTGACTTTCCTACTTCAGTATGGAGAGAGCAAGAAGAGGACGCGGAGGACGAGGCCGTGGTGCGGGCCGAATCCCGAGAGCTCGTGTGAATACACGTGCGAATGCGAGAAATAATGCTAATTCATCAAGCAGTGCCGCTGCCACTCATTCACCTGGACGTGATAATTCACTATCAAGGAGTCGTACCCGGGGCACAGCTCAGTCAGAAGGTGTTCGGGTTGACCCACTCGCTTTTATGCAGGTCATGATGGCCCAAATGACTCAGATGGCACAACTAATGGAGACGATGCATAATTCAGCTAATCAAAATCAACAGGCTCCTCCGCCGCCACCTCAGAGGCAAGAGAGGGGCATAAGCAGTATCATTGGCGATATCTCTCGCCAGCGACCACCTACCTTCGAGGGCTCATCTGATCCGGCGGATATTGTTCATTGGCTTGAGCATTTCGAGAAGTTATTTGCTATGGTGGATTGCCCTGAAGGGCATAAAGTTTCAGTTGCGGCTTACTATCTGGGTAAAAACGCACACTCTTGGTGGTTGTCGTTGAAGCCCACCAAAGGATCATGTACTTGGGATCAGTTCAAAACTCTCATGATGGAGAGGTATTATCCAGCCCCACTCAGGGAGGCTAAATTGTCGGAATTACTCACTCCCGACCACTCAGCGGACGACGATGTTCTTGTCATCGCCGAAAAATTTCAGGAACTTCTTCCGTTCGCCTCATCTATCATTCACTCTGAGGTGGACAAGATCAAGTATTTCAGCAAGAGGCTGAAACCTCGTATGCGGCTACAATTGCTTAATCATAATTGCACCACGTTGGCCGAATTCATTGAGAAAGCTCTTACCTATGAGCTTACTGCTAAAGATATTGCTAAGCAGCAACCTTCATCTGCTAGCAAGAAGTCCAAGAACCGTAATCAGTCTGACGGAAGTCAGGCCACTTTCAAGAAACCACGTACGGGCTCTACCTTTTCTGAGCGACCTCCTATGGCGCCTAAACCCACGGAATCTTAGTCACGAGCGGCCAGTTCGGCCGTCACCTGTTTCAACTGTGAAGAACAGGGTCATTTCAGCACCAAATGTCCGAAACAGGCTGTCACGTGCCATAACTGTGGAATTGCTGGGCATAGGGCCCGTTTTTGCCGAAGGGACTCTAAACCCACTCCGGCGTCATCTCAGGCCCCAGGACATTCAAATGTGCAGAATCAGGCCACTCAGTCAGCGTCGTTTAAGACGACAGGAGCTAACAAAGGCGGAGCCAAGAGCTATCAGACGGGAGCATCTGGTTCGGGGGCCGGCATGCCCTGAATTTACGAGATGAAGAAGACCGACGATCCAGAGGCCCGAATGATCTCAGGTACACTCGATATTCTATCCCAGCCTGTGTGTACCCTTTTTGATATTGGTGCATCGCATTCATTCATTTCCGAGTCATGTTTGAGTAGACTATGTCTGGGTAGTGCTACTAGTTGTGAGCCTTATGTCATTGGTCTACCTGATGGTAGACGAATTATCGGAAATCGTGAGATTCAGAATTGTCCGATTCAGCTTCAAGGTCGTGTATGGCCAGCGGACCTAATCGTAGTAGATTTGCCGAGAGACGACGTCATCTTGGGTATTGATTGGATGGATCGTGATGATGCCATCATTAGTGTCCGCAAACGTATGGTCACTATCATTTCAGGCGATGGGGTCGAATGTGTGTTTCAGGGAGGTAATCCCAGCTGTTCAGGAAGAGTTATTAATTTGATGAAAGCAGTGAGATTACTCAGTCAGGGATGTGTTGGTTATTGGTGCTATATGACCAAAACCGAGAAATCATCAGTAATGTTGTCGGATATTCCGGTAGTGAGGGAATATGCCGATGTTTTTCCAGACGAGTTACCTGGTTTGCCTCCACAGAGAGATGTGGAATTCAAGATTGAGTTGGAGCCCGGTACGTCCCCGATATCGAAGGCACCGTACCGGATGGCCCCGACCGAAATGCAGGAGTTGAAGAATCAACTTGAGGAATTGTTCGAGAAAGGTTATATTCGACCGAGTGCGTCCCCGTGGGGAGCACCAGTGTTGTTTGTCAAGAAGAAGGATGGTTCGTTCCGCTTGTGTATTGATTATCGGGAATTGAACCGGGTGACGATTAAGAATAAGTATCCCTTACCCCGTATCGATGACCTTTTGGATCAACTTCAGGGAGCTTCAGTATTTTTCAAGATTGACTTAAGATCTGGATATCATTAGTTGCGGATTCGAGAGTCGGATATCGCGAGGACGGCGTTTCGAACATGCTATGGTCATTATGAGTTCGTGTTTATGCCGTCTGGATTGACTAATGCACCTGCGATATTCATGGAGTTAATGAATCGGGTTTTCATCGAATTTTTGGATCAGTTTGTTGTTGTCTTCATCGACGACATTTTGATTTATGCTCGTAACCGAGAGGAACACGAGGATCACCTTCATTAGGTTCTCGACGTGTTGAGACGAGAACAACTTTATGGAAAGTTTTCCAAATGTGAGTTCTGGATGTCTGAAGTGACTTTTCTCGGGCATGTAATTTCATCAGATGGAGTGCGTGTTGATCCTCAGAAGACGGAGGCTATCCAAGATTGGTTACCTCCGAAGGATGTTAAGGAAATCCGAAGCTTTCTCGGATTAGCCGGTTATTATCGGCGGTTTGTGGAAGGATTTTCCAAAATTGCTCAACCATTGACGAACCTTTTACGAAAGGATAAGAAATACACGTGGTCCGATGCATGTCAGCGGAGTTTTGAGGAACTCAAGAGCCGATTAATGTCAGCACCTGTACTTTCCTTGCCGCAAGGGACGGTAGGATTTGTGGTTTATAGTGATGCGTCCGGACAGGGTCTCGGATGTGTGCTCATGCAGAATGGGAAGGTTATTGCCTATGCCTCACGACAATTGAGACCTTACGAAGTTAATTATCCGACCCACGACCTGGAGCTAGCAGCCGTGGTGTTCGCTTTGAAAATCTGGCGTCATTACCTTTATGGCGTCACCTGTCAGATTTTCACCGATCACAAGAGTTTGAAGTATATATTTACTCAGAAGGAGTTAAATATGCGACAGAGACGGTGGTTGGAACTAATCAAGGATTATGATATCGAGATCCTTTACCACCCGGGCAAGGCGAACGTTGTCGCCGACGCCTTGAGTCGTAAGTCCGTTCAGGAGCAGATGCTTGCTCATTTCACAGTTCAGAAGGAGCTTCAGCAGGAATTCCTTAGACCCGAGATCGAGGTGCAGCCTCGGCGGAGTCAGGGACAGCTTTGTATGTTAGAGATTTCATCGTCACTTGAGGAGAAAATCAGGGAGAATCAGGGTTCAGACCCAGCATTGTTGTGCATCCGTGAGGATGTGGCTCAGGGGAAAGCCCCTGGATTCGTGGTCTACGAGGATGGACTTTTGAGATTTAAGAATCGGTTGTGCGTACCGGCGAATGACGAGTTGAAAAACTCGATTTTTAGAGAAGCTCATGCTACCCCTTATTCTGTTCATCCGGGGTCTAGCAAGATGTACAAGGACTTGAAACAAAATTATTGGTGGAGTAATATGAAGCGAGAAGTCGCAGAATTTGTTTCGAGATGCTTAACTTGTCAACAAGTCAAGATTGAACATCAGCGACCGGCGGGTATGCTGAAACCTCTCCCTATTCCAGAATGGAAGTGGGAAGACATTTCTATGGATTTCATCACGAGTTTGCCGACGAGTCGTCGTGGCATGAATACGATCTGGGTGATTGTGGACCGCTTAACTAAATCAGCTCATTTCCTTGAGATCAAGGATACATGGGGTCCCGAGAGACTTGCCCAGCTGTTCATCAAAGAGATAGTGAGACTGCACGGTACTCCTAAAAGTATCGTTTCCGATCGTGACGGACGGTTTGTGTCTCATTTTTGGAAATCACCATCGTGCCATGGGAACTCGGCTTAATCTCGATCTGCTTTTCACCCTCAGTCCGACGGACAATCAGAGAGAACCATTCAGAAATTAGAGGACATGTTGAGGGCATGCGTCCTCGATTGGAAAGACGATTGGGAAGCCCAACTACCATTGATCGAGTTCACGTATAATAATAGTTGGCATGCTTCCATTAAGATGGCACCTTACGAGGCCTTGTTGAGGCTGATTCTTTGAGTTCTAATGAGGTTGTTCATGATATGTCTTTATTATCTACCCATTCGAACTCTGCTTATTTTTTCATACCTTATAATTATTATATTCTTCCATTATTTTTTGGTTTCCCGCATAATTATTCTTACTCATTATTTTTGGCAACCAGGCATGAACCAAAGCCTCCCTTGTGGAATAAGAGGCTTATAGATTGCAAGAAGAGGGTATTTGGCAATCTCCCTAGAAAGAAGCCACGTTAATTTTTTATTTGCCACGTCGTGCTCAAGACGTAAAATAGAGCGCTTGATGGGAGGCAACCCATCCTTTTTACTTGCTTTCTAGTTAGTTGTTTTTATTGGATTTTTCGTTAATAATTTTTTTTCTTTGTTTTGTTATTTCGTTTGGATTCGTGTACTCTTGTTGGCCCTTCTTTCTTTAATATTTTGTTTAGATAACCGCAACGAGTTATTATTCTTCATATTCTAGTCTTTCTTGACTTAATGTCTACAGTTATTTCATGACTAGAGACTAAGTTTGGGGGTTCCTGGTGATGTTGGGCATTACTTGAAGTATGGATTGATAGACGATTCCACTCAGACATGTGCTGGCGTTCAAGAAGACATTTGGAATAAGATTCACTTTTCCTTATCTCTTTTATTTTCACATGAGTTTTATTGTTGATAATTTTATGTGTAGTGGAATAAATTGAAGCATGCGATATTTTCTAAATTTTTCTTGGTTATAAATTGCGATTTCATCATTGCTTTATTTTCTTGCATGCTGTTGATGGTTTTTGCAAACATGAATTTTTCGTGCTTCTTTTTGTGTAAAACTGATGTTATGATACTGATTTCTCTCTGAAGAAACGGTTGAGTTTTAATCGAGTTGTAGTCAGCGATATCTGTTTCTGTTAAGTATTCATTTAGGTCCAAATTTTTTTCATTTTTGTAGAAATCTTAGCAGATAAGAAAGGAGACTTACGTGTTTTCAAATCGCCGTCTATACGTTTGGTTACACTTTTCGCGTAGCTAGTCGTCCAGTAACATGAGTCTTGTGGGCACTTAAAGTGAGTTTAGAGTCGGACAGTTTTTCCCAAGAAAAAGTCGAGAATTTATACATGTTCTATGATGGGAAGTCTAGTAACCGGGGGTATTCACGTGACCCGTTGTTTACTCTCGCGTAAAACGACAACCCTGAATAGACTAATGATTTAGAAATATCGCATTACCGATGATGGGAAGCTTAGTAACCGGGGGTATTCACGTGACCCGTTGTTTACTCTCGCGTAAAACGGCAACCTTGACATGCGGGAATTGCTATTCGAGTTTTTTTCCGCTGTAGAGGGGAACTTAGTAACTAGAAGCATCCATGTGCCCCATGAGTGTCTTTTACGTCAAACGGTTCCCCAATACATGAGAATGGAAATCCACCCTAGGGTTATCCCGATGAAACATCCCGAGATCCGAAACTTAGTGGTTAACTCGAATCATATTATCGATCATACATAAGGGAATGCTGTTCGAGGTTTATTTTTGACGATGAAACTCTTGAATTTATGCCATTAGACTGTGGGACTGGGCGAGTTGGCTTGTTTACTCTAACCCTTCGTATTGGCGGTCGGTTAAATTCACGCTTGTTAATCTTTGAGCTTGATTTTCCTCATTAACGATTGGTTAGGGCTGAAAATGACTACTTTTTGAAATCAGTGTCCGTGACTGTGACTCACTAATACGATACTCGTATTATTCTTTGAGATTTTCAGGGTAGTATTGATTAAGTTGAGCACTATGGATTTGCACGATCATTCACGATACTTTTTATTTGAAAATTTATTTTTGCTTGATGACAAGCAAAGGCTCAAGTTTGGGGGTATTTGTTAGGCGTATTTTTATGCGCTTATTTATCATTAGTTTATATCCATTTTGAGCCTAAATCTGCATAAATGAGCTTTTAATGCACTATTCTTATATGTTTTGCAGGAAATTGGAGTCCGGAAGCCTAAACGACGAAAAACGGGCGAAAACGGCGATTTTTGGTCATGAGCCGCTGCACAAGGAAAGCGAGCCGCGGCACACGCACGGCACACAAAGAGAGCCGAGCAAACTGTACCGGGGGCCGCGGCACAAGGATGCTGAGCCGCGGCCCATGAAGAAAACATGCGCCCAGGCATCCGGCGCTGAAGGATAGGGGCCGCGGCACAGATTAAGTGAGCCGCGGCCCACGGGGTGGTCCTGCTACATTTGCTGTGTTTCTGGGCCGTTTCTGAGCCCGTTTTCAACCTAACCCACGGACGCGTTTTGGAGGCTGAGGAGAGCTATAAATAAACATTGAAGGTCAGAAAAAGAGGGGGGATCGATCGGATTGAAGACATCGTAGAGGGATTGAAGAACACAAGAAGAAGAGATTTGTGGGCGACGACAAGACCACGGATCCCTTACGGGTTTTTTTAATTTTTCCGCATCTTATTGTCTAGATCTATTCGAGTAGGATTGTGATTGTAGCCGATTACATGACGGTTTGATTTATTTATTTTTATTTCAACTCACTCGTTATTCGTATTGAATTGGATTCTTCTCACTCTTCTCAATACTTTTAATTGTCTGGCCAACAGTTTAATTGATTTGAATGTCTTTATGGATTCGGGAGATGAAATTTAGGCATAGTTCTTGTGAGAAAAATCATGATTGTCGTGAGATAGGGTAGGGATATACTTATGGGAATTGTGAAGCCTGTTTATTGTGGGAATTCATGAACTGTTTTAGCTATTAATTATCTAATTCGAATAGGGATATATCGAGTTAATAATTCTTAGTATTTTCTATCGATCTTGGGAAAGGCTTTAGAATGATTTAGGAATTCCTGGCTTACAATCAATTGAATAAAAGTGAATTGAATTACATAAAAATCATCCCTGATTATTTGAGGTGAAAATCATAATCCTACGCCCTTATTATTATTATTATTATTACTATTATTATTTTCTATTTATTTTTCTGTATTTGGTTTAGAAATAAATTCTATATAATTGTTCTTCAAATAAAATTACGAGTTGACTATATTTGTAATACCCAGTTGTAATTCATTCATTTTCGTTCAGTAATTTATCAGTCTGTAATTGTCACTCAGTAATGTTCACTCATTAATAATCACTCATCATTCATGATTCATCCATTTGCGTTCACTGTTGGCATATTGTAACCGTATATCAGTTACCGATCGTCATTTCATCTCCGTTTATAGATCGAGACAGGAGTATTATCATTTTTATCGTGATTGGTAGTCTTGTACTGGGAGTATCATATTTGGCTTGTGTTGGACTTGTTCACTTTCATATTCGTATGATATGTCGGATCATTCATCAGTCGTATCGAGGAATCAGAATTATTGGATTTTTCACCTTGTCCAGCATTGAGTTACGACCGTAAGGATTATAGGTTACGGCTGTAACAAGGGTTCGTTGATTTCAGGCCATTTTGGACGAACGGGACTTACGGCCGTAAGGTTTCGGAATACGGCCGTAAGTTGAGCAGGTACGGCCGTAAGGCTCGGCCGGTTACGGCCGTATGCTGCCCAGGCATTTTGGCCGAAGGCGAGTTACGGCCGTAAGGAGGGTTGGATACGGCCGTAAGTGGTATTCGTAAATTTCAGGTTTTGTCGGACAAGGGGGACTTACGGCCGTAAGGGTTGCGGCATACGGCCGTAAGACGAGGAAGGTACGGCCGTAAGGCTTGGCCGGATACGGCCGTACGCTACAGGCAGGTGCCTGGTCATTTTCGACGAAGGGGGCTTACGCCCGTAAGTTTGGCCGAATACGGCCGTATCATCCGAGTTACGCCCATAAGGTGTGCGGGTACGGCCGTAAGGATGTCGACAGATGTTTTTGACGAAGGCGAGTTACGCCCGTAACTTCAGAGCGATTCTGCCGTAAATCAGCCGGCGAGTTTTGGGCCAAGCGAGTTACGACCGTATGAGTTGGCCGGTTACGGCCGTAAGGCCGTTGACCTGGGATGTTACGGCCGTATGAAGGCCGAGTTACGGCCGTAACTTCCGGCAGTATATAATGTAATATCCGGAATTTCTACTACAGCTGTTTGAAATTATTTTATCTGAGTTATATTGTACACCGTGGAATCTGTACAGTAGGGATAAAATAAATAAAGGACTGAGATGTCAGTATCGGTATAATTGTCGTATCTGGTCGATAGTTACATTTGAGGATATCGTGTATCAGGTTATCGTACTTTCGATATAGAGTATATCGTATAAGAATATTATTGGATTCAGTGTTTGTGTTCAGTGTGTCTCATGTTCGTTTTTGGTACGTCAAGATGTTGGACAGAAATTGCGGAAAATGGCTAAGTGTTCATTAGCGCACGCTACTGGGTACAGGTAGCGCACGCTACGAAGTATTGATAGCGTACGCTAAGAGGTTCGGTTACGTACGCTAAGGAGGACCCCTAACGTACGTAACGACTTGCTGGGTTAGTTCCGGAAGGTGACTGATAGGTAGGCCCAGGTTGATTTTTATATTCAGTTAGCGCACGCTAACGTATGTTGGTTAGCGCACGCTAACATCAGATCGCCAATAATGGAATCTTAGCTTTCGGCAGGTGGACCCGGCCACTTGCGACGCGTATCCAGATAAGGTCAGCGGGTGTTTGTCATGTAGGGCTAGCGCACGCTAAACCGTATGGCTAGCGCACGCTAATTCCAGATCGGTCAAAGGAATCCCGATAATCGCGGATGCTTTCGGCATGTGGGGGCACGAGTGGTAGGTGTGTACTGTAGCTAGTCAACTTTGGATAGCGCACGCTAAGGTAAATGACTTGCGTACGCTAAGCAGGATGTTTTACGTACGTTAATGCATGGGCATTACGTACGTAAGCTAGTTTACGAAGCGAGGCAGTAGCCTCTGGGCTTCGATAGCGCACGCTAACAAAGTCAGTTAGCGCACACTAAGGCGGTAGCGCACGCTAAACATGAGATGTTAGCGCACGCTAATAATGAATTTTATAAAAAGGGGACAGAAGGGTGCTGAGAAGCATTTCGTCATTTTTCTTCTTTCAGTCGAGAGAGAGAGAGAGTTGGGATATATTTGAGGTTCCCAAACAATGTATAATGATAATCTTTAACAATATTAGATTGAGAGCTTGGATTCAAGCCTTGTTCTTCAAGTTGTTCATGATTCTTTGGATGGAGTTCTAGTGTTCTTCTTTTTGGTTCATCTAAACCAGGTAATATTCGTATTCCTTCGTTAGTGGTTCGTTTTCTTGGATGATTTCATGCAAGGAGCATGTTGGATAATCATATGATGATGTTATATGAGATTCAATGGAATTTTGATAAGAGTTTCGGATGTTAGTTAAGATTCTTCATACCATAAGGATGTTAATTCATTCAACCCGATCTAAGAAGGATTTCTGAATCTTGGTAATTATATTGGTCGATTTAGATGAGATGAATCATGATACTAGGTTGAATTCCAGATTTAGCATGATACGATCCTTGTTATCGAGTCGGTTTGATTGTTGATGTTGTTATTGATATATGGACATTGACATGATCATTGTGATAATTATGGGGTCGTTTATCTTCAAGAGATATGGAGATTTATGTCTCCCTTCATTCGGATTCGTAGTCGCAAGATGTCAGTCGATGTTGGAATGCATGCCACTGTACAGCATTAGCGCACGCTAAGCTTACTGGCTAGCGCACGCTAACGGGATAACTTAGCGCACGCTACTTTATGCGTTTAACGTGCGCTAAGTAGGCAGACAGTGCAGTATTTTTGTGTTTTGATTATGAATTCGTGATGGTTTGACTTGGTTGGTTCTGACTGTGTTTATTCGAGGTTGTGTTGAACCGTTGAGTTCGATTGGTTAGTGTTGTCGGTTGTTGATTGTTATTGGATATGTGTTGTTTGATTTCTTCGATAGGTTGAGATTATTGATCGGTGATTATAACCGGATATTGCGGTCGTGTTCGAGTATGTCCATTGTATTGCTTTTGATCGGGGCTGAGGAGCTCGTAGACAAAGGCAATGTGTTCGGCAGCAGCTTCGTGGTATCAGTATCGAGGCAAGTTATTACTTGCTCAGTTATAATATTTAATGAATGGTTTCAGTTTTATTTCGTTCATAATGCATATAGCGATGATTATTATTGTGAACTCTGGGTATTCGGATCGCATATCGTTCTTTCGATTCTGGGAGGTAAATCATAATGTATATGCTTTATCTCAGTTATTGGTATGTTCGAGTATCGAGGTTACATTAAGGTAAAGACGAGGATATGAGTATCTGCAGTCCATGGTACGTTTGGGTTGCCGAGCATTGCGGATAATATTCGGTGGTGATTTGGCATCGAGATTGCTTCCGAAGGACTTGGGTCAAGTATTCAGGATTTATTCGGTTTAGTGTCGATGATGTTGATCATGCAGGTTGTCATTCATGTTGCTGAACATGAGGTCGTCCTAGTTGTTTCATCATAGTGTCGTTCATGTTTTGATTCATATGTTGTTCACGTTGATGAACATATTGATTTGCATATGTGTATGCATATTGTGTTGCCTATGTTGTGTAAATAATCCGATGGGATTATGAGGATCTATGCTGAGGGCGCTGGATCGAATGTCCACCATGCGTTGGTTCGACGGGATCATCATGGGGATCTATGCTGAGGGCGCTGGATCGTTGGACAGGTTTTCCACCATGCGTTGGTTCGACGGGATCATCATGGGGATCTATCTTTGAGCGCCGGATCGTTGGATTACCAGTATTGTGTTGATGGAATCTTGTGAATTCGCATCATTGATTTTATCATGTGTTGTTGTTCATATGTGTATTGTTGGTTATCCACCTTATGCCGATCCGATAGGATCAACAAAGGGATCTATCTTTGAGGGCGCTGGATCGTCGGATTTCCATTGAGTATACATCATTGTTATTGTTGTGAGCATATTGACGTGGTCATATGAGTATGCATTTGTAGGTCTTGTGTTAGGACCGTGTTCGTATTGCATTGATCTGATCTCGGATTAGACTGATATGATGTCGTGGCACATCATATCTCGAGGTATGTTCCGTATTTCCTTGGTATTTGTCTTTGATGGACAATCGGTTATCGTTTTGGGATTTGATGATGTTATTCGACGGATCGTATTGGTCATTAATGGTATATTTCCGTATCGTGAGTTGGTGATGATAGTTTGAGAATCTTGAGTATTGTTTGAGGTACAATACAGATATTATGTTCGAGTTTATTGGTTAATCGAGTACGAGATGTGAAATGTGATAATGGTTATTCTGATGAGAATTACTTGAGTAAGCAAAGTTATGGCGGTAAGATTACGCTGGTCGTATTCTTATGTTGTATTCTCATTGGTATGTTATTATTAATGTGATGTGACGGTTATCATTGTTGGATATTATGGCTGACCCCGTCGTGGGATTTCTTTTTAGGTTCTCGGAGTATCGAGCTTGTAGCGGTCGTGAAGAGATGAGCTTCCCGGAGGATACTGGCTAGGACATGTTCTGTGCATTGAGTTTCTTGATCGGTTCTTGTATTCCGCTGCTAGAGTATCTTTGTGGTTGGCCTTTTTACGCTGCGTGAGTATTTTGAAATGCTCTTTTGGTATCTGGTAACTGAGGTTACTTTGGAAATCGTTTTCTAAACTTTTGAGTGTCGGCTGTTTGGCCTTGCGATTTCAAATGAGTTTTTACGACGGTTTTTGATAAATGGATTTTATAAGTCTTTGTGAATTTTTAAAGATAGTACCGTCGTTGGCCTCTTGGGCATTTGTAAATGTTTGCGAAAATTTCTTTTAGCCTTGTGGGTTCCATCTCGGGGCCCACGGCGCTGTAATATTTCCGGTTAAATCTGGGGGTGTTACAGAGTATGGTATCGGAGTTTAGGTTGAGAAAACCTAGACATTTGGGTCGAGTTGGGTCGTGTTTTTGTTGCGTCATTCGAGTTGTCGATTGACAAATATTAGAGCCGTGAGTCTTTGTTGTTCACTCAGGCTTGTGCGTTATCGGATTTTCCAGTATTGTACTGGGCTTGTTATAACTTTTCCAAATGATGTTAACGAGATTCTCTGGAATGAGATGTATTGTGTTCTTGAGTCGAACTGATTTGGCAAACGTGTTTTGAAAATATCCATGTCGAGTATTTTCTAGAGTCGAGACATGTGCCAGTATCACGGGGAATCATCGGTTTCACGATCTGTAAGTATTTGGATTTTTGAATTTCATTGAGATTTATTGCCGTTCTAAGTTGATATGTTTTGAGATTCAGCAGATATCATGCGTTACAGTATGAGATTTCAGAGTGGGACAGGATTGATGATCTTGAGAAACTATGATTTTGGAAATCAGTACGTTGGTTAGATTTTGGAACGGAATTGTGCATTTGGGGAGAAATATTGTGCATGGTTGAGAAGAACATGTAGCATGTTAATTCATTTTGAGATATATGAACTGCTTTTGATCATTTGAAAATGATACCTTTCAAAATGAATGTTTTACGGATGTTTTACGGAAAATGATTTTGGGCCGAGACCCAATCGATTTTGAAATAGTTTTGTAACTCAGGACTTGGAGTCCGAAAAGAGTTTTCTACTTTTTAAACTTCTTGTAATGCGGAACAAGATACGGGCTGAGACCCTAATGTTTCAAAAGAAAGCTTTTCTGTTTTCTAAAACTCCCGAGATTTGTAAAACTCTTTATCAATCGTTTATTTATTTTGTTCCTACCTTTTGAGGTTTTTGGTTTACTTGTTCAAATGGAACTTCTCGGGAAGTCTTTCGTCGTGTTTGATTTGTTGATTTGTTTCAATGTTTTGTCATATCATATTTGAGGTGATCCAGGATGGATTAAGGAATGACGTTGCGAGTAGTATGTGGAGAGGAGTTTTTATCAGAGTCTATATATTTGAGATTTTGGAACTCTATCGTGTGGTTTTCCGATGGAATATCAGTGGATATTGGTGACGAACCGAAGTGGTATACAGGAGTATGGATATGCACAAGCATTTGCATAAATTCCATTTTATTTAATCGTGTCTATTCGAAAAGAATTTTTATCGAGAACTTGGCACCAGCGAGCCGATTTAATTTTTAAAATTAATTTCGTGGTCTTACGAAAACTTATGTTTGAGTTTTCGAACTCCTGAAAGAACTTTCGAAAATTGTCTTCGTGACAAGAATATATGATTTCAAACTGGCTTTGGAAATGTGATTGATGTACATACGCATTTAGTGCATCGGGCATATCATATCGAGGGTACAAGGAAAAGAGATTCAAAGTTTAGTATGGTAGATTGGTTATGCAAGGATGATCGGTTGTTTGATCAGATAAGAGAAATATACTGCGTGTTGTAGATTCATGTGTAGGATGTAAATTTGGAACTTTGGACTTTGTAAAACCGGGACATACGTGCTATGTGAGTCCATGGGTGCGGTAGTAGCGCAATCTTACCATAGTGATCTTTGAATGATTTCTTTGTAAGTGTAAATTTGGGGATGGTGACCCCATGCTGGTTGTTTTGGATATTGAGTGGTCGTTCCCACTCCTTGTATGAATTGATATGTTCGTCGATTTGCGATTCGTTATTCGTATGTCGAGGGAAATGTTCGTCAGTTGGGTATGTTTATTGAGATCTACTGTACGTGATTGATTTGTCGTTTTGAGAATGTTATTCTTTCGTATATCCATTTACGTAGTTACGTGTTGATCGTGTTGGAGTTTACCGTGTGAAGGTATTCTCGATTTTCGTTGATCGTTCGTCGGTAATATTGGAGTTTATCACGTTGATGATATTCTCGAGTGTGTTTTGACCTCGGTTGGTCATATTGGAATTTATCATGTCGATGATAAATTCGATTGATTGTTGATCATTGTTGGTGATCATCGGCGTTCGGATTTTGTGTCTGTGTCTCGTGATTCGTGTCGTTTTGGGTAGTTGTTTCACAGATATATCGGATATTATTCGTTTTATCGGAATTGGAATTTGATCATGTGATCAGGCAAACAGGATTTGTCACGGATAGATTATTTCATCTGACAATGATATAATTTTGTTGAGACTCAAGGAATCGTGATTGTAAGCGTATTGGGACTGTACAGTGAGATCACTTGCCAGTATCTCAGGAGATCGTCGACCTGCATATTGTAAGTGTACTCTCTTGGTTATTCAGTAATGATGATGATTTATCGTTGTCGTGATGGCTTGGGATATTTTGGTTGAACGGTATGTTTGTTTGTTTTTATGACGGATTGCAAGTTTCGAGGACGAAACTTATTTTAAGTGGTGTAGAATGTAATATCCGGAATTTCTACTACAGCTGTTTGATATTATTTTATCCGAGTTATATTGTACAGCGTGGAATCTGTACAGTAGGGATAAAATAAATAAAGGACTGAGATGTCAGTATCAGTATAATTGTCGTATCTGGTCGATAGTTACATTTGAGGATATCGTATATCAGGTTATCGTACTTTCGATAGAGAGTATATCGTATAAGAATATTATTGGATTCAGTGTTTGTGTTCAGTGTGTCTCATGTTCGTTTTTGGTACGTCAAGATGTTGGACAGAAATTGCGGAAAATGGCTAAGTGTTCATTAGCGCACGCTACTGGGTACAGGTAGCGCACGCTACGAAGTATTGATAGCGTACGCTAAGAGGTTCGGTTACGTACGCTAAGGAGGACCCCTAACATACGTAACGACTTGCTGGGTTAGTTCCAGAAGGTGACCGACAGGTAGGCCTGTGTTGATTTTTATATTCAATTAGCGCACGCTAACGTATGTTGGTTAGCGCACGCTAACATCAGATCGCCAATAATGGAATCTTAGCTTTCGGCGGGTGGACCCGGCCACTTGCGACGCGTGTCCAGATAAGGTCAGCGGGTGTTTGTCATGTAGGGCTAGCGCACGCTAAACCGTATGGCTAGCGCACGCTAATTCCAGATCGGTCAAAGGAATCCCGATAATCGCGGATGCTTTCGGCATGTGGGGGCACGAGTGGTAGGTGTGTACTGTAGCTAGTCAACTTCGGATAGCGCATGCTAAGGTAAATGACTTGCGTACGCTAAGCAGGATGTTTAACGTACGTTAATGCATGGGCATTACGTACGTAAGCTAGTTTACGAAGCGAGGCAGTAACCTCTGGGCTTCGATAGCGCACGCTAACAAAGTCAGTTAGCGCACGCTAATAATGAATTTTATAAAAAGGGGACAGAAGGGTGCTGAGAAGCATTTCATCATTTTTCTTCTTTCAGTCGAGAGAGAGAGAGAGTTGGGATATATTTGAGGTTCCCAAACAATGTATAATGATAATCTTTAACAATATTAGATTGAGAGCTTGGATTCAAGCCTTGTTCTTCAAGTTGTTCATGATTCTTTGGATGGAGTTCTAGTGTTCTTCTTTTTGGTTCATCTAAACCAGGTAATCTTCGTATTCCTTCGTTAGTGGTTCGTTTTCTTAGATGATTTCATGCAAGGAGCATGTTGGATAATCATATGATGATGTTATATGAGATTCAATGGAATTTTGATAAGAGTTTCGGATGTTAGTTAAGATTCTTCATACCATAAGGATGTAAATTCATTCAACCCGATCTAAGAAGGATTTCTGAATCTTGGTAATTATATTGGTCGATTTAGATGAGATGAATCATGATACTAGGTTGAATTCCAGATTTAGCATGATACGATCCTTGTTATCGAGTCGGTTTGATTGTTGATGTTGTTATTGATATATGGACATTGACATGATCATTGTGATAATAATGGGGTCGTTTATCTTCAAGAGATATGGAGATTTATGTCTCCCTTCATTCGGATTCGTAGTCGCAAGATGTCAGTCGATGTTGGAATGCATGCCACTGTACAGAATTAGCGCACGCTAAGCTTACTCGCTAGCGCACGCTAACGGGACAACTTAGCGCACGCTACGTTATGTGTTTAATGTGAGCTAAGTAGGCAGACAGTGCAGTATTTTTGTGTTTTGATTATGAATTCGTGATGGTTTGACTTGGTTGGTTCTGACTGTGTTTATTCGAGGTTATGTTGAACCGTTGAGTTCGATTGGTTAGTGTTGTCGGTTGTTGATTGTTATTGGATATGTGTTGTTTGATTTCTTCGATAGGTTGAGATTATTGATCGGTGATTATAACCGGATATTGCGGTCGTGTTCGAGTATGTCCATTGTATTGCTTTTGATCGGGGCTAAGGAGCTCGTAGACAAAGGCAATGTGTTCGGCAGTAGCTTCGTGGTATCAGTATCGAGGCAAGTTATTACTTGCTCAGTTATAATATTTAATGAATGGTTTCAGTTTCATTTCGTTCATAATGCATATAGCGATGATTATTATTGTGAACTCTGGGTATTCGGATCGCATATTGTTCTTTCGATTCTGGGAGGTAAATCATAATGTATATGCTTTATCTCAGTTATTGGTATGTTCGAGTATCGAGGTTACATTAATGTAAAGACGAGGATATGAGTATCTGCAGTCCATGGTACTTTTGGGTTGCCGAGCATTGCGGATAATATTCGGTGGTGATTTGGCATCGAGATTGCTTCCGAAGGACTCGGGTCAAGTATTCAGGATTTATTCGGTTTAGTGTCGATGATGTTGATCATGCAGGTTGTCATTCATGTTGCTGAACATGAGGTGGTCCTAGTTGTGTCATCATAGTGTCGTTCATGTTTTGATTCATATGTTGTTCATGTTGATGAACATATTGATTTGCATATGTGTATGCATATTGTGTTGCCTAGGTTGTGTAAATAATCCGATGGGATTATGAAGATCTATGCTGAGGGCGCTGGATCGAATGTCCACCATGCGTTGGTTCGACGGGATCATCATGGGGATCTATGCTGAGGGCGCTGGATCGTTGGACAGGTTTTCCACCATGCGTTGGTTCGACGGGATCATCATGGGGATCTATGCTGAGGGCGCTGGATCGTTGGATTACCAGTATTGTGTTGATGGAATCTTGTGAATTCGCATCATTGATTTTATCATGTGTTGTTGTTCATATGTGTATTGTTGGTTATCCACCTTATGCTGATCTGATAGGATCAACAAAGGGATCTATGCTGAGGGCGCTGGATCGTCGGATTTCCATTGAGTATACATCATTGTTATTGTTGTGAGCATATTGACGTGGTCATATGAGTATGCATTTGTAGGTCTTGTGTTAGGATCGTGTTCGCATTGCATTGATCTGATCTCGGATTAGACTGATATGATGTCGTGGCACATCATATCTCGAGGTATGTTCCGTATTTCCTTGGTATTTGTCTTTGATGGATAATCGGTTATCGTTTTGGGATTTGATGATGTTATTCGACGGATCGTATTGGTCAGTAATGGTATATTTCCGTATCGTGAGTTTGTGAAGATAGTTTGAGAATCTTGAGTATTGTTTGAGGTACAATACAGATATTATGTTCGAGTTTATTGGTTAATCGAGTACGAGATGTGAAATGTGATAATGGTTATTCTGATGAGAATTACTTGAGTAAGCAAAGTTATGGTGGTAAGATTACGCTGGTCGTATTCTTATGTTGTATTCTCATTGGTATGTTATTATTAATGTGATGTGACGGTTATCATTGTTGGATATTATGGCTGACCCCGTCGTGGGATTTCTTTTTAGGTTCTCGGAGTATCGAGCTTGTAGCGGTCGTGAAGAGATGAGCTTCCTGGAGGATACTGGCTAGGACATGTTCTGTGCATTGAGTTTCTGATCGGTTCTTGTATTCCGCTGCTAGAGTATCTTTATGGTTGGTCTTTTTCCGCTGCGTGAGTATTTTGAAATGCTCTTTTGGTATCTGGTAACTGAGGTTACTTTGGAAATCGTTTTCTAAACTTTTGAGTGTCGGCTGTTTGGCCTTGCGATTTCAAATGAGTTTTTACGACGGTTTTTGATAAATGGATTTTATAAGTCTTTGTGAATTTTTAAAGATAGTACCGTCGTTGCCCTCTTGGGCATTTGTAAATGTTTGCGAAAATTTCTTTTAGCCTTGTGGGTTCCATCTCGGGGCCCACGGCGCTGTAATATTTCCGGTTAAATCTGGGGGTGTTACATATAAGGACCCGGCCGGGACTTTTTATTCATTTTCATCCTTTTCTTCTTTTTGTTCCGAGAGAGAGACTTGAGGGAGGGATTTATCCATCATCAATCATTTGAGTGTGTAATTTTCATCATCTTCATTCATTTGGGAAGCTTGGATACTCGTTTTAACTCGTGTTCATCGGATCGAAGTGGTTGGATCTTCAAGAGGTAATTTCTTCAACATCTTGGATTTCGATTTTGTGTTGAGATATGATGTTTTGGACGTTATAATCATGTTATATGAAGGGATATGTATATGATTATGAGTTTGTATAAAGATTCATTGGATTATTGAGGGATTATTCAAGAACCCTTTGAATATCGAGTTGGAATTGGGGGTTTTCGATTAATTGTTGTTGAAATCACGATTGTGGATATTCATGATGGATTATTGATCATATGGAAGATGTTTTGTTGGTTTGAAACACTTCTTGGGGATTTGATGTGGGTATTTTTGAGGTTTGGTTATAAACAATCGAAGTTTGGCCACAAAGTGTTCGATATAATGCCCCAATGAACTTGGTTTAATCGTATCGACGTTTTGAGTTCGTTATATTCGTGTTTGATTCGTATATTGAACGGATTGTTGGTAATTGTATTATTCAAGGTTGTTCGAGCGACCGATATCTCAATTAGGACGTTGTTCGTGGAAGGATAATTGTCACCGGTGTTGTGTAAGTTAATTCTTACTCGGTTAAAAGGATATTCATTCCTTTTGTTGTTGTTCATTCATAATCATAACTCATTCATCATTGTATTAACCGTATCAAAACTTGTCATTGTCAATTAATCACTTCAGTCACAAGGAACGACGGTTCCAATCATTTCATTGAGCTATCATTCATTTCACTATCATTTCGTCTCGGTGAGTCATTATTCGTTTCCGATGTCACTTTTGTTATATCGTGGCATTCCGGGTCATACTGGCGTGCCGGTTGGTATGTGTAGGATTTTCATATCGGGCACATTTAAGTCGTGTGTTGGTTGTTGGCCTCACATTGGACTGTGCACACGAGTCGATTGCTTCGTGAGACTGATTAGGTACAAGACCACACATGTATTCGATCGATACTCGTTGGTGGCTTGTGAACGGACACATTTCCATCCCGGGCGTAGTGTGGCGCCACCCTTTGAGCCGTACTGTTAGTTGATTCATACAGCATGTTTGATTACGTATGTTTTCAACAAGATTGGGTTATAATCTAACTGATTCATTTTGATCGAACTTGTGGTTTATACTACATACATATGATTGTGTTTATTCAACTCTCGAGGATTGTTGTTCTGTGTAACTGACCCCGTTTGGCGATATTGTTTTTCAGGTCATGGCAAGGCAAAGGCACGGGGAGAGCACGTTGACGGCGAGGAGTCCCAATGATACTAGAAGGGGGCCCCAGTCTTTTCAGTCATTTATGTTTCCTTCATTTATTCCGCTGCAGACATTCCGTTTGAATACTCATTTCACTTAGTGTTGTATATTTTATAGATAAAATATACATGTATTCTGAAATATCCTGGATGTGTTGTATGAAACTCCTCATCGGAGTAATTATTGTTGTCATGTGGTTCGGTACTACATTTACCCTGTGTAATTCATCAGTTTTCATTCGCCTGGTGGGTCCCAGTCGGGGATCCACGGCACTGTAATATCCGCCTAGTTTGGGGTGTTACAATATTTTGGTACTTAGTGAAATCAGTCCTCGAGAGAACGATATCTTACTTATCACTTTATTACTTGTTGACACCGTGCACTTGCATCATAGTGTGAGGGATTTCCTTACAACAATAATAAAGGTCGAGTTACTCATGTATAACACATTAATTAATTAAAAGCTGTCCGTAGCTTAAATTAATTAATGGACATGGAATATCTTAAACATGGTAAATAATTAATTCAAAAAGGAGCCCAATTTCGTAATTTAGGATTTTGTAGGAAGTGCAATATCAACCTTTTAGTGGACTAAGTTGATATTAATAGAGTCTTAATATTAGGAAGAGTCATAATATTGGAAAGAAGATATCTATTGGGAGTCCTTACCATATCCTCCTTAAGGTCTCTAGAGTAGCCCAAAACACCTATATATAGGACTACAAGGGAGGCCGATTTTTCCATCATTATTGAAGCAAGAAAATCGATTTTTTTTTTGTGTGTGTGTGTGTGTGTGTGTTTAATTGTGGATCTTGACTTATGTCTTGGATTCCACAATTTAGTTAACACAATATTTTTCTAAAATACCAAAATATTCAAGAAAAATAGAGAGAACAAAAATTGTGAGTTTCTTGAGAAGATAATTCGGCCGATCCATTACAGTCCAAGTTTAGTCCGGTAGATTGTTGCCCACACGACATCCGGACATAGGCGGGATATGCTCTAGAAGATCTTGAGGTAGAAATACAAGAAGATCGGAGAGGAGTACGAAGAGGAGATAAATCGACCAAAAGGGATCTCCTACCACTTCGCGTCAAAGGTATAAATTACCGACTCCCATGCATAAATATGTATATTTAATTGTTTTTTAATCTATTTATTTAATTAATTGACAAGCCTAAATAGATCCGATTTTTATGTTGGTTAGTTTATAAAACCTTTCACAAAATAATTTCCACCAACTCGCTTCCGCTGCGTTTTATATTTTAACAGGATGATCTCTGATAATATTCTTTAAAGCCATGAGTTGGTAAAGGGATACAGTAGGAAGAACATATCACCAAGATGTATGGTGAAGGTTGATTTGCAAAAAGCTTATGACTCTGTTGAATGGCCAATTATCTATCATCTTATGCTGGAGTTGGGCTTTCCTTACGTATTTGTGACTTGGGTTATGGCTTGTTTGAAGACTGTGAGTTATACAAAAAAATGCCTGAGGCAAGGTGATCTAATTTCACCATATCTGTTTGTAATTTGCATGGAGTATAAAAATAGATGTCTCCATGAGCTTACAACACAGAAGCAGTTTCACTTTCATCCGAGATGCAAAAGGATGGGATTTATCCATGTCTATTTTGCGGATGATCTGCTCTTATTCACTAGAGGTGATGTGGAATCTGTGAAACAATTGCTTCAAACTTTCAGGAAATTTTCAGAGGCTTTCGGATTAAAGGCTAATCAAATGAAGAGCTGCATCTATTTTGGAGGAGTTGAGGATAATGTGAAAGAGGAGATATTACAGCTTACGGGAATGACTCAAGGTATGTTACCTTTTAAGTACTTGGGGGTACCTTTATCTTCTCAGAAACTATTAGTTGGGCAGTATACCCCTCTCATAAAGAAGATTCTTGCAAGGATAGTATGTTGGTCAGCTAAAATGCTATCATATACTGGTAGAGTTCGATTGATTAAATCTGTGCTATTTGGTGTTCAAATGTATTGGAGCCAAATTTTTATCTTGCCAAAGAAGGTCATCCAACTTATAGCTTGTAGAACCTTCTTATGGACTGGAAAAGATGATGTCTCTAAGAGGGCATTAGTGGCCTGGGAGGAGATATACAAACCAGTGCATGCAGGAGGTTTGGGGATCATTAATGTTGAGATTTAGAACAAAGCTGCCATCTGCAAGCTCCATTGGAATGTGGAACAGAAGAAATATAAGATATGGATATGATGGCTACATGGGTTCTATATAAAAGGAAGATATGTATATGAGATGAATATACCAAAACAGAGTGCATGCTAATCAGGAAGATTTTTGGAGCTAGAGAATACTTAAAAAAAAATGGCTGATGGTAAGGAATGGCTGCAACAAATAAACTTCTCCATTGGGAAGTTGTACAAAGCTATGATGGGGGAAGGTAGACCTGTCAACTGGAGCAGATTGATGTGTCATAATCGAGCTCCACCAAAGTGCCTATTTGTGAGCTGGCTACTTATGCAGGGAAGCTTGGTAACATGTGAATATCTACGGAGGATAGGAATTGTGGTGGATAGTGTTTGTTGCTTTTGTAAACAAGCAACTGAAACTCTAGATCATTTGTTTTTTTGGATGTGTTGAGACAGGGAGGGTGTGGAGAGAGGTGACTACATGGAGTGATAGAGGAAGAATAAGGAAGGAGTGGTGTTAGGAAAAATAATATCTCCTTATGCAGGACAAAGAATGGGGTGCAGTGCATGTACAAATGTGTTTTTGCAGTGGTGATATATCATATCTGGAAAGAACGCAATCAAAGGAGAATGCAGGGGAGTGAATCTGATATAGATCGATTGATATATAGTTGTAAAGTTGTAATAGCTAGTGGAGTGCAGAAAGATGAGAGATTAAGGAAAATGCTAGCACAATTAGAGTAGAGAGGCTGAAGGGTTTGTAGTTTTTGAGCTGTAACACAGACACACATTTTGGTGAATGAATAAATTCTATTTACCAGAAAAAAAGAACTTAGATTTAAGATTCATATTGTCTACATAAAAATAAATTATAATATTTATTTAATTTTAATAACTAAAAAAGTAAAAAACATGATGCAAACACACACGTATATTAGGACTTAATCACATATTACTTTCGTCCCCATATTTATTTCTACCTCTTTTTTTGGTATGTACCCCAAATTTATTCATATAGTAGATACTAATTAACTTAACATTACACTAATGTGAGACTTTTTCCCCAATTATATTACACTTCATGGTACATTCAATAATTTTTATTAAGATCCCTATCGAAAATCCTCAAGAATAAATTTAGGGGATAGATAGAATATTTTTTAAGTAAAAGAAGGTTCTGTCTGGTGCATCTCACGGGCGAACATCTAGTTGTTGGAAAAAAGATATTGTTTTAATTAAGTTTTTGGTGACTAAAAATCTAATTTGTAATCCTGGATTAATTTAGGTTTCAAATAAGTATGCATCATATTTAACTTTTTTAAATTAATATTTAGTGAGTGGAAACTAATGAGTTAATTATTTGAAAATTATTTGAATTGAACGATAATACGAAAAAAATTCATCTCATATTTATTTGAATTGAATGAGATATGAAAAACTTCCACCCACATTGAATTGCCATGAAGTTTAAGAAGATTAATGATTGGTGAGTATGTAACATTGACCAAAGATTATGCTTCTGAAAGTGGCTCGGCCACATGCACGTCGATCTGGACGGTTTGGATAGGATTGACCTTGGTCGTGGGCCTTGGATATTGATATCTTTGGTTCAGAAGAGTTCTCTTCTAACTCTTCTCGTGACTGTTTAATCACCTCTTTTATATGACTATTGGAATGAAATAGTATATAGTTATGAAATACTAATTATTTCTTAAATATATCTACATTGAGCAGTTACATGGTCAGGTAACACCATTAATATGTTGTTGATGGCTTGATGCCCACGTTCTATCTTGAAAATACTATATATATGTAGACAACATACAGGACTAGAACATACTACGTTCTTCAAAGCATTCACTCTCAAGCATACATACACTTTTCTCAATTCTCGCGCTTTTGCAATTTATCGGAGCTTCATTCTCTGGTGTGCTACAGATTCAAAAAAGTTTGGATTGTATCTTTGGGGACACTGCATCGGATCCGTGAGCACTATATGAGACATATTTGTCTTGTGAAAATATTGTCTCGACTTGGATGTTCTATATTTTCAGTAACATTTTATGCATTTTATTTTCTATTTCCAGTTTATATCTTGTAATGAAATTGTAAGAACGGTAGTACTGTTTAGTAGACTCATTCTCCCATTTCTAACTTTCCAATCAGATCGAAATTTTATCCAACCCTCGCCAGACAATTAATCGTGATGTCTACTAGTCTAAACGATACCTCTTCTGTAATATCTGGATTAATTATTGAGTATTTTTTTATGTAATTGAACCCTGTATTATTCAGATTGGTGATATCGATAATCGAAGAATGATATTTCTAGTATTTGTATCCTAGTATATGATTATAGAAACATGTAAATTTTCTCATGCAAATACGTGATAACGCTAAGAATGTAGCTTAACGTACGTTATCTGCCAAAGCTAGCATACGCTACGAATGAAGCGTAGCGTACGTTAGGCAGTCAATAATTGAGCTGGATGGATAGCACATGCGCCAGCCGGATATGGGTCCGGATAAGATTCCCGCGGATGAACCTGGACACTTTTGAAGTCAACGATTGTTAACGTACGCTAAGGAATGTGTCTAGCGTACGCTAATGGGTGATTCTTACGTATGTAACCTGATGGTATAGCGTACGTAATCGTGTACAGAATGAGAACAGTTAACTATTGGTGACAATAGCGTACGCTAAGTTTATTGGGTAGCGTACGCTAAGAGACTAACGTACATTATGCATGAAGGCTAACGTACGTTAAGGTCAGAAAATTATAAATAAGACATCACCCCATTTCATTTCATTCATTTCTTTCACTGGTTTTCAACACACTTCGTGCCCAGAGAGATCCCAGCCACCTTATACACCTTTAGAACACCTTTTATTGATCATTGAAGATTGGAGAATACTTGTACTTGATCATTGAAGTGGAGAATCATTTTGGATTGACACACAAGCAACCGGAGTTGGATTCTACATATTGTCTCGGTGTTTTCTTCATCTTAAGGTATGTTAATACTATCTCCAACCTTGGATTCGTGTTCTTAAGGATATTATGATCATGCTATCAAGATATTAAGTTCCATTGATGAATCATTCAACCAAACATCATATTTAGAAGTTGGCATGATTATGCTTAGGATTTCATTGTTGAAAACATCATAGTTGGAATCCTTTTATGTCAAATGATGAGAGTAATGTTCTGAGATTGATTATCCGTATTGAATAGCGTTGCCATATTAATCGTAGACTTGGAGTTGATATCACTTTTGTTAAACGGACTTAAGAAAGAATCATAGAAGGTTGTATCCTTTCTTATAAGTTGGATTTGTTAGTTCATCTTTAAAATGAAGTCTGAATGTAATGATGATATTGGAATCTAGCGCATCAACCTTAGATCACCGAACTTCACATGAGAATTGTAATCGAAATTGAATATGGTGTTGTGATGATATACGTATCCTTGAATTTTGAAGATGTTTGAATCCGTCAGATCATTTATAATTGTATGAGCATGTTATGTATGGGGATAAGGTACATTACTCACTTAGTATTTCGTAAGCTTCATCACAAATCGAGACAGTCGTCTGCCCAGTAAGAAACTATCATATGTGTTTTAGCGTACGCTAAGCTATGAAGCTTACGTACGCTATCGGGCATAGATAACATACGCTACGTTTGGTACGTAATGTACGTTATATCATATGACGAGTCAGTCGACTGATCAGTAAGGGACTGTTGATACATGGTTAGCGTACGCTAGACTTCGTAGCTTACGTACGCTAACGTGTAGGCTTAAGGTTGCTACCAATGGTACGTAACGTACATTAAGCAGGTCAGACAGGTTACGTTTTAAGAACTTTCGACCGTAATTTGGTTTGTTAGATGTTCGTTCGACATGAGATGAATTCTATATTATTTCTTTTGTTAAGGTTCGAGCTTAGCAATGTAATTGATCGAAGGGGGCGACCTTCAAGCATTTGATATTCGTGGGAGTTTTATTCTTGTCATCGAATCGAGGCAAGTACTTTAATTAGAGTTGTTCGTATTATGTCGGTTACGTTATGATTGTACTGTGTACATGTGTTGTGATTAATTGTCCACCATGCGTTGATCCGATGGGAATCATCATGGGAAATCTATAGCTGTGTGCGCTGGATCGTTGGACAGGTAGTTCTACCATGCTTTGGTCCGATAGGATCATCATGGGAATCTATAGTTGTGTGCGCTGGATTGTTAGAATACCATGAGTACGTTGAGACTGTTATGATGTGATATGTGTTGTTATTATTTCTCGTTGGAGAAACTTGTAATGATTATTGTTGATTTAATCATTGTTGTATGATTATCGTACTTGTACTAGCATTGTTGTGCTAACACCTTCGGGGGTGAACATTTTCTTATGTTCAGGATCCAGAAGAGCACGGAAACAACCAATGGAGCTGCATGACGACGAGGGTGCAGAGTGATGTTCCAGCCGGGTTTAATTATCTGTTGTTTGTGTTGTTTTAATAAGTACTCGAGTACGTCGTCTTTTGTGATGATTGATTTTGGTGATGTATTAATATTCTTCCTTCGGATATTATATTCTCGGTATTAACCCAGAACTGTTGTATTTTGTTTCAGTTACTTTCATATGTTGGTATCTGTTATTGTCTTTTCATTTCTTCAGCCTTGTAAATTCTTATGTAAAGGATTTACGGCGCTGTAATATTGCTGAATATATCAGGGGTGTTACATTTTCTAGTTCGAATGCCTTTATTCCTGTTGTTGTATCAATTGTTCGTAATCAGACAGAGAAGCTTAAAAAATTCACTAGCGTGGACTTTAAATGTTGGCAATAGAAGATATTGATTTACCAGACCACATTCGATTTGGAAAAATATTTGAAAGATGACCCTCTGGTTATTTATGAAAATGAGACAAATACTGATAAACGCACGCATTTGATGCTTGGGGGCAAGGTAATTACCTGAGTTGAAACTATGTCCTAAATGGACTTAGTAATGAATTGTACATCTTGTACAGTAATGTCAAAACTGCTAAAAACTCTAGGATTCTTTGGAGAAGATAAACAAAACTGGGATGCGGGAGAGAAGAAATTTGTTGTCGGTAAATTTATGGACTTTAAGATGATCGATTCAAAGATTATCTTGTATCAAGCCCATACCTCACAAATGTTTGAAATTCAATGTATATTCTAGATATTTCAAATTTTTTCATCTCAAGTTATTTTCTCAGATATTCAAGTATCAATTGGATTTCTTCCGGAGCTCAAACCAATATAAGATTATTCATATCTATATATGGCATCAGGTCATTAATAAATATTTCTCTAGTCAAATAATATTGACTAAGATGGTTATTTTAAATTGAATTGTATTATCTGAATCTATATAAAAGCTCTTGAAATTTGATGAAATACATGTATCTAGATTTTGATTTATATGCTTTGGACATATCAAATACTTCTAGGATTTAATGCAACCATAAGACAAGTTTTTTCATGTATAGCGAGTGGGTTCATTGTCATTTTGAGAGATATTTGTTAAGTGCAGAGAATAATTTAAGATTCGTTAGTGATTGTTTAGTTATGATCTGAGTAAAAAATTTGAGGACTTTCTTTATTCATAACTCGGCTCCCACTATTTTATCGACATTTACACACTCCCATGTGAAATCCGGAAGTCACGGTTGACTTCATAGTGATGATCGAGTTCTTTACAAAGTTTAATAGAGGGCAACCCATTCGGTTTCTATTCTATCATTCTTTATAAAGTGGGGTCTAACACCAACCCATTTAATGGATGATTCGATCTTTTTTTTACCCCTAGTTCACTTGCCCTCAACCCATTCGGTTTTTATGGCTCGCTGAACTATCTAAGTTTAAACTGTCAACTCCTATTAGTCTGACAATTGAATCTTACACGGCAACCCATATGGTTTCTAGGGGTTAGATTTGTCACAACCAAAGACATCTAATGCACTCTAGGAATTTATCAACCTTCCCCAAAAATATTACCCCGACATACTCGGAAAAATAATATTTCAGTTTAGGTTCAATTATCCATGAGTTTGACGGAGGGTAGAAAACCTCGTAACCTTTATAACTTAATGTTTTAAGTGGGAGTTTAACGCGATTATATGTTACACTTTGCACATTAATCCGTTTATAAGCGCGGTTTGTCGGTTTGTTTGTTTGTTTGTCCTACAATATGAAAACATACACAACCTAAAACTAACAACATGCAGTTCATGGACCGTTCGCAAAATTAGACGCGTCGCACATAATTTCAAATGGTAAAGACCAATCGGGTGCAACAACAATAAGTGCGGAAGTAGACTTTTCTTTCAAAGCATTAAAACCAACCAAACATTTCTCGGTAAAATCGAATTTAGCATCCTTACACAAAATATTACTTAAGGGGCGGGCAATTTTTGAAAAATCCTTAATGAAACGCCTATAAAACCCGGCATGCCCCAAGAAGATTCAAACTTCTTTTACACATGAAGGCGGAGGTAATTTAACAATTAAATCAACTTTAGCCTTATCAACCTCCATTCCCTTATTAGAAACCACATGACCCAAAACAAGCCCTTGTTTCACCATAAAATGACTCTTTTCCCGACTAAGTGTAAGATTACACTCAATACATCGTTCGAGCACAACAGTAAGATTATGTAAACAATCATCAAAAGTAGTTCCAGACACAGAAAAATCATCCATGAATACCTCAATGGACCTTTCCAACAAGTGATAGAATATGGAAAGCATGCACATTTGGAAAGTAGTGGGAGCATTGCAAAGACCAAACGGCATCCTCCTAAAGGCAAAAGTGCCAAAAGGGCAAGTAAAAGTGGTCTTCTCTTGATCCTCCGGAGCAATGGAAATCTGATAGAAACCTGAAAGACCATCCAGAAAACAGTAATAATCATGCCCAGCTAGACGTTCCAACATTTGATCAATGAAAGGGAGGGGAAAATGATCTTTCTTCATCACGGCATTTAATTTCCGGTAATCAATGCGCATTCTCCAACCGGTCACTGTTCTAGTGAGCACTAATTCATTTTTGTCATTATGAACCACCGTAGACTTCTTAGGCACTACATGCACAGGACTAAACCACTTACTATCAGACATCACGTAGATGACTCCGATATCTAACAACTTTCAAAACTTCCTTTTTTGCTACATCCTGCATGTTCGGATTCAAACGCCTTTGATCTTGCCTAACAGGTTTAACATTATCTTCAAGGATTATTTTATGCATGCACCTAATAGGACTTATCCCCTTGATATCAGAAATACTCCATCCAATTGCTTCCTTTAATTTAGTCAAAACTTCTACTAATTTGTTTTCTTGCAAAGGAGTTAATTCGGAAGAGACAATTACAGGGTAAGTGTCACTTTTGCCTAAGAAAACATATTTAAGATGTGCCGGAAGTTCTTTCAATTCAAGTTGGGGTGGGGTGATTTCAACGGGCTCCTCAAAATTTAATTCCAAGGGCATATTAAGATCGTCAACTTCATCAATGGGTTCGGAATCGTCTAGCAATGGAACATATTCTCCAATTTCTAAATTATTCAGCCCCATATCATGCTCAACGGTTAGAGCATCATGCAACGTGTCCCCTACGCCGTCATGCAAATATGTATCATCAACCAAAGAATCCATGGAATCAATAAAATTACAATCATGGGCAGCATAAATATGAGAAGGGATATGAGATGAACCGAACACGTCGATTTCTACCGTTTCACCCAAGACGATCATGGTGACCTTTCCTTCATCAACATCGACGATTGTTTTTGTTGTGCGCATGAATGGTCGCCCAAGAAGTATCGTCCTTCCTTTTCTCTCGTCGCGAAATCGCTCATCTCCAAGATAACAAAATTGTCCGGAATCACCAACTTGTCCATTTGCACTAATAGGTCTTCAATAATTCCCTTGGGGTATTTTACCGACCTGTCCGCCATTTGAAGAGTCATTCTTGTTGGTTTGATTCCTCCAAGTCCAATCCTCAAATAAGTTGAGTATGGCATGAGATTCACACTTGCTCCCAAATCGAGCATGCCATGAGCAACTTTTTTATCACCCATAGTGATGTCGATCATAAAACTTCCGGGATCACCCTTTTTTGACTCCTTGCTTCTACCTCGTAGAGCACCACTTTCTCGTTCCCAAAATATCATCTCTTGTTGGAGGTTAACTCTTTGAAAAATTTTGTGTAAGCAGGAATGTTCTTCACAACATCCAAGAGAGGTAAGTTGACATGAACCTTCGAAAGCATGTCATAGATTTCGGAAAATTGCTCATCTTGCTTTGCTTTTCTAAGTCGGCTCGGAAAAGGGACCGGTGGCTTATATGGTTGAGCATATTTGTGAAGCTTGGAAGTCAAAGTTGCTTCGTCTACTGTAACACCCCAAACTAGGCGGATATTACAGTGCCGTGAATCCCCGACTGGGACCCACCAGGCAAATGAAAATGATGAATTAAATAATATAATTGTAGTACCGAACCACATTATATTACCAAGTACTCCGATGAGGAGTTCAAGTACAACACACCAGGACAATACCGAATACTAGTGTATTTTATATGAAGATAAAATACACCACTCTGAATAATTAAACATCTCAAACGGAAGTTGCAAATAAATACACTTGACGGAAATAATCGACATGACCGAAATGATCAAATAAACGGAAAGACTGGGGCCCCTACTAGTATCACTGGGACTCTCGACGTCAGCGTGTTCTCCCCGTGCCTTTGCCTTGCCAAGACCAAATACAAAATCCCCAAACGGGCCGCCATACGTAACAACAATCCTCAAGGGTTGAAAATACACAATCATGATATATCCAAATTATGAATTATTCTCGTTGAAACATACGCAATCAAACATGCTATATGAATCAACTATCAAGACGGCTCAAAGGAATGGCGCCACACTACGCCCGGATGGAAATGTGTCCGTGCACAAGCCACCAACGATCAATACACGCGTGGTCTTGTACCTAATCGGTCTCACGAGACACATTGACTCGTGTGCACACCCAATGTGAGTCCAACAACCAACACACGACCATAATGTGCCCGACATGAAAATCCTACACATACCAACCGGCACGCCAGTATGACCCGGAATGCCACAATATGACAAAAGTGACAACGAAAATGAATAATGACTCACCAAGATTAAATGATGGTGAAATGAATGATAGCTCAATGAAATAATCGGAACCGTCGTTTCTTATGACTGAGGTGATTAATTGACAATGACAAGTTTTGATACGGTTAATACAATGATGAATGAGTTACGATTATGAATGAACAACAACAAAAGGAATGAATATCCTTTTAACCGAGTAAGAATTAACTTACTCAATACCGATGAAGAATGTCCGTCCACGAACAACGTCCTAAATGAAATGTCGGTCGCTCGAACAACCTTGAATAACAATAATTACCAACAACCGCTCAATACAAGTATCAAACAACAAAACACGACTAACCCAAAGGTCGAAACAACGATAATCAAACTCATAGGGGCATTCTAACGAACATGTAGCCAACCACACGACTTCGAAAATATCCAAACCCGAATATGTCGAAACCAACACCAAAATGAGTATTACAAACCATCAAAACACTTCCAATGATATCAATAATCCACTAGGAATCCGTAATTCAAGTTTACAACCACGTCAATCGGAAAATCCCCAATTAACCAAAGTCAACCCCAAAGGGTTCTTGAAATAATTCCGAAAATAACCATTAAATCCGTAGGAATATATATATACAAGGTAGATAATCCATATCCAACATATTCCGATGATAATCCAAGCTTACACGAAGAAATCGGAAGGAAAAACCCAAAAATCTGAAATTCAAGATCCAAGAAATTAATACCTTTGATTTGATGTATTGGAGATGATGAAGTGATGATAATCCAACTCAAAGACTTGAAGATGATGATTGATGATTACACCTTGAAGAATACTCTCAAAATCGCCCAAATCGCCAAGAACCGACGAGAGAAAGAGATTAGGATGATAAATGACGAACTCTGACCAAACTGTCCAATTTATAGCCAGTCCAGGTTAGCGTGCGCTAGCCCTTATGAATAGCGTGCGCTAACGAGTAGTTTGGGTAGTCCAGTACCCACTGTCCGAACACGGTAGCGCGCGCTACGTACCTTTTGTAGCGTGCGCTACGACCATACTACTAGCGTACGTTAAAGCCCATAGTTAGCGTGCGCTATGAATTAATCCAATGCAGTCCAGTAGCCACTGGACTCAACCTGATCTGTCCTTAGCGCGCGTTACACCACATATTAGCGTGCGCTACTGCAACTCACTAGCGCGCGCTACTTACCATTCGTAGCGTGCGCTACTTATAACTCACCTGCGCACCCAAGATCCTGGATCGCAGCCTGGTAACCTTAGCATGCGCTAATGCCGAGTGGTAGAGTGCGCTACCTATACCCAATTAGCTAACTCTAAAATGATAACGTAGCTTGCGCTACTCCTCAAGCACACTGCAACGAAAATGACTATGACGAGAAACACGGCACGAAACTCCAATCGATTAGTGATGAATGACGATTGATACACGATATAATTACTCGAATGATGAATACCATGACCGAATCTGAGTGACAAATGATTAATAATGAGTGAAAATTACTGAGTATCAATTACTGAATGATAAATACTGAATGATAATTACTGACTTACAACCGGGTATTACATACACCCCCCCTTAAAAGAGTTTCGTCCCCGAAACTAAGGGTAAACAACTCGGAATATGAACTATCCCTCACGATCTGCAAACAATAAAGTCCAAAAAGTTCTCGGGACCAATTCAATTGCACGCCCAAGTCCCCAAGTCTTGACGTCTCGGATCACAGTGAACGATCTCCCGAATATCACGAAGTCTCGGTACGAAACCAAAAGGAATGCATCAAACGATCTCAAAATCTCAAGGTTCCCAAATACGATCATTATAAGATAGATCAACAATAAATGATCCACAACCACGACACATTATTACGGATTGAGTTATATAGTCATTTGAAAGACAAGGCTATATATCAAATGTACCCAACATCGATATCCTCCAAATCATCGATCTCCTCGATCCCAACGATTCAACGAAGACCCAAATCTGAACTCACTGCTTAAAATGACCCCGAAAGGTTACCAAAACGAGAGTGACTAAGATGAATGATAAATAATTAGAAATCCGACAAGGATCAAGAATAACTCGCCGAGGTGAACTAATAACGAAATGAGTGATAACTCAAATGAATTTATTGGAATCATTATTCCCCGAGAAGTGAATGATTGGTTGATAAATATAAGTCTTAACGTGATTGATATATGATGAATGACCTATGCGAACAATTGAACGACGATGAAATGAATGATTATCCTATTACCGAGCAAGAATTAACTTGCTCAACACCGGTGATGAATGTCCTGTTGTATCACCGTTTAAGCAAACAATAATAACTCGCTGCCCGAGATGAAGATGCTCTCCCAAAGATGAATACGACTAGAAACGATCTCTTGGACGCCTGAGTCCGATGTCCTCTGAACTCTTTCCATACCGAGGCAGGAAAGTCACGTGATAATTACAGATCTCGTATGAAGATTGCACTATGATTACGAGATGGAATGATAACAATGAGCATACATGCTCTAACAAAATGGATGCATTAATAATGCAATAAAACGATCGTCGACATGACGCCGTAATATGAGAAGATCGCATGAAAAATCAAGTGAGGTGACAAGCCTATCTGATGAAATTCCTGAAATGATTACCTTGAACAAGTTCACAAGATTGAAAAATTTGATTCACAAGATCAACAACTGAACCGTGAGATGGACTGGATGGTTAATAAATTAATCGAACAATGAGATTGACTCCGTGATGAATGAATTAATTGAACAATGAGATTAACTGAGTGATGAATGAATTGACTGAACAATGAGATTGACTAAGTGATGAATGAATTGACTGAACAATGAGATTGACTGAGTGATGAATGAATTAATTGAACAATGAGATTAACTGAGTGATGAATGAATTGACTGAACAATGAGATTGACTGAGTGATGAATGAATTGACTGAACAATGAGATTGACTGAGTGATGAATGAATTAATTGAACAATGAGATTAACTGAGTGATGAATGAATTGACTGAACAATGAGATTGACTGAGTGATGAATGAATTGACTGAACAATGAGATTGACTGAGTGATGAATGAATTAATTGAACAATGAGATTAACTGAGTGATGAATGAATTGACTGAACAATGAGATCGATCGAGTGATGAATGAATTGGTGAACAATGAGATTGATCGAGTGATGAATGAATTAATTGAACAATGAGATTAATCGAGTGATGAATGAATTGGTGAACAATGAGATTGATCGAGTGATGAATGAATTGATCAACAATTTTTAGAAAATCCTTCCACAAACCGCCGATAATAGCCGGCTAATCCGAGAAAGCTTCGGATTTGCTTAACATTCTTCTGAGGTGACCAATCTTGATAGCCTTCGTCTCGAGGATCAACACACACTCCATCCGATGAAATTACAGTCCGAGAAAAGTCACTGACATCCAAGACTCACCTTTGGAAAACTTCCCATAAAGTTGCTCTCGTCTTAACACGCTAAACCCGATGAAAATGAACCTCGTGTTCCTCCAGTCACGAGAATAATCAAAATGTCATCGATGAAGACAACAACAAAACTGATCCAAAAGTTGATGAAAACTCCGATTCATTAACTCCATGAATACCGCAGTGCAATAATCAACCCAACCGCATAACCGCAAACTCATAATGACCATAGCGTGTTCGAAAAGCCGTCCTCGTGATATCCGACTCGAATCCGCAATCGATGATATCCAGATCTTAAGTCGATCTAGGAAAATACTGAAGCTCCCTGAAGTTGATCCAAAAGATCGTCGATACGGGATAGAGGATACTAATCTTGATCCTCACCCTGTTCAACTCCTGATAATAATACACACACGAACGAACCATACCTCTCTTTGACAGATAACACTGGTGCTCCCCACGGGGACACACTCGGTCGGAGATAACCTTTCTCGAACTAATCCTCAAGTTGAATCTTCAACTCCTGCATTTGGTCGGGGCCATCCGATACGGTGTCTTCGATAATGGGGACGTACCGGCTCCAACTCACTCCTGAATTCCACTACTCTATGAGAAAGCAACCAGATAACTCGTCTGGAATACATCGTCAAACGATGACAATGATACCACGAATGATTGAACATTTCGATTGTCCGAGGATGGTCAATCGATAAAAAGTGATACAATGAATGATTGAACATCTCGATTGTCTTAGAAATGCCAATCGATGAAAATGATGCAATGAATGATTGAATAACTCGATTGCCTTAGAAAGGCCAATCGATGAAAATGATACAATGAATGATTGAATAGCTCGATTGCCTTAGAAAGGCCAATCGATGAAAATGATACAATGAATGATTGAATAGCTCGATTGCCTTAGAAAGGCCAATCGATGAAAATGATACAATGAATGATTAAATAGCTCGATTGCCTTAGAAAGACCAATCGATGAAAATGATACAATGAATGATTGAATAACTCGATTGCCTTAGAAAGGCCAATCGATGAAAATGATACAATGAATGATTGAATAACTCGATTGCCTTAGAAAGGCCAATCGATGAAAATGATACAATGAATGATTGAATAGCTCGATTGCCTTAGAAAGGCCAATCGATGAAAATGATACAATGAATGACTGAACAACTCGCTTGCGGAATTTCTCTGCTTCCATCATAATAGTAATCCTTCTGGGACAACGGGGATTACCTCCCTGAAGTACACATTCGACGACCAACGACGAAAATGATAGTGACCATGTGCTTACGAACATTGAGAATGGCATCATGACAATCCATCTAATTAACACTCAATATTGCATCGTCCTTAGATAAATTCACCACGATTAGGTCCACTGACCAATTGCGGTCATTAAGCTTACCTTGGTATGATTTCCGAAAATCTTCTATCGTCAGGTACACCAATGGTATGAGGTCCACAAGCAATAGGACTATCCAAATTAAGTTTATTCAATCATGACTTGAAAATGAATGAATGCGGTGCACCAGTATCAAAAGGTACACACGGGTTGAAATAAAATTACGAGTATACCTGAGATCGTTTCGCCACCGGATCGTCGATCCTCTTCATCACATGGATCCGGACCTGCCGGCCCCCGAACCGGACGCTCCCGTCGATACATATGAGCTCCACCTTTGTTTGCTTCCATTGTCTTAAACGACGCCGACAAAGCGGCCTGATTCGAATCGCCGATTGTTTCGAGGCTCGAGATGCCGCCGGAGCCGACCTGAGTCCTTTCGGCAAAAACGGGCCTTATGCCCAAAATTCCCACAATTATAGCACGTGATGCATCGTCTCGGACACTTGGTACTGACATGACCAAGGTCCCCGCAGTTATAACAGGTGATGGCAAAATTGGCCGCTCGGGAATGAGATTCCGCACGATTATGCGCCGAAGGAGGTCGCTCAGAACCGGTAGAACTCACACGAGGCTTCTTGAAGGTTGACTGACCGCCTTCGGATTGTTACGCTTCGTTGATTTCTTGCTGACGAATGAAGGTTGTTGTTCAGCACTTTCCTTAGCAGCTGGCTCATACGGGAGAGTCCTCTCGATTAATCCGGTCAGAGTGGCGCAATGATGATTGAGCAACTGCACATGGGTCATCATGGCCTGCATAAAAGTGAGTGGATCAACCCGAACATCTTCTGATCGAGCCGAGCCACGCACGATTTCCCGGCAAAGTAATTAATTCTCGTGTTTCGGTCACCGCGGCCTCGTCCTCCACGTCCTCTGCCAGCCCTTTCCATACTGAAGTGGAAAGTCATATGATGATTATATATCTCGCATGAGTATCACATTATGATTATATTATAAAATGATGAAAATGAGCATACGCGCTCAAATACAGAGATTACATGAATGATTAATTGACGTGACATGATTTCTGATGAAATTACTGAAATGATTATCTTGAACAATTTAACAAGATCGATGATATGATCTTCAAGATCAACAATCGAGTAATGAAATGAATTGAGTGTTTTATGAGTTAACATTATCGACTTGATCACAATTGAAATTGATGAATGAGGATTGTTAACTAATGAATTATGAATGAATGATTATTTCGAAATTATACCATGGCATCGAAATCTTACAGTTCTTGGTCCGATTGGCTCGGCATTTGCACAGTCACACGTGACGCGAAAGTCCAATGATACTAGTCCGATGACGATGATTTCAAATGAGACATGACTTGGAGGGTAGTATTCAAAACCACTCTCCGATACCAACTCGTAACACCCCAAACTAGGCGGATATTACGGTCCGTGAATCCCCGACTAGGACCCACCAGCAAATGAAAATGATGAATTAAATAATATAATTGTAGTACCGAACCACATTATATTACCAAGTACTCGATGAGGAGTTCAAGTACAACACACCAGACAATATCAATACTAGTGTATTTTATATGAAGATAAAATACACCACTCAATAATTAAACATCTCAAACGGAAGTTGCAATGAAATACACTTGACGGAAATAAGCGACATGACCGAAATGACCAAATAAACGGAAAGACTGGGCCCCCTACTAGTATCACTGACTCCTCGACGTCGGCGTGTTCTCCCGTGCCTTTGCCTTGCCAAGACACGAAATACAAAATCCCCAAACGGGGCCGATACGTAACAACAATCCTCAAGGGTTGAAAATACACAATCATGATATATCCGAAATTATGAATTATTCTCGTTGAAACATACGCAATCAAACATGCTATATGAATCAACTATCAAGACGGCTCAAAGGAATGGCGCCACACTACGCCCGGATGGAAATGTGTCCGTGCACAAGCCACCAACGATCAATACACGCGTGGTCTTGTACCTAATCGCTCACGAGACACATTGACTCGTGTGCACACCCAATGTGAGGCCAACAACCAACACACGACCATAATGTGCCCGACATGAAAATCCTACACATACCAACCGGCACGCCAAGATGACCCTAATGCCACAATATGACAAAAGTGACAACGAAAATGAATAATGACTCACCAAGATTAAATGATGGTGAAATGAATGATAGCTCAATGAAATAATCGGAACCGCTGCTCCTTATGACTGAGGTGATTAATTGACAATGACAAGTTTTGATACGGTTAATACAATGATGAATGAGTTACGATTATGAATGAACAACAACAAAAGGAATGAATATCCTTTTAACCGAGTAAGAATTAACTTACTCAATACCGATGAAGAATGTCCGTCCACGAACAACGTCCTAAATGAAATGTCGGTCGCTCGAACAACCTTGAATAACAATAATTACCAACAACCGCTCAATACAAGTATCAAACAACAAAACACGACTAACCCAAAGGTCGAAACAACGATAATCAAACTCATAGGGGCATTCTAACGAACATGTAGCCAACCACACGACTTCGAAAATATCCAAACCCGAATATGTCGAAACCAACACCAAAATGAGTATTACAAACCATCAAAACACTTCCAATGATATCAATAATCCACTAGGAATCCGTAATTCAAGTTTACAACCACGTCAATCGGAAAATCCCCAATTAACCAAAGTCAACCCCAAAGGGTTCTTGAAATAATTCCGAAAATAACCATTAAATCCGTAGGAATATATATATACAAGGTAGATAATCCATATCCAACATATTCCGATGATAATCCAAGCTTACACGAAGAAATCGGAAGGAAAAACCCAAAAATCCGAAATTCAAGATCCAAGAAATTAATACCTTTGATTTGATGTATTGGAGATGATGAAGTGATGATAATCCAACTCAAAGACTTGAAGATGATGATTGATGATTACACCTTGAAGAATACTCTCAAAATCGCCCAAATCGCCAAGAACCGACGAGAGAAAGAGATTAGGATGATAAATGACGAACTCTGACCAAACTGTCCAATTTATAGCCACCTGTGTTAGCGTCGCTAGCCTTATGAATAGCGTGCGCTAACGAGTAGTTTGGGTAGTCCAGTACCCACTGTCCGAACACGGTAGCGCGCGCTACGTACCTTTTGTAGCGTGCGCTACGACCATACTACTAGCGTACGTTAAAGCCCATAGTTAGCGTGCGCTATGAATTAATCCAATGCAGTCCAGTAGCCACTGGACTCAACCTGATCTGTCCTTAGCGCGCGTTACACCACATATTAGCGTGCGCTACTGCAACTCACTAGCGCGCTACTTACCATTCGTAGCGCGGCGCTGCTTATAACTCACTGCATTCAAGACCTTCTCGGATCGCAGCTGTGGTAACCTTAGCGTGCGCTAATGCTGAGTGGTAGCGTGCGCTACCTATACCCAATTAGCGTACGCTAAAATGAGTACGTAGCGTGCGCTACTCCTCAAGCACAGCTCGCAACGAAAATGACTATGACGAGAAACACGACACGAAACTCCAATCAGATTAGTGATGAATGACGATTGATACACGATATAATTACTCTGAATGATGAATACCATGACTGAATCTGAGTGACAAATGATTAATAATGAGTGAAAATTACTGAGTATCAATTACTGAATGATAAATACTGAATGATAATTACTGACTTACAACCGGGTATTATATCTACTCTCTCTTCTTGATTTCCCGACTCGTCTTCTTTCTCACTGCCCATCCCTTTCTCTTTGGAAATTGTCTCTTTATTTATCACTTTACCACTTCGGAGGGTGGTAATAGCTTGAGCTTGCTCGGGCTGACTTGATAGTTTACCCCATTATTGCATGCGTGCCTTGGTAGTAAGTTTCCCAATTTGAATCTCCATTTTCTTCACCAAAGCTTCTAAAGATTCGAACCTTTTATTGTTCTCAACTCGGTTTTCCCTGCTTTCCTTAATGAATGCCGCAATACTCTCCTCAAGAGAGTTCCTTTGCTGTGGAGGTGGTTCACTTTGTGTTGTTTGCTAGGATCACTTTCCTCCGTTGTATTGAGCTCGGGCGCTTGTGTCGTACGGCATTGGGTTGTTGTTTCTCCATGAGAAATTCGGATGGTTTCTTAGCCCAAGATGATAAGTGTTTGGGGGAGGTGCATTTATTGCATTTCCTCCATAATTGTTTCTCCTATCCTCCCACTCTGGCCTTCCCGTGCTTTGTCTCATAACCCAATTCACTTGTTCGGTTTGTTCTTCTGGAAAAGTATGTGGGCAAGAATTAGCATCATGGTTGGGTCCCCCGCAAATTTCGCAAACTCGTGAGCTCGAAGATTTAGTTTGAGTCTTGAGTTGTCTAAGTTCCCTTGTTAACTCATCGATTTTAGATTGCATCTCATCTTTTTCGCTTACTTGGTTCACAACTCCCTTACGAACGCGCACACTTTTTTGTTGTGAATTAGCTCCTAATGTTTCATATACATCATAAGCTTGTCTCTCTGTTAATCCCCAAAATGTACCACCGGCTGTGTTATCCACTGCACCTTGGTAATATTTAGTCAACCCATCATAGAATAATTGATTAAGTAGTTGAAGCGGATAGTGATGATGTGGGCATTGAATGAGGAGCATCTTGAATCGGTCCCATGCTTCGTGAAATGCCTCTCCATCTTGTTGTCCGAATGTTGAGATTTGGGTTCTCAACTGTGTAGTCTTCGAATGAGAGAAATACTTGGTAATGAATTTGTCGTAAACTTCATCCCACGTTCTTAGTGAGCTGGTGCTAAAGTCATCAACCACTGTTTCGCGCAATCCTTGAGTGTATACGGGAAGCACTTCATTCTTAGTTGATCCTCGCTCAGCCCATTTAATGGGAAGTTGTCAATCGCCACATAGAAGTCCCGGATGAACGACAACGGGTCCTCACGTGCTAATCCGTGGAATGAGGGCAATTGCTCGATGTGAAATCCGCTGACGTGGTAGTTCCTTGCTGCCGGTGCTAATTGGATGCACGAGATGGCAGTGTTAACCACAGGCTTTGCATAGTCCCGCATTAGATGCTCAACCGGAGGTTGTTGCGGCATATTGTAGTTTGCTCCCATCCCATATTGAGCTCCTGGATAATGTTAGCTCCGTATTGTACTCCAACAGGAAGTTGTCTCGGATAAAAGTACCTCCCTTGTTGAGATTCGGGTATCTCTTGATTGTGCCCAACATTCTCATATCTCGAAAGTCTCGGTTGACGAATGTTTTCTCCCTCGAGCAATTAAGGCTCTTTAAGATCCGGATTTTCCTCGTCATTTTCCATTGATGATGGTGCTATTGTTTTTGGTGCTCTAATTCATTGAACCTCGTCTATGGATGGAAGAATAGGGTTTCCTAACGATCTCCTACCAAGCATAAACAAGAGAAGTTAGAGTGAATTTTTAGACTTTATCGAAAATAATGAAAACGGAAAAATGATCAAGAAACACAATTCAACTATTATTAAAACAAGATCAAAATTGAAACGCCAACTCCCCGGCAATGGCGCCAAAAACATGATGAACAAATTAAAAACTCGCAAGTGTACGAATCGCTTTTGTAGGAAGCGGAAAGTAACACCGAGTTTGATCTCACACGGAATTGGAAACGGTTTGAAATTCAATTATGTTTAGCAAATAGTCGAATTAACAAAAGTAAAGTAAATTAAAACGCGGTGAATGATTCGATAGAGAGGTAAGATTGTAAAAAGACAAGTGCGAAAATTAAATTAGTACCTAAGCGCTAAAAATACCGGTTGTATTATCTAGAGATTACAATTATGAGAATGATATGGGAGTTTAGAATCACCGACACACATGTTATCAATTAATAGTTTCGATGCTCAAATAATTTAAGGTTTGGGATAATTGATTGCTCACAATTAAAAGAAAACCCATTTGATGGCGTGGACCGAGACCTTGGCCTTGATCTTGGATCTTGGATCTTGGCAATTGGTCTTTGGGTGGTCTTTGGGATGTTCTTTGGGCCTGGTCGTGTGGGCTAGACCTTGGCTTGCTTAAAGAATTTTTTGGACTAGCTCAACAATGTTGTTGGGCTCGTATATGCACATAAGGATGTCCAGGTACATTCCTTGAGTGGTTAAGGAGCTGAATAACACGGCTGTAACCTCCCAGGTGTAATGAGGAGGAGTAAATGGTAGGTTTTGAATTCTGTACCATTTTTTGAATTTCGAAACTCCTGAGTATAATGCAACATAAATGCCTGCATTATGACATCCATTAGTGGTTGTGTTAATTCTCTACAGAGTGAGATGGCCTATAAATAGGCATGCATCTCATTTGCATCTTCATTTAAAAAAAATAGAACATACACACAAAGTTTTCTGCATACATTTCATAAGTCGAAGATCTGTCCTCGCCTTGTTCTAGTTCGCTGGAGCTCGTAGGTTTGTGGTGCTACTACCTTTGAGATGAAGCCGTTTTATCTTTGGGGACGACACGCCTAAACCGAGAGCACTACCGGGGCATATCTCATCTTGCGGACAGAGGCCTTCCTCGACTCGGCTATTTAGTTCATACGGTTTTGTTTTTAGTTTCTTTGCAATTTCAATTACGTGTTATTTTCCGTGTACTCTCATTCTCCTACATTTCTATTTCACTGTTTTCGTTCGAGTTTTGTAATTTCTGGTTTTCGAGTTGTATTTTTGTTTTCCAGTTGTAATTTAGTGTCGTCCGGCAAGTTTTGCACGAGGTAACATCCAACTTTATATCAGTGTTATAACGCTAGCTTTCAGAATGACAGACATCATCGGCTCGCTTCCATATAGCTCTTGGTCTTGAACCAACATCAACTACCATAATCGACATAAAATTTCTGGTAATCTTGCTCTTCAATATAATTAATTGCATAAAACCACAGGTACATTAGCAATATCATTACAAAAAATATGTAATGGAGATGCTTCAAGTCCTACGTGAAGACGTTGCTATACAAGGACCCTATCCTGAAAAGACGATAGTTGTAAATAAGTCCACCACATTCATGTTTGCCTTTCCTTTCATGTTGCACTTCAGTTGTGTTTGATTGTAGTTTGTAAGGCTACATAAGCCTATGTAGCCACATATGTACGGGAATGGAGGACATATATAAGAAGTATTAGCTTCTCTCCCAAATTTCTCTCATTTATTTCTCCTAGCCCCTTTCTTGTTTTACCTTCCCCTCCCTTGTGTATCTGTTGGAATCGTTAAATGATTTAATTTTATTTTGAAAAATTAAATATCATAGGATCGATCTACGTCCCGAGTAGATGGTCGTGGTATATTCACTTTCTCTAAACCGATTCCCGGTGAGTGAGAAATAGTGAATTAAAGTTTGTCACTTAATTGTGAATTAATAAGAGGTGGAATCCCACATTGAATAATGAACCATCATTATTCTAGTATATAAGGAGTTACCTTTATGCATGTAATAATTAATGGCACATGTGTATGGGCTTAAAGCCCACACGCGCACATACGCGCGCGCCGCCGCCCGCCCGCCCGCCTCGCCTCGTCCGCAAGCCGCGTGCCGCGTGCCATGGACCTTGGACCTTGGCCTTGGCCTTGGCCTTGGCCATGGCCTTGATCTTGGACTTGGATCTTGGCAATTGGTCTTTGGGCTGGTCTTTGGGCTTGGCCGTGAGCTAGGCCTTGGGCTAGCTTAAAGAATTTTTTGGACAAGCTCAACAACGTAGTTGGGCTCGTATGTGCACATAAGGATGTCCAGGTACATCCGTCAAATGGTTAAGGAGCTGATTATAGTCCAGGTGCATCCGGACTGTTCAAACTCAGCCAAAAACGGGCAGTAACCTCCCAGGTGTTATGAGGAGGTGTTAAGGCTGCCTGTTCAAATTTAAAACGGGCAGTAACCACTGCCTTGAATTGTGTAACTCCTGTGTTCAATGCAGGCATGAATGCCTGCATTATGACAGCCTTAAGGGTTGTGTTTAAACCCCCTGCAGGTGTGAGTGGCCTATAAATAGGCATGCATACATTTGCTTCTATACATGCAATTTTCGAAACTCCAGCATAAAACATACAGTTCATAGTTCATAGTATCAGCTTCATCCTCACCTCTTTCTGTAACGCCCCAAACTAGGCGGATATTACAGTGCCGTGGACCCCCGACTGGGACCCACTAGGCGAATGAAAATGAATGAATTACACAGGGTAAATGTAGTACCGAACCACATTACAACAATAATTACTCCGATGAGGAGTTTCATACAACACATCCAGGATAATACAAAATCCATGTATATTTTATATGGAGATAAAATATACAACACTGAGTGAAATGAGTATTCAAACGGAATATCTGCAGCGGAATAAAAGAAGGAAACATAAATGACTGAAAAGACTGGGGCCCCCTTCTAGTATTATTGGGACTCCTCGCCGTCAACGTGCTCTCCCCGTGCCTTTGCCTTGCCATGACCTGAAAAAAAATATCCCCAAACGGGGTCGGTTACACAGAACAACAATCCTCAAGAGTTGAATACACATAATCCTGTCGAAACACACGCAATCAAACATGCTATATGAATCAACTAACAGTACGGCTCGAAGGAATGGTGCCACACTACGTCCGGGATGGAAATGTGTCCGTGCACAAGCCACCAACGAGTATCGATCGAATACATGTGTGGTCTTGTACCTAATCAGTCTCACGAAGCAATCGACTCGTGTGCACAGTCCAATGTGAGGCCAACAACCAACACACGACTTAAATGTGCCCGACATGAAAATCCTACACATATCAACCGGCACGCCAGTATGACCCGGAATGCCACGATATAACAAAAGTGACATCGAAAATGAATAATGACTCACCAAGATGAAATGATGGTGAAATGAATGACAGCTCAATGAAATGATTGGAACCGTCGTTCCTCGTGAATGAAGTAATTAGGTGACAATTATAAGTTTTAAAACGGTTAGTACCTTATGAATGAATTACGATTATGAATGAACAACAACAAAAGGAATGAATATCCTTTTAACTGAGTAAGAATTAACTTACACAACACCGGTGACAATTATCCTTCCACGAACAACGTCCTAATTGAGATATCGGTCGCTCGAACAACCTTGAATAATACAATTACCAACAATCCGTTCAATATACGAATCAAACACGAATATAACGAACTCAAAACGTCGATACGATTAAACCAAGTTCATTGGGGCATTATATCAAACACTTTGTAGCCAAACTTCGATTGTTTACAACCAAACTTCAATAATACCAACATCAAATCCCCAAGAAGTGTTTCAAACCAACAAAACATCTTCAATACGATCAATAATCCATTATGAATATCCAAAATCGTGATTACAACAACGATTAATCGAAAACCCCCAAATCTAACTCGATATTCAAAGTGTTCTTGAATAATCCTTCAATAATCCAATGAATAAGCAAACATATCCATAATCATGCGTATATCACTTCATACAACATGATCTTAACATCCAAAACATCATACTTCAATACAAAATGAAAATCCAAGATGTTGAAAAAATTACCTCTTGAAGATCCAAGCACTTTGATCCGAAGAACACGCGTTAGATCGACTATCCGGGCTTCACGATCGAAAGGAGATGAAGAAAACCAAGTACTCAAGTGATAGATGAAGGAAGAATCTCTCCCTCAAGCCTTCTCTCTCGTGGGTTGAAGAAAAAGGGAAGAAATGAGCTGATCTCGCTCAAAACAACGCAATTATAGAGTTGACTGCCCTGTGTGCCGCGGCCCAGCTGAAGTGTGCCGCGGCACAGGGCCAAAAATACGCCCAGTGGTCGGCAGTGTGCCGCGGCCCGGACGAGTGTGCCGCGGCAGTGACTCGGCAGTGTGCCGCGGCCCTTCCGGCGCGTGCCGCTGCCCACAGTACAGGCCGCTCGGCCAAAAGCTGAAAAAATGTGTGTGCCGCGGCGCACACTCCTTGTGCCGCGGCCCACACCCCCCTTGGGTCCAAAATGATGAAAATGATCCGGGAAGAGAATAAAAGCAATAGGAATCGATATTTGGGAAACAATAACACGAAATGGAAGTACGGAAACCCCAAAACGGTGGTTCCAAGCAATGATTACAAGGGTTCACCCAACAAAACACAATTTGAACAATGAGAAGGTTTGAAATGACATGAACTCCAACGTCAACAACGACTAATGAATCGATTACCACGATCAAGATAATACTCTTGTCTCGATTCCCGAGTAAGGTTGAAACAATGAACAATATCGATACACAACTCGAAGTTAATCCGAACGGTGAACATGGATGAATGATTATTAACAAGTGAAAAATTACATCACGACGATTACCAAATGAAATTACTGAATGATAATGACTGAATTACGACCGGGTATTACATACACCCCCCCTTAAAAGAGTTTCGTCCCCGAAACTAAGGGTCAAACAACTCGGAATAACTCTCCCGCATACTATCCTTGGTTTCCCAAGTAGCCTCTTCGACTCCGTGTCTAGACCACTGAATTTTAACCAAAGGAATCGCCTGATTCCTCAACTGTTTGATTCGCCGCTCTAAGACTCGTATGGGGCGCTCCTCATACGAATGATCATCTGCGATCTCGATTATGTCGAACTAAAGTATGTGACTCGAGTCGGCAACATACTTCCGTAGCTGAGAGACGTGAAACACATTATGAATTTGGCTCAACACCGGAGGTAAGGCCAAGCGATAAGCTAGCTCGCCTAGTCGTTCCAAAATTTCAAACGGCCCAACAAATCTCGGACTCAACTTTCCCCATTTTCCGAAACGGAAAATACCTCGACTCGGGGAAACCTTGACCAAAACGTGGTCACCCGTCTCGAACTCTAGTGGTCGACGACAATTGTCTGCATAAGATTTCTGTCGACTCTGAGCGGTCAACAAACGACTCTTGATCAAAGCTACCTTCTCACGGGCGGCTATAAGCATATCGGGCTCGGTGCCGATTGACTCTGATAAGTCGTCCCAACACAAAGGAGATCGACAACGACGACCGCACAAGGCCTCGTAAGGTTCCATCTTAATCGAAGTATGCCAACTATTATTATACGTGAACTCGATCAATGATAGTTGGGCTTCCCAATCATCTTTCCAGTCGAGGACGCATGCCCTCAACATGTCCTCTAATGTCTGAATAGTCCTCTCTGATTGCCTGTCGGTCTGAGGATGAAAGGCGGTATTGAGATTAAGTTGAATTCTCATAGCACGATGAACTGATTTCCAAAAAATGAGACACAAACCGTCCGTCACGATCGGAAACGATACTTTTAGGAGTACCGTGTAGTCTCACTATCTCTTTCATAAATAATTGGGCAAGTCTCTCGGGACCCCACGTATCCTTAATCTCAAGGAAATGAGCTGATTTAGTTGAGTGGTCCACAATCACCCAGATCGTGTTCATGCCATGACGACTCGTCGGCAAACTCGTGATGAAGTCCATTAAAATATCCTCCCACTTCCATTCTGGAATAGGGAGAGGTTTCAGCATACACGCCGGTCTCTGATGTTCTATCTGGACTTGCTGACAGGTCAAACATCTCGAAACAAATTCCGCGACTTCTCGCTTCATATTACTCCACCAGTAATTTTTTTTCAAGTCCTTGTACATCTTGCTAGACCCCAGATGAACAGAATAAGAGGTAGCATGAGCTTCTTTCAAAATCGAGTTTTTCAACTCGTCAATCGCCGGTACGCATAACCAATTCTTAAAACGCAAAAGTCCACCCTCGTGGATCACAAAGCCAGGGGATTTCCTCTGAGCCACATCCTCACGGATGCGCAACAGTGATGGGTCTGAACCCTGATTCACTCTGATTGCCTCCTCAAGTGGCGATGAAATCTCTAACATGCAAAGTTGCCATTGCACTGCTGAAGCCAGACCTCAATCTCGGGTCTAAGGAATTCCTACTGAAGCTTCTTCTGAACTGTTAAACGAGCAAGCATTTGCTCCTGAACGGACTTACGACTCAAGGCATCGGCAACCACGTTTGCCTTACCCGGATGGCACAGGATATCGATATCATAATCTTTGATTAGTTCTAACCACCGTCTCTGTCGCATATTTAACTCCTTCTGAGTAAATATATACTTTAAACTCTTCTGATCGGTGAATATCTGACAAGTAACGCCATAAAGGTAATGACGCCAGATTTTCAACGCGAAAACCACGGGTGCGAGCTCCAGGTCGTGGGTCGGATAATTAACCAGCTAATCCGAGGAAACTTCGGATTTCCTTAACATTCTTCGGAGGTTGCCAATCACGGATAGCCTCCGTCTTCTGAGGGTCGACACGCACTCCGTCTGATGAAATTACATGCCCGAGAAAAGTCGCCTCGGACATCCAGAACTCACATATGGAAAACTTTCCATAAAGCTGCTCTCATCTCAACATGTCGAGAACCTGATGAAGGGGAAGCTCGTGCTCCTCCCAGTCACGAGAATAAATTAAAATGTCATCAATAAAGATAACCACGAACTGATCCAAAAAGTCGATGAAGACCCGATTCATTAACTCCATGAATACCGCAGGTGCATTAGTCAATCTAAACGGAATAACCACAAACTCATAATGACCATATCGTGTTCGAAACGCCGTCATCGCGATATCCGACTCTCGAATCCTCAACTGATGATATCCAGATCTTAAGTCGATCTTGGAAAATACTGAAGCTCCCTGAAGTTGATCTAAGAGATCATCAATACGGGGTAAGGGATACTTATTCTTGATCGTCACCCGGTTCAATTCCCGGTAATCAATACACAAGGGGAACGAACCATCCTTCTTCTTGACAAACAACATCGGTGCCCCCCATGGGGGCGCACTCGGTCGGATATAACATTTCTCGAATAATTCCTCAAGTTGAATCTTCAACTTCTGTATTTCGGTCCGGGCCATCTGGTATGGTGCCTTCGATAACGGGGACGTACCGGGCTCCAACTCACTCGTGAATTCCACAACTCTCTGTGAAGGCAACCAGGTAACTCGTCTGGGAATACATCGTCAATCGATGACAATGATACCACGAAAGATTGAACATTTCGATTGCCCTAGAATGGTCAATCGATGAAAATGATACAGTGAATGGTTGAACAACTCGATTGCCTTAGAATGGCCAATCGATGAAAATGATACAATGAATTATTGAACAACTCGATTGCCTTAGAACGGCCAATCGATAAAAATGATACAATAAATGATTGAACAACTCGATTGCTGTAATATCCGCATTTTTTTTTCTTTTCTGATATTCCTGTTTTAGTGTATTTTCATTTTTTTTGTTATAGCTCGCTTGTAACCATGTCGACATTTTGAATCTATGTTATTCTTGGAGTTTCTCCATCGGGGATGATCTTGGTGATGTTTTGATATTATTCCGTTTTGTGTCATGTATTATGGCATGGACGTTCGATTCTCGTAGAACTCATTCGCTTTTGTAATTCCTTTAGTTTCACGAGTTCATAAAGTTGAGTTGTTCGTATTTTGAGTTTCGGTTTGTTAATCCGACGTCGTATCGCGGTTTTTGAACATTTGGGCCATTTCGTAATTTTTCTAAGTTTAGGGTATTCTTGTTATCTTTGTTGTTCCTGAACCTTCGGGCATTCGGAATCACGCTTCATCGTAACGTTTTGATTTCTGACTTAAATTCGTGGTGAGTGTATCCGGTGGTCATGGATACACCTTGTTATTTTCTCTTTTCGATCATCTCCTCGTCGAGCAGTGTTTCAGACTGGCCTGCTGTCACAGGCCATGTTACGTCCGTAAGCCGTATATGTTACGGCCGTAATAATCGAGAGTTACGGCCGTAAGCTTCCTTCATACGGCCGTAACAAGGCTTCGTTTCTTACCCCCTAGTCGAGTTCCGAGTTACGGGCGTATCATGCTCGAGTTACGGCCGTAAGTATCGATACGGCCGTAATGGTATTCTAGATATGGCCGTATGTGTCATTCATCAAATTTGCCCAATTCTCTCCAGAGGCCAGTTACGGCCGTAAGAGAGTCAGGTTACGGCTGTAATGTCCCTATGTTACGGCTGTATGTGTTGCGAGTTACGGCCATGCTTTGCCAAGATATAAAGCCGGCGGCCCGCTTTTCTCATTTCTCACATCTCTCTTTTCTTTTCGCGATGGGAGCGACGACTGAGGCTAGGGTTCGTCTGATTTCGATCCAAACTCCATTGTAAGGGCATATTCGAGTATCATACCATCCACCTATCACTAATCATCCATCGTTCATCTTCGAATCAAGGTAAAATCTCTTATAACCTACCTTGGGGGATTTGGGGGATTTCGGGTGTAATGTTCGTTTTGCTTCGTGTTGTTGATTAATCCTTGTTGATTATGATTAATCTCGTCATTGTTCTTGTTCTCCTACGAACTCATGGTGTATTTCGTTTGCATAATCGAGAGGGTTTGGTTGTGATCCGCCCTCGTCGTTGTTTGATACGAATACACATAAATCGTAGGCGGGTTTTCGGGTGTTTTCCAATTCCGTATTCAGTTAGAATTGGTGTTGATTGTGTTGTTCGTATCGTTAGGTTCGTGATTATCGGCTCCTAACGGTCGTCGGTGTTTTCCTTCCGTTCGTTGCGCCGTCTTTTATTCAAGGCAAGTAATTCTTGGAAACCTTTATGCTTAACGTGAAATGGTAATGTATATTGTGTGTGCTTTACTCACCTCGGGAGGGTCCGACGGGGCCTCGAGGGAATCTATGGCTTCGTCCTGGATTCATGAGTTTGTTTCGCTAGCCATCTCGGGAGGGTCCTTAGAGGCCTCGAGTGAGATTCGTGGCTTCGTCCCGGTCCTAGGTGACGTGTGGTGCTTGATTTGTTTTATGAAAGTGGCCAGCTCGGGAGGGTCCTTAGAGGCCTCGAGTGGGATTCGTGGCTTCATCCCGGTCCTAGGCAAATTTATGGTGACTGTTTGTTTCCGGAAAAGACATGTCTAGTTTTGGTTTTTGAAATGATATTGGTGCATGTACTATGAAATGTGTAAGCGATTGGTTTGCCTTGATTACTTGTACTAGCGTAATTGCTAACCCCTTTGGGGACCCGTTTTGGGGAAATTCTTGTTATGGATTTCAGGTTATGATTATCCGGACGAGCGGGCACCGGGACAGTACGAGGACGTTGGTCAGGGTCGTTGACATGTGCATTTGGGTCTTTTTTTTATTTCCTTTGTCCATTTCGATTTGGTTGTTCTCACAATTATAAACTTATAGATTGTACTCGCGAGTACTTAGGCTTTTCATTTCAAACTCCGTATTGTATTACTTTAAAATTGTTACATTGTCGGGTGATGCTTATTTCGCCGGTTGCTCCGGGCGTATCTTTTTATGTCATATCATTTAAATGTGTGTCCTCACTAACCGAGATGGTTTGTCGAGTGAAGTTTTCTTGATTGTAGCCTGGTGGGTCCCGTGTAGGGGTCCACGGCGCTGTAATATACTCTGAATATCTCAGGGTGTTACAGAAAATGGTATCAGAGCACTAGGTTTATGGATACCTAGGCTTGTTGGTTATTTGGGTCTAGTCGTGTTTTGTTTTGCACATTGTCACACCGCTGCCAGCATCTCGGTACTTCCAGTGCTCGTAAGTTTTCTTATTCGGTCCTTTGTTTTCTTGCATAGTATTTCTGCTTTTCGAATCGTAGTTGCTTTTTCCTCCCTTACTCATCATCAATACGCTTCTGTTATCTCTTAACACCAGTATGGATGCCGGAGGAAACCGTGGTCGTGGTCGTGGTCGTGGTCGTGGACGCGGCCGAGGACGTGGGGCAGCCGGTGGGGCGGCCACGTCGCATTCTTCGGGAGCCGGCAGTACCGGTGACCGTCACAGTCATGCTTCTTCTCAGGAGCGCGCCGACCTTGGTATTGCGGCCGTTATGCAGCAAATGGTTAACCAAATGGCGGCTATAGCTCAGGTGGTCCAGAACCCCGATCAGGCCCATGCTAATCGGGGCGGAGCGGATCGCTGGCTTCAGGATGTCATCAAGATGCATCCTCCTCAGTTTTCGGGAGCTTCGAACCCGATCGGCTGGGAAGGGTGGATCAAGGAGATATCTAAAGTCTTCGTTGCCACCAACTGTCCCGAGGACCGCAAGGTCCCTATTGCCCAGTACTTTCTCACTGGGGACGCTATGGATTGGTGGGAAGCTGTAGGGCCCAAAGATCATGTTGCTTCCTGGGCCGAATTTCAAGAATTGATGGAGACCGAATATTGCCCGTGGCCGGTCAGATAGGCTCGGGTACATGCTTTCTATGATGCTCAACCACGGGATATCCCCGTATCTCAAGCCATTGCCTATTTTAACAAGGAATTGGGCTATGTGAAGACCCAAGTTGTCGAAGAGAGTGACAAAAATTTTCATTTTTCCAGGAGGATGAAGCTGTCCATTCGGGACTATATGTCTGGACTCGTTTGCACTACTTTGAAGGATTATCAGAGTCGAGCTATTGCTTATGATATGTCCGTGATGGCTAGTGATGTGGCTCGTGAGATCAAGAAGCGGAAGTCGGCCGGAAATTTTTCTGGTCCCAAGAGTGGAGGCCATCAGAAATCTCAACCTGTAAACATTTCTACGGGTGGTTCGGCTCGTTTCTCTGGGAGTTTCCGAAGTGCCGCCGGAACCTTCGTACGGGACCCCAGATGCTTTAACTGTGGCAAGCCAGGCCACGTGAACCGGGATTGTTTTCGTCCACCCTTGACTTGTCATACTTGTGGTCAGTCGGGCCACAAAGCTTCTTTTTGCGAGAAGCTCAGACAGTTTCGCGGCGCCCGTTCTTCTCACCCAGCACCTATGGAGCCGAGTGTGAACCAAGGCTCATTCGCTCCGCCGCTACCGCCGAGTGCCGGCCAAGGTAGGGGTCGGGGTCAGCCCGCTAGAGGAGGAGCTTCCAGTGTCGGCTCTGCCTAGCCGCGTATCTACGAGATGAGGAGGGCCGATGATCCAAGGCTCATCGTGGCGGCAGTGCACGTTCATATCCATTCTCATCCTGTCAGTGTGCCTTTTGATTCGGGTGCTACGCATTCATTCATTTCTCTAGAGTGTGTACGCCGCTTGAGTCTCGACAGCTTGTCACCTTGCGAGCCTTTCATCGTTAAACTTCCTAGCGGTGATAGAATTGTCGGTGATCGAGAAGTCCGGGACTGTTGTGTGTCTATTTGTGAGAGGGCTTGGCTCTCTAATCTTAATGTTGTGGGTATCGAGGGTGAGGATTTGATTCTCGGGGATGATTGGCTCGAGCGGCATGGTGCGATCATGAACTACCACACGAGGATCATTACCATGTTAGCCGAGGACGGCACTGAACACTCTTTCACGGGGCGAAAGAGAAACCATAAGTTTATTATTAATGCCTTGAAGGCGATGAAACTCCTGTGAAAGGGGTGTACTGGTTATTGGTGCTACGCATTGAAGGCGGAGAATGGTGGAGTCGAGCTTTTTTCGATTCCAGTCGTTAGTGAGTTTCCTGATGTATTTCCTGACGAGTTACCGGGATTGCCACCGGATCGTGAGGTCGAGTTTGCTATAGAGTTAGAGCCGGGCGCGGCTCCAATTTCGAAGGCGCCGTATCGTATGGCACCTTCAGAGATGGCCGAGTTGAAGAAACAGTTGAGTGAACTTCTTGAGTCGGGGTATGTTCGACCGAGCGCCTCGCCTTGGGGCGCACCGGTCCTGTTTGTGCGTAAGAAGGATGGTTCACTGCGTTTGTATATCGACTATCGCGAACTGAACAAGGTGACCATCAAGAACAAGTATCCTTTGCCGAGGATTGATGACTTGTTCGATCAGTTGCAGGGAGCCGCGGTATTCTCAAAGATTGATTTGAGATCGGGGTACTATCATCTCCGGGTGAGGGAGTCCGATGTGCCGAAAACAGCTTTTCGGACGAGATACGGACATTATGAGTTTGTAGTTATGCCTTTCGGGTTAACTAATGCACCGGCGGTGTTCATGCAGTTGATGAACAAAGTCTTTATCGAGTATCTGGATAAGTGTGTCGTCGTCTTCATTGACGATATTCTTATCTATTCGAGGAATTAGGAAGAGCATGCCCATCATTTGCGGATAGTGTTAGACATTTTGAGGGCCGAGCAACTCTATGCGAAGTTCTCGAAATGTGAGTTCTGGCTGAGGGAAGTGATGTTTTTGGGTCACGTGATTTCAGTCGAGGGAGTTCGAGTGGATCCGCAGAAGATTGAGGCAGTGTTGGGTTGGGCACCGCCCAAGAATGTGAAGGAGATCCGTAGTTTCTTGGGCCTGGCCGGCTACTACCGTAGGTTCGTCGAGGGTTTCTCGAAACTAGCTCGGCCACTTACACAGTTGCTCCAGAAATCCGAGAAGTTCGTCTGGAATGACGAGAGGCAATCGAGTTTTGAGGAACTGAAGAGGCGTTTGACCTCAGCCCCGGTTTTGGCATTGCCATGTGGCAACGAGGGTTTTGTCGTTTATAGTGATGCTTCGGGTCAGGGTCTTGGGTGCATATTGATGCAGCACGGCAAGACCATTGCCTATGCGTCGAGACAGTTGAGGCCGTATGAGCTTAACTACCTTACTCATGATTTGGAGTTAGCGGCAGTTGTTTTTGCGCTCAAGATTTGGCGTCACTACCTTTTCGGCTCTGCATGTCAGATTTTTACCGATCATAAAATTCTGAAATACATATTTACTCAGCGGGAGTTGAATATGAGGCAGAGGAGGTGGTTAGAACTGATTAAGGATTATGACCTCGAAATCCTTTATCATCCGGGCAAGGCGAACGTCATGGCCGATGCCTTGAGTCGGAAACCGATTGCGTTGCAAACGCTTGAGGTCCTTACATCTCAGTCTGAGCTTCGACAAGTTTTGATCGAGTTAGATGTTGAGGTTTTGTTGCCTGGAACTGTCGGGCAACTTTGTGCTTTAGAGATTTCGTCGTCTTTGATCGATGAAATTAAGCTGAAGCAGTTGGAGGATCCGATGATTACTCAAATTCGAGAGAACATTCTTAAGGGTAAGTCTCCTGGCTTTGTGATTCATGAGGATGGTGTTTTGAGATTCCAGAGTCGGCTTTGTGTACCGAACGACTTAGAGTTGAGACAGAGTATTCTGCGCGAGGCCCATGCTACACCTTACTCCGTTCATCCCAGTTCGAGTAAGATGTATAAGGACCTGAGAAGGAATTTCTGGTGGAATGATATGAAGGAGGAGGTCGCGCAGTTTGTAGCGAAATGTTTGACTTGTCAGCAGGTCAAAATCGAGCATCAGCGACCGGCTGGGTTATTGCAGTCACTTCCCGTTCCGGAATGGAAATGGGAAGATATATCGATGGATTTCATTACGAGTTTGCCGAGATCGAGATCGGGCATGAATATGGTTTGGGTGATTGTTGATCGTCTGACCAAGTCGGCACATTTTCTGGGCATCAAGGACACTTGGGGCCCGGAGAAGTTGGCTCGTATATTTATCGCACAGATTGTGAGGCTTCACGGTACTCCGAAGTCTATTGTTTCGGATCGTGATGGCCGTTTTGTATCACACTTTTGGCAGGCGTTGGGTACTCGTTTGCATTTGAGCACCTCTTTTCACCCCCACTCAGATGGGCAGTCAGAGCGCACTATCCAGACATTTGAGGATATGTTGCGTGCTTGTGCTCTCGATTGGAGCAATGACTGGGAGGAGCATTTGCCATTGATCGAATTCACGTACAACAACAGTTGGCACGCGTCGATTCGGATGGCACCGTATGAGGCACTTTATGGGCGGCGATGTCGATCACCGATTTGTTGGAATGAGGCGTCCGATTTGGTCGGGACCGAGCCGGATGTCGTTTTAGAGACGAGGCAGAAGATAGACTTAATTTGGGAACGGATGTTGACTGCCCAGAGTCGACAGAAGTCATATGCCGATGTCCGACGTCGACCTTTAGAATTCGAGGTGGGAGACCACGTTTTGCTGAAAATGTCGCCGACAAGAGGAGTTTTCCGTTTCGGGAAGAAGGGGAAGCTGAGTCCGAGATTTATTGGACCCTTCGAGATTCTCGAGAGAGTCGGTGAGTTAGCATACCGTTTGGTGTTACCTCCAGCCTTGATTCGCGTACATAGCGTTTTCCATGTTTCCCAGTTAAGGAAATATGTCCCGGATCCTAGTCATATCATCGACTATAGTGAGATCGATATTGCCGAGGACTTTACCTTCGAGGAGCGTCCCTTGAAGATTTTGGAGCATCGTGATAAATGACTAAGGCATAAGACCATCCCTTTGGTCAAGGTGCAGTGGTCGAGACATGGTGTTGAGGAAGCAACTTGGGAAACCGAGGATAGCATGCGTGCTAGATACCCCGAGTTGTTTGTTTCTTAAGTTTCGGGACGAAACTTATTTCTAGAGGGGTAGAATCTAATATCCGCATTTTTTCTTCTTTTCTGATATTCCTGTTTTAGTGTATTTTCATTTTTTTGTTATAGCTCGCTTGTAACCATGTCGACATTTTGAATCTATGTTATTCTTGGAGTTTCTCCATCGGGGATGATCTTGGTGATGTTTTGATATTATTCCGTTTTGTGTCATGTATTATGGCATGGACGTTCGATTCTCGTAGAACTCGTTCGCTTTTGTAATTCCTTTGGTTTCACGAGTTCGTATAGTTGAGTTGTTCGTATTGTGAGTTTCGGTTTGTTAATCCGACGTCGTATCGCGGTTTTTGAACGTTTGGGCCATTTCGTAATTTTCCTAAGTTTAGGGTATTCTTGTTATCTTTGTTGTTCCTGAACCTTCGGGCATTCGGAATCACGCTTCATCGTAACGTTTTGATTTCTGACTTAAATCCGTGGTGAGTGTATCCGGTGGTCATGGATACACCTTGTTATTTTCTCTTTTCGATCGTCTCCTCGTCGAGCAGTGTTTCAGACTGGCCTGCTGTCACAGGCCATGTTACGGCCGTAAGCCGTATATGTTACGGCCGTAATAATCGAGAGTTACGGCCGTAAGCTTCCTTCATACGGCCGTAACAAGGCTTCGTTTCTTACCCCCTGGTCCAGTTCCGAGTTACGGGCGTATCATGCTCGAGTTACGGCCGTAAGTATCGATACGGCCGTAATGGTATTCTTGATACGGCCGTATGTGTCATTCGTCAAATTTGCCCAATTCTCTCCAGAGGCCAGTTACGGCCGTAAGAGAGTCAGGTTACGGCCGTAATGTCCCTATGTTACGGCCGTATAAGTTGCGAGTTACGGCCGTAACGCCTGCCAGTATATAAACTGGGAGCGGTCCAGTTTTTCTCATTCTCACATCTCTCTTTTCTTTTCGCGACGGGAGCGACGACTGAGGCTAGGGTTCGTCCGATTTCGATCCAAACTCCATTGTAAGGGCATATTCGAGTATCATACCATCCACCTATCACTAATCATCCATAGTTCATCTTCGAATCAAGGTAAAATCTCTTATAACCTACCTTGGGGGATTTGGGGGATTTCGGGTGTAATGTTCTTTTTGCTTCGTGTTGTTGATTAATCCTTGTTGATTATGATTAATCTCGCATTGTTCTTGTTCTCCGACGAATTCATGGTGTATTTCGTGATATTTGCATAATCGAGAGGGTTTGGTTGCGATCCGCCCTCGTCGTTGTTTGATATGAATACACATAAATTGTAGGCGGGTTTTCGGGTGTTTTCCAATTCCGTATTCAGTTAGAATTGGTGGTGATTGTGTTCTTCGTATCATTAGGTTCGTGATTATCGGCTCCTAACGGTCATCGGTGTTTTCCTTCCGTTCGTTGTGCCGTCTTTTATTCAAGGCAAGTAATTCTTGGAAACCTTTATGCTTAACGTGAAATGGTAATGTATATTGTGTGTGCTTTACTCACCTCGGGAGGGTCCGACGGGGCCTCGAGGGAATCTATGGCTTCGTCCTGGATTCATGAGTTTGTTTCGCTAGCCAGCTCGGGAGGGTCCTTAGAGGCCTCGAGTGGGATTCGTGGCTTCGTCCCGGTCCTAGGTGACGTGTGGTGCTTGATTTGTTTTATGAATGTGGTCAGCTCGGGAGGGTCCTTAGAGGCCTCGAGTGGGATTCGTGGCTTCGTCCCGGTCCTAGGCAAATTTATTGTGACTATTTGTTTCCGGAAAAGACATGTCTAGTTTTGGTTTTTGAAATGATATTGGTGCATGTACTATGAAATGTGTAAGCGATTGGTTTGCCTTGATTACTTGTACTAGCGTAATTGCTAACCCCTTTGGGGACCCGTTTTGGGGAAATTCTTGTTATGGATTTCAGGTTATGATTATCCGGACGAGCGGGCACCGGGACAGTACGAGGACGTTGGTCAGGGTCGTTGACATGTGCATTTGGGTCTTTTTTTTTATTTCCTTTGTCCATTTCGATTTGGTTGTTCTCACAATTATAAACTTATAGATTGTACTCGCGAGTACTTAGGCTTTTCATTTCAAACTCCGTATTGTATTACTTTAAAATTGTTACATTGTCGGGTGATGCTTATTTCGCCGGTTGCTCCGGGCGTATCTTTTTATGTCATATCATTTAAATGTGTGTCCTCACTAACCGAGATGGTTAGTCGAGTGGAGTTTTCTTGATTGTAGCCTGGTGGGTCCCGTGTAGGGGTCCACGGCGCTGTAATATACTCTGAATATCTCGGGGTGTTACAATTGCCTTAGAACGGCCAATCGATGAAAATGATACAATGAATGATTGAACAACTCGATTGCCTTAGAACGGCCAATCGATGAAAATGATATAATGAATGATTGAACAACTCGATTGCCTTAGAACGGCCAATCGATAAAAATGATACAATAAATGATTGGACAACTCGATTGAGTAATTACACCAACTCCCTCATATTAATAATTCATCTGGAACAACGGGGATTACCTCTCTGAAATACACACTCGGCTCCAATGACTGAAATGATAGTGACCAAACGCTTACGATCACTGAGGATGGTATCATGACGATCCGTCTAATTAACACTCAATATTACATCATCCTAAGGTAAGTCCACCACGATTAGATCCACTAACCAATCGCGGTCGTTAAGCTTAATTCGGTATGATTTCCGAAAATTATTCCATCACCAGGTAGACCGATGGTATGAGGTCCACAAGCAATAGGACTATCCAAATTAAGTCTATTCAAACATGATTCGAAAATGAATGAAAGCAGTGCACCAGTATCAAAAGGTACACACAGGTTGAAATAAAATTACGAGTATACCTGAGATCATTCGGGCCACCGGATCGTCGATCCTCTTCATCACATGAATCCGGGACTTGCCGGCCCCCGAACCGGACGCTCCCGTCTGATAAATATGAGCTCCGACTTTATTTGCTTCCATCGTCTTAAACGACGCTGGCAGAGTAGTCTGATTCTGAATCGCTGATTGTTGCGGGGCTTGAGATGCCGCCGGAGCCGACTTGGAGTCCTTTCGGCAAAAACAGGCCTTATGCCCAAAATTCCCACAATTATGGCACGTGATAGACGGTTTCAGACACTTAGTGCTGTAATGACCCGGCGCTCCACAGTTGAAACAGGTGATGGCCGAACTGGTTGCTCGGGACTGAGATCCCACACGATTATGCGCCGTAGGAGGTCGCTCAGAAGCAATAGGGCCCACACGAGGCTTCTTGAAGGTATACTGACCGCCTTCAGACTGATTACGCTTCGTTGATTTCCTGCTGACAGATGAAGGTTGTTGCTCGTCAATTTCCTTAGCAGCAGGCTCACACGAGAGACTTCTCTCGATTAATTCGGCCAGAGAGGCGCAATGATGATTGAGCAATTACATATGGGTCACCATGACCTGCATAAAAGTGAGTGGATCAACCCGAACATCTTCCGATCGAGCGGAGTCCTGGGTACGATTTCCCGACAGCGAGTGATTGTTTCCCGGGTTTCGGCCTGCACCGCGGCCTCTCCCCGTGCATCCCCTGATAGCTCTCTCCATACTGAAGTAGGAAGGTCGCATGATAACCATAGATCTCATATGAGTACCGCATTATGATTTACGTCATGAAATGATGAAAATGAGCATATGCACTATAACACAGTGATTACATGAATGATTAACTGAGGTGACATGATTATCTGATGAAATTCTTGAAATGAGTATCTTGAATAAGTTAACAAGATTAATAATATGATCTTCCAGATCAACAACTGAGTAATGAAATGAATTGAGTAATTAATGAGTTAACATGATCGTCCTGATCATAACGAATGATGATGTTTGAGGATTGTTAATTGATGAATGATGAATGAATGATTATTGCCAGAAATTATTCCATGGCATTAGAAATCTTACAGTTCTTTCGGTCTGATTGGCTCGGCATTTGCACAGGTCACACGTGACGCGAAAGTCCAATGATACTAGTCTGATGACGATGATTTCAAATGAGACATGACTCGGAAGGTAGTATTCAAAACCACGCTCCGATACCAACTGTGTAACACCCCAAACTAGGCGGATATTACAATGCCGTGGACCCCCGACTGGGACCCACTAGGCAAATGAAAATGAATGAATTACACAGGGTAAATATAGTACCGAACCACATTACAACGATAATTACTCCGATGAGGAGTTTCATACAACACATCCAGGATAATATAGAATCCATGTATATTTTATATGGAGATAAAATATACAACACTGAGTGAAATGAGTATTCAAACGGAATGTCTGTAGCGGAATAAAAGAAGGAAACATAAATGACTGAAAAGACTGGGGCCCCTTTCTAGTATAATTGGGACTCCTCGCCGTCAACGTGCTCTCCCCGTGCCTTTGCCTTGCCATGACCTGAAAAACAATATCCCCAAACGGGGTCAGTTAAACAGAACAACAATCCTCAAGAATTGAATACACATAATCCTGTCGAAACACACGCAATCAAACATGCTATATGAATCAACTAATAGTACGGCTCGGAGGAATGGCGCCACACTACGTCCGGGATGGAAATGTGTCCGTGCACAAGCCACCAACGAGTATCGATTGAATACACGTGTGGTCTTGTACCTAATCAGTCTCACGAAGCAATCGACTCGTGTGCACAGTCCAATGTGAGGCCAACAACCAACACACGACTTAAATATGCCCGACATGAAAATCCTACACATACCAACCCGCACGCCAGTATGACCCGGAATGCCACGATATAACAAAAGTGACATCGAAATTGAATAATGACTCACCAAGATGAAATGATGGTGAAATGAATGACAGCTCAATGAAATGATTGGAACCGTCGTTCCTCGTGAATGAAGTAATTAGGTGACAATTATAAGTTTTAAAACGGTTAGTACCTTATGAATGAATTACGATTATGAATGAACAACAAAAAAAGGAATGAATATCCTTTTAACTGAGTAAGAATTAACATACACAACACCGGTGACAATTATCCTTCCACGAACAACGTCCTAATTGAGATATCGGTCGCTCGAACAACCTTGAATAATACAATTACCAAAAATCCGTTCAATATACGAATCAAACACGAATATAACGAACTCAAAACGTCGATACGATAAAACCAAGTTCATTGGGGCATTATATCGAACACTTTGTAGCCAAACTTCGATTGTTTACAACCAAAATTTCAATAATACCAATATCAAAACCCCAAGAAGTGTTTCAAACCAGCAAAACATCTTCAATACGATCAATAATCCATTATAAATATCCAAAATCGTGATTACAACAATGATTAATCGAAAACCCCCAAATCCAACTCGATATTCAAAGTGTTCTTGAATAATCCTTCAATAATCCAATGAATAATCAAACATATCCATAATCATGCGTATATCACTTCATACAACATGATCTTAACATACAAAACATCATACTTCAATAAAAAATCGAAATCCAAGATGTTGAAGAAATTACCTCTTGAAGATCCAAGCACTTTGATCCGAAGAACACGCGTTAGATCGACTATCCGGGCTTCACGATCGAAAGGAGATGAAGAAAACCAAGTACTCAAGTGATAGATGAAGGAAGAATCTCTCCCTCAAGCCTTCTCTCTCGTGGCTTGAAGAAAAAGGGAATAAATGAGCTGATCTCGCTCAAAACAACGCAATTATAGAGTTGACTGCCCTGTGTGCCGCGGCCCAGCCGAAGTGTGCCGCGGCACAGGGCCAAAACTGCGCCCAGCGGTCGGCAGTGTGCCGCGGCCCGGACGAATGTGCCGCGGCAGTGACTCGGCAGTGTGCTGCGGCCCTGTCGGCATGAGCCGCGGCCCAGGGTACAGAAGGTTTGGCCGATAAGTGCAACACGAGTGTGCCGCGGCCCGGACGAGTTTGCCGCGGCAGTGACTCGGCAGTGTGCCGCGGCCCACAGTACAGGCCGCTCGGCCAAAAGCTGAAAAAATGTGTGTGCCACGGCGCACACTCCTTGTGCTGCGGCCCACACCCCCCTTGGGTCCAAAATGATGAAAAATGATCCGGGAAGAGAATAAAAGCAATAGGAATCGATATTTGGGAAACAATAACACGAAATGGAAGTACGGAAACCCCAAAACGGTGGTTCCAAGCAATGATTACAAGGGTTCGCCCAACAAAACACAATTTGAACAATGAGAAGGTTTGAAATGACATGAACTCCAACGTCAAAAACGACTAATGAATCGATTACCACGATCAAGATAATACTCTTGTCTCGATTCCCGAGTAAGGTTGAAACAATGAACAATATCGATACACAACTCGAAGTTAATCTGAACGGTGAACACAGATGAATGATTATTAACAAGTGAAAAATTACATCACGACGATTACCGAATGAAATTACTGAATGATAATGACTGAATTACGACCGGGTATTACACTTTCAAGTTCGACGGAGCTCGTAGGTCTTGTGGTGCTACTACCTTCGAGACGTTGCTGTTTTATCTTTGGGGGCGATACGTCAGAACCGAGAGCACTACCAGGGCGTATTTCGTCTTGCGGATAGAGGATTCGTCAACTCGGCATTAGTTTACGGTTTTATAATTTTTCTTGTATTTTCAATTCTGTTTCGAGTTTTGTATTTTCAGTTTCGTACGAGTTTGTAGTTTCTGTTTTTCGAGTTGTAATTTTTTTATTCCAGTTGTAATATATTTTTCCGCCCAGCAAGTTTGTAACAAAGAAAATTCAACAAGCGCAAGACGAAATACTTACTTGCTGAATCCTACAACTGGAGATGACGACCGCTGCTTCCACCGACTCCAACACCACCGTTGCCTTTGCCTCCGCGGCCGCCGCTTCGAACGTGGCAAACACCATTGCCGCAACCATGTCCAGCATGATGAGCTCAACTACCTCATCAACAACTCCATGGGTGTTTTCGAACCCATTTATGACTACCGGTGGATCCACCTCGAGTGGCACCGTAGGTTCCACTTTTAGTGGTACCGTTGGATCCATGTTAGGATTTAGTGTTGGAGCCTACAGGTTCAACACGAGTGGTTCCTTTTTTGGAACAACCTCGGGGCCAAGGATGATGCCTGCTGCCGAGAAGCCGCCAAAGTTTGGTGGAGCCGACTTTAAAAGGTGGCAACAGAAGATGTTGTTCTATTTGACAACATTGGGCTTTGCGAACTTCCTTAAGGAAGATGCGCCACCGGCGCCAAGTGCTCAAGAGACTAGTTTCACAGTCTGTGCTGCCTATGACAATTGGCACAGTGGAGGCTATCTTTCTAAAAACTTTACTCTGAACTCCTTAGAAGATAGTTTGTACAATGTTTATTCTATTGTAAACACATCAAAAGAGATGTGGGAATCACTTGAAAATAAGTACCGTAGTGATGATGCAGGTACAAAGAAGTTTGTAGTAGCCAAGTATCTGGACTACAAGATGGTTGACTCAAGGCCAATCATGGAACAAGTGCAAGAGTTCCAACTAATCATTCATGATGTCAATGCCGAAGGAATGGTCCTGCCGGACGCTTTCACTGTTGCAACTGTGATCGAGAAGTTGCCCCCCAGTTGAAAGACTTTAAGAGCTATCTCAAACACAAGAGAAAGGAGATGACTCTTGAAGACTTGATTGTGAAACTGTGCATCGAGTCAGACGTGGGCAAAAATGACCACAAACCAAAAGGCCTGATAGATGCTAAGGTCAATCTATTGGAGCATGGCGGTCCCTCCAATAAAACAGCTCGTCCAAGTGTCCAAAACAAGAGCAAAGGGAAGCAACCAGTCAAGAAATTTGATGGTGATTGCTTCAACTGTGGTAAACATGGGCACGCGGCGAAGGACTGCCGGAAGCCAAAAGCCAACAAGAAGAAGAAACACGTTGCCAACATCGCCGAGTCTAACAGCGAATGGAAAGAGGATGACCTTGCTGCTGTGGTCACCGAAGAAGTCAACCACGTTGAGAACCAAGGTGGTTGGTACGTCGACACCGGTGCGACCGCCCACGTTGGTGCCGATAGGAGCCAATTTAAGAACTATCAAGATGTTGATGGGAGGAAGCTCAACATGGGGAATCCAGCTTCATCTGAAATTATCGGAGTTGGAGAAGTGGACCTCAAACTTACATCCGGACAGACACTCACCTTGAAGAATGTGTTTCATGTTCCGGATATGAGGAAGAATTTGATCTCATGCTCTATACTAGTTAAAAAGGGGTTTAAACTAGTGTTTGAGTCAGATAGAATTATCATAAAAAAGTTTGATAGGTTTCTTGGTAAGGGTTACCTCACGGAGGGACTCTTTAAAGTTAATGCTTTGGCTAAACGCCATGTAACCAAGTCCAGTAATGCTAATGAAAATGCTACTGCTTTCTCTTACTTGACTGAGTGTTCTGATTTATGGCATTGTAGATTAGGTCATGTGAATCTAAGATTAGTAAACTTAGATTTAATAAAATTAAATGAAGTCAATACTCAAAAAAAATGTGAGATTTGTGTTGAAACAAAAATGACGAAACTTCCGGTTCATTCGGTAAAACGAAACACACAACCCCTTGAATTAATTCACACAGATGTGTGTGATTTAATGCTTGTGCAAACTAGAGGTGGTAAGAAGTACTTTATCACTTTTATCGATGACTGCACAAGATATTGTTATCTTTATCTTTTGAGAAGTAAAGATGAGGCTATTGAAGCTTTTAAGAACTTCAAGAATGAAGCCGAAAATAAATTAGGCTGCCGTATCAAGATGGTTCGAAGCGATAGAGGTGGCGAATATGTAGCCCCGTTTGAGGAATTATGCAACGAAAGCGGTATAATTCATCAAACAACAACTCCATATGCACCACAATCTAATGGCGTTGCTGAACGTAAGAATCGAACACTTAAAGATATGATGAATGCATTATTGATTAGTTTAGGGTTGCCCCAGAATATGTGGGGGGAAGCTGTCTTGACAGCCAACTACATATTGAACAAGATTCCACGCAAAGGTAAGAATATTACCTCTTATGAGTTGTGGAAAGGTAGAAAACCTTCATACAAATATCTCAAAGTGTGGGGGTGTTTGGCTAAGGATGAGGTACCTCTATCTAACCAAGTTAAAATCGAACCTAAGACGGTCGATTGTATCTTTATTGGGTATGCAATGAACAATAGTGCCTATCGGTTTGTTGTCCACAAGTCAGAAGTTCCTGAAATGACTGTGGGAACAACAATTGAATCAAGGAATGCTGTATTCTTTGAAAACATATACCCTTGTAAGGATAATGATAAAGTTGAGAACAATTCTAGCAATAGATTTGAAGATGAAGGAACAAGTTCAAAACCTGTGGATATAGATTCAAAGTCACGTAAGCGATCGAGATCTAATCTGGAAGATGTAGAACCGAGACGTGGTAGTAGGGTTAGGACACCAAAGACATTTGGACCTGACTACATAGCATTCATGTTGGATGAAGAACCAATGTCGATCAAAGTAGCTTATGTAACGCCCCCGTCATTTACAGAGATATTATAGTGTCGTAGATTCTTTTTTTTGAGAATCTACCAGACTGAACTCAATATAAATCCACAAATGCATTGACAGTACTCAACTTCAACCATATAGATTTCAGCACTCAACAATACACTGTCCTGTGGGACTCCAACTGACACAATAACATCATCAAAATGACTGAACCACAAACAACCGACATTACCTGACAGTACTCGCGCGAGCACAAGGCAAACACAACTCGGTTCACAACCGGACTACCACATACTCAAGACAGTGCATGATATCAGTGTTGCTCACCATCCTCGTGTCCTTCCTACGCTGGTTCGCCACTAAGACCTGCACCTGAATACACAACAAGTATATTCACCCCAGAAGGGGTCAGCAAAACAGCCGGTGCAAGTACAACGATTCATGAATATGTACTACAAATGAATAAACATCCAAATCACACTGCCATCACATATATTCTGGAATACAATACCACAATCATCATTATTTTATGAGCAATGCGATGCAATTCCCATGCATGCCATGACTCACGCACACGGGCCCATTCCGCTCGGCTATTTTGGCCAACCCATGTCAGCTTACTTGGATTTTCTGCTTTCCGCAATGTCCGCAATGCATGTTTATGACATATTATTTCATGTCAATGCTCAATGATACTGAATATCCGCAAATTCACATTTCCGCTGATTACACATGTCAGAAACCACAGAAATTACTACTTTTCACAGCAACCATATTTTTCACATTTCATTATTTTCCGCTCCGCAATGCATATTATGACATATTATTTCATGTCAATGCGCCATGATACGGAATATCCGCAACTTCACACATCCGCTGATTACACATGTCACAACTACATAAATCAATCACCACTTTCTGAAATCACATTTTCTGATATTTCCACATTTCACTGGAAACATATTTTTCACATATTCATTCACATGAAGTACATCAAACGAAATCAAAGTACTTGCCTGGCATTCCAGCTAATGGAAAAGTTTCGATTGACAAGGCAAATATACTGAGCGATTAGCCAGAGCTTCAACCTAAAATGAATCATATTATATGATTAACGAATTAAGATTTATATAATCGTTAGAACTCTACATTCTAATTTAGCCGAGTCTAGGTGAGACATAATTACGGACACACTCTGTGCGTTATTGGGGTGTAAGAATGTTGTGTTTCAAATTAGGAGCCATTTGGCAGTCGTTTGACCCATTTTGGATTGAAACCAAGAAGGTTATACACTTTTCCAAGAAAATATTGAAGTTCAGGGTCAAATTGAAGATTTGGAAAACTTCAATCAAGTCCAACTTTATTTCTAATTCTCAAATGGCATAGCCCTGGGTTTTCAAAATATATGTTTTCTACCCCAAAACTTTCTACGACCCTCTACTCCTCGTTTAAACTTCTCCCGTCTATCATAACCTCACCGGGAGCTTCTTTAACATCGACTAACACTATTTTTACACGTAAAAACACACCGATATCCCAAGTCGGCAAAGTCCGAAATTTACAAATAACTGGCATATATTACACACACACTCCCGCGCACAAAAACACACACACCTGCACACACCATACACACACACCAGCATAGACAACACACACACATACCTGCACACACAATCACACACACACAACACACGCACACACAGTAACACACACGCAAACACACAGTAACACACACACCATAATACTCGACCGAATCCGGGAACTGAAACTAGAAAGATGGAGCTCGTCAAGAGGGCTTCCTAACGGTGTAAAAGGTTTCAAGTTCCGGCAGCCCGAACCGCCGTACGGGGACCCGACGTCAAGCGGCGGTTTCGGCCCCGTTCCAGCTATTCCGAACTCGGTTTGAAAAACTCGGTGTATACTTGTGACCTACTCGCTGAGACGATCATAACGATATAAAGTTTGCAAAGTTCCGACAAACAGAGAGTCCGTACGGCAATACCATTTGGTTTGCCCTGTCCGGACAAATCCGACATCGGTTTGAAAATCTAAATATATATTCACGATCTACTCGTCAACACGAACAAATCGATATATAGATTGTGAAGTTTTACCGAAAATTCTCCGTGTCCGCGGAACTCCCCTGGGCTAATCGGCTGTCTCTCTTTCTTCTCTTTTCCTGTTTCTGCATTTCGTCTTTTTTTTTTTTTTCTCTCTCTCTTCCTTCTTGTTTTTTGTTTCTCTCTATCCTCTCCCTACTCATCTCTTCTTATCTTCTCTTTTCCTTCTTCACTTCTTATCTCTTCTCTTTTTCTTCTTATCCCTTATATATATATATATATATATATATCATTGTAACTATCCGAATTCTTATCTCTCTCTCATCCCGATGAATGCTGACACGGCGGTGACGTACAAAATATTATATATAAAATATATAGTACCACTCCGAAAATAAAAATTCAAGTTTGTTATTCTAAACAACACGGGTGATATAATTTTAACTCCGACACGATAACCGAATTTATGCGACGGTTCAAAAAATATAAAATCACCCGGTTTATTTACTACGGGGTATCACACCCTTACCCCCTAATAAGAAGTTTCGTCCTCGAAACTTGAAACGGAAGAGGGTCGTTGAAATATATGTCCGAGTCACCAATCATATCTATACAAAATTTTATTCCTTAAATCGCAAACATTACACCTGTACATATTTATAAGAAAACATCGATACACAGCATGCCCCATTAAGCATAGCTCATGGGTTAACGATGACCGGGTTATCTTCGACCTCTTCTTACGGGTCCTCATCGGGATCCTCTTCGACTTCTGCAACCGGAATTGGGGCCGCTGGAAGGATAGAAATGATCTCCTCAGCATTAGCCCGTATCATCGCCCTCTCTTGCTGGACTTGATCCTGGAGGGCCTCTCTTGCCTGGGTGTACTGTGCCTCCCTCTCTCGAAGAGTACGCCGTATTGCAGCCAACTGAGCTTCTAATTGCGCAGCATGCTCGCGTTCTCGTGCAGCTGCTTCCTGCACAGTCTGACTCGTGTCCCGATGAAATTGTGCTACGACCTCTAGATAATTGATATGCTCTAAGCAACGGGTATGCTTAGTAGGATCCATACTTACAAGATCATTCAACTGCTTCTTCTCGGTTAGCGCCTTACTATGGGAATACCCCTCAGGGCCTTATATACATATCAAACCGATCTTCAGTCGGCGGCACTAGCGGTGCTACAGTTGTTTTTAGTAGCCACTATTATGGCGGTGCCGTCATCCAGTGTTAATTATCTCTTGCACAACAATGATAATATAAAAAAATAATATCTTAATGATAGACTCGCAAGGATACCTGATAAGGATCGAGTTAATCCATGGTACGAATACGACCAAATTATTGGTCAAGCCAAAAGATGCACTCGTGGACTCTCGGTACTCCCGCTTGATGTCAAGACACGATGACCATCATATGTTGATCATCGAGACTAGCGCACCGAAGAAATGAAAAAAGATCAACAGAAAAGGAATTAACACGGGAATAAAATTATTACATCCCACTTCTTTTGAAATAAGTTTCGTCCCAAAACTTATGACATGAAACAATTAAGGCAAGGCAATTTTAGATGACACATTTTCTCTGCTGCCAACGGCGAACACAAACTCCATGTCATCCAAATAGTACAATAATCAAATGCGATCTTTACGCTGAACAAGTATATAATTCTAACAAACTCAAAGGTTTGGAAGATGACTTATTAGGACGAGTACCCAAATCTTAAGGAAATTGGACGCTCGATAATCACGATGCGAGATCGAGTAACAACAGTCGACCCATAATGATCGAACAACATCGATCAAACAACAACGATTGGACAACGATAATCGAACAGCCCCGAAGTTCCCGCCTCAACTCAAGACATTAAATGGGCTGGTAAGAATTACAAGATATTCACTTTGCATAGGACTCACAAGGGCTGTACCGGACTTGGGAAAAGTCATAACTATAAAGGGACTAGTCCGAAACAAAGTCACAACTCGTTCGAATGGAAAAGACCACAGAACAGAACATATTCGGCAGGTATCGACGAGCATAAGTGAGTCGATAGGATGGAAACATATAGAAGTCAAAATGAGGTAATAATATAACAAGGAACTTCATAAGGTCGACTGACCAAATCTCTAAGCATTCTGACGAATGCGGAATGACCACTAACATCACGAGAGTTTCTCGGTAGTGGAGCGATTCAGTTAATGGCACAGGCTGAAATCAAAGCAAAGCACAACACGATTAGATATAGTTTGCTCGGGTGGGATCATAAGTTACCAAGAAAATATGGTTCAATATCCGACGATAATGGGGTTATACAACGAGATCTTGAAACCAATACATGACGGAAACCACAATTACAATAGGCTCAGACATCATGCCAATCATTGCAGTACCACCGAACTCGCAAGTTCTGCAGTGCAACAACAGAGTCAAGCATAAGGGTCGAAGGTCCTACATTGTACAAACGCAAGAATCTCGATTATTATACTCTTCTCCCCCTCAAAGGGAGTTTTGTCCTCGAAACGTAGAACTACCAAGTTAGAGATGGAAAACAAGAAGATAAAGAGAATCAAAGCCACAATTGTCGGAAGCATCAACAATTCCGATGTATTATGAAAGCATCTGTAATATCCGCGTCTTCTATTTTTAGTAATTTCTATTTTTGGTGCATATTCGTTTCGGACAACTCGCTTGGCACTGTTTTGTAATTCTGAACCTATTTTGTTCTTGGAGTTTCTCCGCTTAGACGGGTCTCGATAATGTTTTTACGTAATTTCATCTTGTGTTATATTTTGTCTCATGTGTATTCGATTCTCGTTAAACTCGTCCGATTTCATCATCTTCTTACTTCCATGAGCTCGTATGATTGAGTAGAGCATGTTGTGAGTTTCGGATTGCTAATACGACGTTGTATCGTGATTTTCGGATGTTTGGGCCGTTTTTGTAATTTCCTAGAAGTTTAGGGAATTTGTTCCTTGTTCGACTTTGGTTGTGTACCTCAGATCGTTTTGGGGCTCCGTACTTCCATTTCGTGTTATTGTTGCCCAAATATCGATTCCTATTGCTTTTATTCTCTTTCCGGATCATTTTTCGTCATTTTGGGACCCGAGGGGGGGTGTGGGCCGCGGCACAAGGATGGTGCGCCGCGGCACACACATCACCCAGTTGTTGGCCGAGCAAACTGTACCGTGTGCCGCGGCACAAGGATTGTGCGCCGCGGCACACAGCCGAGTCAGTGCCGCGGCACACTTGTCCGGGCCGCGGCACACCCGTGTGGCACTTGCCGACCAAAACCTACTGTACCGCGTGCCGCGGCACAGTCCGGCAGGGCCGCGGCACATGTCGAGTCTGGGCCGCGGCACACTCCAAATGAGCCGCGGCACAACGAGCGGTCAGCCGATCACTGGGCGCAATTTTTGGCCCTGTGCCGCGGCACAGTTTAGCTGAGCCGCGGCACACAATGCGGTCAGCGCTATATCAGAGCTTCTTTTCAGCGGCTGCAGCTCATTTTTCCTTCCTTCCGCCGTACGCGAGAGAGAGAGGGTTGAGAGGGGGATTTTTTCTCCATCTACCATTTGTTGTGTGTTTTTCTTCATCTTCCTTCGATCGTGTAGCTGGGGTTGTGGATCTAGCACGTGTTCTTCGGATTATAGGGCTTGAATCTTCAAGAGGTAAGAACTCCTTTAACCCTAGTATGATTTTGGGGAGGGTTTGGTGGTGATATTGTGTTTTAATCCGAATTAACCGATGTTGTTGTTAGATTTTGATAGTACACTCGTGACCCTTGGTTTTCTTGTTATTGGTTGGGATGAAATCCCGTTATTACACCGTTGACCGATTTCATTTCCTTATGCGCGCGGGGTGTCCGATGAATTGTCCCAACGGGTAGAACTAGGATGAATTTCTTCGTATTCATGATGTTGAGATTGGTTGTATATCATTATTGTGTTAGGGTCGGATTTGAGAGGATTGTCCGGATCGTAACCTATTCCTTCATCGTTTCCTTCGCGTCGTATTATCCAAGGCAAGTACATGTATTACATTTCATTATGTGTGTACCGTTTTGATGCGAATGATGTAAACTGGTTTATTGAGCGATTGTATTGGTTACTCTTCCACCTGGGGATGGCATGGGGCCTCTGGGGGCCGATACTAATGGGTACGGCCACGGAAGTGGACTTGGGTGCGTGCGTTGATGTTCTTCCACCTGGGGACGGTTCGACGGGACCTCTGGGGGCCGATACTAATGGGTACGGCCGCGGAAGTGGTTTCTCACCTGGGGACGGTCCGACGGGACCTCTGGGGGCCGATACTAATGGGTACGGTCGCGAGTTATCAAACGTGGATAATTGTGATGTGGAAAGCTTGATAATATATTGATTTAGTGTAAATGTGATATTCCGGAATATTGATTTTCCTAATGATTTGTTTGCATTGAATAGTGTATGTATATAATGTTGTGTAATTGTGTACTTGCAGTAGCTATTCGAATGCTGTAACACCCCCAAAACCATAAGGGAATATTACACGCCGTAGACCCTTTCCACAAGGATCTACCAGGCTAAACATCCATAAACAACCAAATGCTTGCTCAGCCAGGGTCAAACAATAAAATGATACAGACCGATATGGTCACTTACACGTGAATACACAGACCGATGAGGTCACACAACCCAATCGACAAAACTGACTTAAATAACATTACCCACACAGGGGTCGAAATACAATACAAATAAGACCGAAATCAACTCGACAACACAACAAAAATCAAAACAACTCTCGACTCATGATTAGTATCGCACTCGTCATCCTCTTGTGCCAATCCGTGATCGCTCCCCGAATGCATGTACCGGACGCAAACAGACATCCACCCCGAATACTCGGGGTTAGTAAACTCCACTCCTTTGTTTTACTAGTGCAAGTATCAAACCATACGAAATGTAACAAGCAAATAGCAACTACGAATTTAATACGGAAATCAATTATCAAAATGTTCTAGAAGTTTTAGAATTTCGAACTCAAGTAAGAGATATTTGAAAAGGAACACATCATCTCGGGGATTTTAAAACAGAAATTCTTTTGGACCTCGAGTCCCAATTTACAAAACCTTTTCGAAAACATTAGGGCCTTAGCCCGATTCTCGTTCAAAGCATACAAAATAATATATCATTTTGAGTCCGAGATCCAAATATAAAATGTTACCCGAACAATCATCGCTACACGATCATTGTTCGTACACATCATGTACCGAACTCCGGAGACCTCGACGGACCTTACCCGGACCACACACACTGTTCGTACACATCATGTACCGAACTCCGAGGCCTCAACGGACCCTACCCGGCCACACACTGCTCGTACACATCATGTACCGAACTCCGAGGCCTCAACGGACCCTACCCGGCCACAACATCGTTCGTACACATCATGTACCGAACTCCGAGGCCTCGTCGGACCCTACCGGATCACACATCCGTCCGTACACGCCATGTACCGGACTCCGCAGGCCTCGTCGGACCCTACCGGATCACACACTTTGTTCGTACACATCATGTACCGAACTCCGCAGGCCTCGCTGGACCTACCCGAACACCCACACATCGACACGACACAATTCATAATCATTAAATGTCAAGCCATTCCACATTATAATGAAATGTACAATCAAGTATGTAAACCAAAACAACGCAAATATCATGATCATCACAACGACTCTTAACCAACATAACACACATTCGTACACAATACATTGCACAACCACGTGTACAACCATCTCATATGTACATCGCAATCCCGCACAAATGACACAACGCCGAACACGTATACCAATATATCACTATTATCACAAAGCCTTCAAATTTGGAAAACACAACCAACTCAAACGGAACATATTTACGGAGGCAAGCGTAATCGTTATACATATCATACGTAATTACTATTCACAAGATACAAGTCGTATAATAAGATACTTGCCTTAATAACCGCTACCAAACGCTCCGAAAACACGGTTCGACCGAAGCTCGGACCCCAAAGAAGGCAACGAACGGAAGGGTTCCGACTCGAGTTTTTCACAAGAATTCGTTCCTAAGTCACAACGATATCAATTCAATCACAATTCTACGAAACGTATGGAACTTTCCAAGTTCTACCTATTGAAGCATTTTATCGGACACTTTGAGGGCGTAGTCCAATTTAATCGATTATTCAAAGGAATACTCAAATCCGCTCCACAAAACTTCAAGGGTATTGAATGATTACGAGTTTACAATCAAGTTTTATCAGAATCTGAATCAAAACAAAGAAAATCGGCCAAAACACCAAGAAACCCCAAGAACATCCAAAACCAAAAGTTTAGGTGTTCTTACCTTCGATCCGGTGGAAGATGATGTTAATCCATGATTCCAACTTCCAAAACATGTTTATATAAGTTGATTCTACTCAAAACCATCGATATATGGTGAAAAATCGCGGAAGGAACGAAGAAAAGTGGAAAATGCCGGATATGACTCGGTCCGTGCCTTAAATAGCCGACCACGGCGGCGGGGACTCGACCGTGTCTCGCTAGACACGGTCGCGTCGCCCGATAGTGACCCGTCCACGGCGGCATTGACTCGACCGTGTCCCGAACACGGTCGGGCCTCCGGCGAGACTTCGCTTATCCGACGAAGTGCAGCACGGGCCGTGTCGGACGACACGGCCGAGTTCGGCCGCGTGATCGCCAATAACGAGCGGGTGAGCTAAAACGACCATAACTCTCTCAGGACTCGATTTACTCACCGTTTAAACCATTGGAAAGCTAACTCGATGCTCTATAATATTGCAAGATTCAGAATTTTTGGAGTTACCAAAAATTAATGGTGATCTAACAAAGTCGAACTCATACTTAGAAAAGTCGTTTAGTAATCCCGAATTCAACAAAACGACACCGAAATCCGAACACGAATACGAACCGAAGATACGGTTACGAAGTACTCACAAAGACGAATCTACGAGCTAGTAGAACACATGATTCCGACCACCCGAAGGCTCGAAATTCGACAACGGAAGGTAATTACCCCAAACTTTGGGAAATTACGAAAATGGCCCAAATGCCCGAAAATCACCATACGACAACGAATAATCAAACCGAAGCTCACAACACGTATAACAACGTTAAATGAACTTACGAAAAACCCCAAACGACAGCTTCAACGAGATTCGCAAGAACCGAACTCAAGCGCGGAAAAGTCGTTAAAAGCACGGAACTCAACAAAGCAAAGACCAAACGAACTCGGATGACAAAAAGTGCAGAATTAAATATTCTCCGAATGACGAAACGGTCAAAAGCGAGTCGTCAAAACGGACTTCGCCGAAAAAGAAATTTACCGAAAATCGAAAATTTGCAGATATTACATTCTACCCTCCTAAAAGAAGTTTCGTCCCAAACTTAAAACAAGTAGGGGAAGAAATATTCCGCCAGAAAACTCAACAAGATACACAAGAATGCGTAACTAACGCCCAACGGCGAAATGTTACAAACAACGCAAAGGAATATACGGCGTGGAAAACACGCTCCACGGCGACCAACACAACGTCGCCGTTAGGGATATAATAAAACCAACAAATGACAAGCGTCATCAAACGGATAATATAGCCAAGTCAATTATCCGTCAATCACAAAACACAACGAACGAAAATCAATATGATTGACCAACCCCACGGTACATCAATCAAAACGCGAGCCAACCGAACAAATACTAATCCCACCTCCCAAGGGTTGGAAGATCGAAAACGAGACTAATTTCCCGAACTTAAGGGAATTAGGAAGGAGCCTGAATGCTCAACAATCACGAAACGAGAACAAAACCGAACAAACAAACGATCGAACCACAACGATCGAGACAACAAAAATCGAACAATCATGTTCGAAACACGAAGGATAAGAAAATTCAAACAACAACTCCCAGGATGATCTGGTGAGAACAACAAGACGTGCATTCCCATAGGATCCACAGGAAAAGGGAATATCGATTGAAAAGTCACAACGACAAATGAGTTATTCCAAAACAATACCACCCTCGTTCGATCAACAAAAGCAAGGGGCAGGACAAGCTCAGAAATGTCAACGAACATAATGAGTCGACAGAGTCGAAAACACAAGAGTTCCAAATCCGATCCATTTCGAATAAAAGAACTAATAGAACCAGATGAGGTCACTCCCGAACAAGGTTCACAAGAATCGAACTGAACCCAAAAAGTCACATCGATAACCAGATCGACCCACAACAAGATCACAGTTCGTTCGAACGATGAAACCGAAATACAGAACAAGTTCATAAAGTATCAACGAACACGACGAGTCGATAGACTGAGAAAGAGGAAATGCGAAGTCAAAACGATACAGCATTACATTCGACCTCTTATAAAAGGAATGTCGTTCCCGCAACACACAACAACCGGAGTAAGGTGACAACACAAAAGCAAACGATAAATATCTCCCATGGGCCTCTCGATCCGATCCTCATATCTATATCGAGTTCGCGCCCCAAAGACTCGAACCCAACTCGCAAAACCGGATCCTGTGTCTCTCGGGTCCACACTTGAAAAGCGCACGACGAGAAGGACAATTGGCACGCACATGCCCCGGCACAGATAACACGCTCGAAATGCCTCGGCTCGGCATATAGAAAATACATATGCTAGAAACAAAGGAACAAAACACCGCAAAACAACATACCTGAGATTCCAACTCAAAGATAATAAAGAATCATAACACATATCATATACAACGATTACCATCGTAAAGTAATACACACACAAACACTACAACAACGATGATCGCTCGCGACATCAACGGCCCGAACGATAATCAAGACATAATTACAAACATTATGAAACAATCACACATGTACACAAACGTACAAACCCAAGCTTCAACATCTCACACTCGTGTGACAACACGCAAATCGCCACGAGGCGATAAACAGAAACACCGGTTCACACCTCTCACATAGGGCTAGTACAAAGAAATGCGTGGCAACGCCGACGTTCATGGCACCAATTCGATCATACTGGAGCAAACATCATAACGACAACGTGAACATCATACATACATACCCAGCCTCAAACGGGAATGGATAGGTTTTTTTAAAAACGAAAACCTCCTTTTGAAAATAATTTTGGAAACACCGATTGATCTTGAGTATCACCCTTCAAAAAATTACAATCGTGAAACATCGTTATCGAGACTTTGGAAAACTATTTCGCATTCGATAAAAATGAGGACACTTTCTTTTCGTGAAAAACTTTCGAAATATTCGACCCTCGGGTCTAAGTAAAAGTGTTTATAAAACATTGAAAATATCTCAAAACATTTTGGTCCTCGAGGTAGAAGAATTCGAAACATATCGTGGCACCTTGGAAGTACCATGAGATAACAATTCATTTTAAACGACGTCTCAAATTTATTTCTAAGATACTCAAGATTTTCAAAGATAATTAAATGGGCTAGAATGCCCAAAAACTTCGTAATTACGCAAAACATTATAGCGCCGTGGGTCCCGCTACGAACTCACCAGCTAAAACCATTTACAACGTTAAAAGGCCGATGACGGTAATATTTCAAAACTCACAAAAGCCATTTACAAAATACTAAGTACCGTCACAAGAATTTTGCCAAAACGCTCAAGGCCATAACGCCAAAACTTGTTAAAGGAATCGGTTTTCAAAATAAAACTCGCCGATACCTTATCGAAATCCATCAACGTTTACAACATTCACACCAAACCACACCACCCAGTGCTTCAAAGATAATACAAAAATGTGCACACTACAGTACACATACAATATGCCACAAGTACTAAACACAATTATATTACACAATACTGTAAAGAAAATCATGCACCGCAATTAACTCACTAAGATAAAATCGAGATACACAGTACTACGCATAAAGGAGGAGACTTACATCCACAGGTCGCACGAGGTGACGGTCGCCCACGATACTAATCTCGTCCGACAACATATCCAACGCGTTGTGACTACGCACAACTCAACTTGTCACCTGACGACTCGAACGACAAGACAACACATTACTCGACAAATCACAACTCGACTCGACCCGACAACCTAGGTTTCCGCAACCTAAGCTCTGATACCATAAATGTAACACCCCCAAAACCATAAGGGAATATTACACGCCGTAGACCCTTTCCACAAGGATCTACCAGGCTAAACATCCATAAACAACCAAATGCTTGCTCACCTGTGGTCAAACAATAAAATGATACAGACCGATATGGTCACTTACACGTGAATACACAGACCGATGAGGTCACACAACCCAATCGACAAAACTGACTTAAATAACATTACCCACACAGGGTCGAAATACAATACAGCGGAAGACTGAAATAAACTCTAAAAACACAACAAAAAAATCAAAACAACTCTCGACTCATGATTAGTATCGCACTCGTCATCCTCTTGTGCCAATCCTGTGATCGCTCCCGAACTGCATGTACCGGACGCAAAATGACATCCACCCCCGAATACTGGGGTTAGTAAAACTCCACTTTTTACTAGTGCAAGTATCAAACCATACGAAATGTAACAAGCAAATAGCAACTACGAATTTAATACTAAATCAATTATCAAAATGTTCCCAGAAGTTTTAGAATTTCGAACTCAAGTAAGAGATATTTGAAAAGGAACACATCATCTCGGGATTTTTAAAACAGAAATTCTTTTGGACCTCGAGTCCCAATTTACAAAACCTTTTCGAAAACATTAGGGCCTTAGCCCGATTCTCGTTCAAAGCATACAAAATAATATATCATTTTGAGTCCGAGATCCAAATATAAAATGTTACCCGAACAATCATCGCTACACGATCATTGTTCGTACACATCATGTACCGAACTCCGAGACCTCGACGGACCTTACCCGACCACACACACCGCTCGTACACATCATGTACCGAACTCCGAGGCCTCAACGGACCCTACCCGGCCACAACATCGTTCGTACACATCATGTACCGAACTCCGCAGGCCTCGCTGACCCTACCCGGATCACACATCCTGTCCGTACACGCCATGTACCGACTCCAGGCCTCGCTGACCCTACCTGGATCACACACTTTGTTCGTACACATCATGTACCGAACTCCGCAGGCCTCGCGGACCCTACCTGGAACACCCACACATCGACACGACACAATTCATAATCATTAAATGTCAAGCCATTCCACATTATAATGAAATGTACAATCAAGTATGTAAACCAAAACAACGCAAATATCATGATCATCACAACGACTCTTAACCAACATAACACACATTCGGTACACAATACATTGCACAACCACGTGTACAACCATCTCATATGTACATCGCAATCCCGCACAAATGGCACAACGCCGAACACGTATACCAATATATCACTATTATCACACAGCCTTCATATTTCGGAAAACACAACCAACTCAAACGGAACATATTTACGGAGGCAAGCAGAATCGTTATACATATCATACGTAATTACTATTCACAAGATACAAGTCGTATAATAAGATACTTGCCTTAATAACCGCTACCAAACGCTCCGAAAAACACGGTTCGACCGGGAAGCTCGGACCCCAAAGAAGGCAACGAACGGAAGGGTTCCGACTCGAGTTTTTCACAAGAATTCGTTCCTAAGTCACAACGATATCAATTCAATCACAATTCTACGAAAACGTATGGAACTTTCCAAGTTCTACCCATTGAAGCATTTTATCGGACACTTTGAGGGCGTAGTCCAATTTAATCGATTATTCAAAGGAATACTCAAATCCGTTCCACAAAACTTCAAGGGTATTGAATGATTACGAGTTTACAATCAAGTTTTATCAGCAATCAATCAAAACAAAGAAAATCGCCAAAACACCAAGAAACCCCAAGAACATCCAAAACCAAAAGTTTAGGTGTTCTTACCTTCGATCCTGTGGAAGATGATGTTAATCCATGATTCCAACTTCCAAAACATGTTTATATAAGTTGATTCTACTCAAAACCATCGATATATGGTGAAAAATCGCGAAGGAACGAAGAAAAGTGGAAAATGCCGGATATGACTCGGTCCAGCCTTAAATAGCCGACTGCCGGCAGGGACTCGACCGTGTCCCGCTAGACACGGCCGCGTCGCCCGATAGTGACCCGTCCGCGGCGGCATTGACTCGACCGTGTCCTGGAACACGGCCGGGCCTCCGGGCGAGACTTCGGCTTATCCGGACGAGTACGGCACGGCCGTGTCGGACGACACGGCCGAAGTTCGGCCGGCGCGATCGCCAATAACGAAGCGGGTGAGCTAAAACGACCATAACTCTCTCTCGTCCGACCGATTTACTCACCGCTTAAACCATTGGAAAGCTAACTCGATGCTCTATAATATTGCAAGATTCAGAATTTTTGGAGTTACCAAAAATTAATGGTGATCTAACAAAGTCGAACTCATACTTAGAAAAGTCGTTTAGTAATCCCGAATTCAACAAAACGACACCGAAATCCGAACGAATACGAACCAAGATACGGTTACGAAGTACTCACAAAGACGAATCTACGAGCTAGTAGAACACATGATTCCGACCACCGAAGGCTCGAAATTCGACAACGGAAGGTAATTACCCCAAACTTTGGGAAATTACGAAAATGGCCCAAATGCCCGAAAATCACCATACGACAACGAATAATCAAACCGAAGCTCACAACACGTATAACAACGTTAAATGAACTTACGAAAAACCCCAAACGACAGTTTCGAACGAGATTCGCAAGAACCGAACTCAAGCGCGGAAAAGTCGTTAAAAGCACGGAACTCAACAAAGCAGCACCGAAACGAACTCGGATGACAAAAAGTGCAGAATTAAATATTCTCCGAATGACGAAACGGTCAAAAGCGAGTCGTCAAAACGGACTTCGGCCGAAAAAAGAAATTTACCGAAAATCGAAAATTTGCAGATATTACAAATGCAAACCCCTTAAATGGGGGAAATGCGTCTTATGCATTTCAGGTACCGGGAGGGCTGAGGAGCAAGTACGGGACATGCATGCAAATGATGGGCTGGCTTGATGATGTGGCTCGAGTCTGCATTTTTATGTTTTGTCATTGCATTGTCGAGTATTGAAGTTAGACTGTCTATTTTGAACTTGGTTTAAGTCCCCTGCGTGGGCAATGAATTGGTATTTAATCTTTGTTCATGTCTTACGTTAAAAATGTTTTGGCCGAGGCCACGGCCTTATTTACTTTCGAGTGCATCATTCGGGATTACCTTGTAGTTTATATGTCAAGTGTTAGCCTGGTAGACCTCGCGAGGGTTCTACGGCGTGTAATGTCCCAGTTGTGAATTGGGGTGTTACAGCATCACCTGCCATCATCTGGGGTACGGGACACCCTTGATTGTTTGCTTTGTTCACCGATAGTTTACGGATATTTGATCGAACGTTAATTGTTCATGGTTCCTCAGCATCTTTAGAATCGTCAACCGAGTTGAACAAGTCAGAGTTGTGGATATACCATTTATATGACATGACCAACAACAACATTTAACATCAATTGATTCATCAGAATCGGGTTGAAAATGAGATCAAGAACAAACCTTCAAAATGGTTAACTCAAGGAAATCACGGAATTGCTTCGATCCGACGAAGAGCAACAGATTAGATAATGTTGTACTCCAAAACACCCTTAAACGGAACAAAATCGGCCAAGATCACGATCCCTAGTCGCCTTCGATTCACATTGTGGTGTCACCCGCGGAGAAAAGAAAAGAGTGGAAATGATAAATCACGATTGCTGTCCGGTTTATATGCCGGACAGATTAGCCTGAACTATCCACAAGGTAGCGTGTGCCAATTCTGTATAATATCGCACACCATACCTATACCAACCAAAATTCACCATCACAACCATACCCCCACCAAGACAACAAACACGCAACGATCTGAATCGCAACCAAATGCGTGTCCAAACATGACATGATCCCACAACTTACGACTGCGGTACCAGCAAAATAAGAGGGCGAGCTATGTTTCGCCAAAACTCGTAGTTACTTTACTCTTATTGGAAGAGGAGGTTTTATTTTACACGTCGATCTTGAAATCATTTTTAAATGATGCACCCACAATCTATATTTTTAACATTTTCGAAGACGTCTATACTCCGAAATGTTTCCAAAAATTTCTTGGAACTTAGATAAAATGAAGATCCTTCTTCTTCTACTACTTGTTTAAATCGGAGAGAAAAGATTTTCCACCGAATACATACTCGTTTGATATAACGCTATTACATCGTAGGTTTTCTCCATTTGAAAGAGTTTCAAACCCCACCTTAAACATACTCCCGCAGCGGTTAAAATTGATACTTAAAAATCTCATTCTTAAAAGAATATAGGAATCGATCACATTCCCAATTTTTCGAAATACGCTGTATAACTATTTTCACTCGGACCGTATACGCATTGTACATCTCAAAACCCTAATACCACCAACAAGTTCTAGCCCCTCAGCCAAGATTGGTCGAATCAGCACCACACAATCACCGCACAACTAAGAGGGACTTATGATCGAGAGACTTACCATCTCCATATGCTCGTAGGCTCAAGTTACACAAACATATACACGAAGGAAAATTAATGGGCACAATTTGAAGAATTACAAATAAATTACTCTGCTTTCCCGCAGGGTTCTGATAAGATCAGAAGCCAATGAACACAGCCCCCAACAAAATACGGCTCACAAAGACTTAAAATCCATATACTCGGAACTAAAACAATTTTTGGGGATCAGAAGAACTTACAGCGCAGGTCGCACGAGGTAGCAGCAAACCAGTGATATCATAAACAGACGACTGACTCAACTTTGACCGACCCAAAACACCAACAGCCTAGGTATCCATAAACCTAGGCTCTGATACCACAATCTGTAATGCCCCCGTGATTTACAGAGATATTACAGTGCCGTAGATTCTTTTTTTTGAGAATCTACGAGGCTGAACTCAATATAAATCCACAAATGCATTGACAGTACTCAACTTCAACCATATACATTTCAGCACTCAACAATACACTGTCCTGTGGGACTCCAACTGACACAATAATATCATCAAAATGACTGAACCACAAACAACCGACATTACCTGACAGTACTCGCGCGAGCACAAGGCAAACACAACTCGGTTCACAACCGGACTACCACATACTCAAGATAATGCATGATATCAGTGTTGCTCGCCATCGTCGTGTCCTTCCTGCGCTGGTTCGCCATTAAGACCTGCACCCGAATACACAACAAGTATATTCACCCCAGAAAGGGTCAGCAAAACAGCCGGTGCAAGTACAACGATTCATGAATATGTACTACAAATGAATAAAAATCCAAATCACACTGCCATCACATATATTCTGGAATACAATACCACAATCATCATTATTTTATGAGCAATGCGATGCAATTCCCATGCATGCCATGACTCACGCACACGGGCCCATTCCGCTCGGCTCTTTCGACCAACCCATGTCAGCTTACTTGGATTTTCTGCTTTCCGCAATGTCCGCAATGCATGTTTATGACATATTATTTCATGTCAATGCTCAATAATACTGAATATCCGCAAATTCACATTTCCGCTAATCACACATGTCACAAACCACAGAAATTACTACTTTTCACAGCAACCATATTTTTCACATTTCATTATTTTCCGCTCCGCAATGCATATTATGACATTATTTCATGTCAATGCGCCATGATACGGAATATTCGCAAATTCACACATCCGCTGATTACACATGTCACAACTACAAAAATCAATCACCACTTTCTGAAATGACATTTTCTGATATTTCCACATTTCACTGGAATCATATTTTTCACATATTCATTCACATGAAGTACATCAAACGAAATCAAAGTACTTGCCTGGCATTCCAGCTAATGGAAAAGTTTCGATTGACAAGTCAAATAGACTGAGCGATTAGCCAGAGCTTCAACCTAAAACGAATCATATTATATGATTAACGGATTAAGATTTATATAACCGTTAGAACTCTACATTCTATTTTAACCGAGTCTAGGTGAGACATAATTACGGACACACTCTGCGCGTTATTGGGGTGTAAGAATGTTGTGTTTCGAATTAGGAGCTATTTGGCAGTCATTTGACCCATTTTGGATTGAAACCAAGAAGATTATACACTTTTCCAAGAAAATATTAAAGTTCAGGGTCAAATTAAAGATTTAGAAAACTTCAATCAAGTCCAACTTTATTTCTAATTCTCAAATGGCATAGCTCTGGGTTTTCAAAATATATGTTTTCTACCCCAAAACTTTCTACGACCCTCTACTCCTCGTTTAAAATTCTCCCATCTATCATAACCTCACCGGGAGCTTCTTTAACATCGACTAACACTATTTTTACACGTAAAAACACACCGACATCCCAAGTCGGCAAAGTCCGAAATTTACAAATAACTGGCATATATTACACACACTCCCGCGCACAAAAACACACACACCTGTACACACCATACACACACACCAGCATAGACAACACACACATACCTGCACACACAATCACACACACACAACACACGCACACACAGTAACACACACGCAAACACACAGTAACACACACCATAATACTCGACCGAATCCGGGAACTGAAACTAGAAAGTTGGAGCTCGTCAAGAGGGCTTCCTAACGGTGTAAAAGGTTTCAAGTTCCGGCAGCCCGAACCGCCGTACGGGGACCCGACGTCAAGCGGCGGTTTCAGCCCCGTTCCAGCTATTCCGAACTCGGTTTGAAAAACTCGGCGGATACTTGTGACCTACTCGCTGAGACGATCATAACGATATAAAGTTTGCAAAGTTCCGACAACCGGAGAGTCCGTACGGGCAAGTCGACGACAATACCATTTTTTTGCCCCGTCCGGATAAATCCGTCATCGGTTTGAAAATCTAAATATATATTCATAATCTACTCGTCAACACGAACAAATCGATATATAGATTGTGAAGTTTTACCGAAAATTCTCCTGGGCCGCGGAACTCCCCTGGGCTTATCCGCTGTCTCCCTTTCTTCTCCTTTCCTGATTCTGCATTTCGTCTTTTTTTTTTCTCTCTCTTCCTTCTTGGTTTTTGTTTCTCTCTGCCCTCTCCCTACTCTTCTCTTCTTATCTTCTCTTTTCCTTCTCTTTTATCTCTCCTCTTTTTCTTCTTATCTCTTATAAATATATATATATATATATATATATATATAACTATCTGAATTCTTATCTCTCTCTCATCCCAATGAATGCTGACACGGCGGTGACGTACAAAATATTATATATAAAATATATAGTACCACTCCGAAATTAAAAATTCAAGTTTGTTATTCTAAACAACACGGGTGATATAATTTTAACTCCGACACGATAACCGAATTTATGCGACGGTTCACAAAATATAAAATCACCCAGTTTATTTACTACGGGGTATCACAGCTTATGCCAGACCAGACGAGTTGCTCTGGAAAGAAGCTGTTCAGAGTGAAATTGACTCAAGTTTACAAAACCAAACTTGGGTTTTGGTTGATTTACGTGAAGGTTGTAAGCCCTTAGGATGCAAATGGATCCTTAAAAGAAAGTACAAGGCTGATGGGTCAATTGACAAGTATAAAGCTCGTTTAGTAGTCAAAGGTTTCAAACAGAAGGAATGGTACGATTTTTTCGATACCTATTCACCTGTAACGAGAATTACATCTATTCGAGTGCTTCTCGTGATTGCTGCTTTGCACGATCTTGAGATTCATCAAATGGATGTTAAGACTGCTTTTCTGAACGGTGATCTGGATGAAGAGATCTATATGGAACAACCTGAAGGGTTTATAGTACCTGGACAAGAGAAAAAAGTATGCAAACTGGTTAAGTCTCTATATGGATTGAAACAAGCTCCACTACAGTGGCACTTGAAATTTGATAATGTAATGTTATCAAATTGTTTTAAAATAAACGAGTGTGATAAATGTGTTTATATTAAGAACACTAATAACGGTTATGTTATTGTGTGTCTTTATATAGATGACATGTTAATCATGGGTAACAATATACAAGTGATTAACGATACTAAGAACATGTTAAAAAGAAATTTTGACATGAAAGACATGGGGCTAGCCGATGTGATTCTTGGAATGAAAATTTTGAGAAAATTAGATGGAATCATCTTGACACAATCTCACTATGCCGAGAAAATTCTCAAGAAGTTTAATGCTTTTGGAAGCTTGCCGGCTAAGACCCCAATAGATTTAAATGATCACTTGAGCAAAAATCGAGGGGACCCCGTTGCACAAGAAGAATATGCACGAGTCATTGGGTGTTTAATGTATCTTACAAATTGCACTCGACCCGATTTAGCTTGCGCTGTAAACAAATTGAGTCGTTACACGGGCAATCAAAGCAAAGAGCATTGGAAAGCTCTCGTTAGAGTTTTGAGGTACTTAAAGTATACTCAAAACCTTGGGCTACACTATTCGAGATACCCCCGGTAGTTGGAGGGTAGTGTGATGCGAATTGGATATCCGATACGAAAAGTTCATTTTCTACAAGTGGTTACGTGTTTACCATTGGGGGTGGAACTGTCTCGTGGAAGTCCGCGAAACAAACGTGTATAGCCCGATCCACCATGGAATCGGAATTCATAGCTTTGGACAAAGCTGGTGAAGAAGCCGAATGGCTCAGAAACTTTCTAGAAGATATTCCATGTTGGTCCAAGCCAGTGCCTGCAGTGATGATTCACTGTGATAGCCAAGCTGCTATTGGTAGGGCGAGAAGTAACGTGTATAATGGAAAGTCTCGACATATTCGTCGACGCCATAATACCGTGAGACATTTGATCAAAAGTGGGGTTATCTCTATTGACTATGTGAGGTCATTGGATAATCTAGCGGATCCGCTAACCAAAGGGTTAAACCGTGATCAAATGAATAAATTGCTAGAGGGAATGAGTTTAAAATCCACAAATTGAGAATTATCATAGTGGTAACCCAACCAATATGACTGGAGATCTCAAGAACTTGGTTCAATTGGAGAAATAAGCTATGAGAGTTCGTGTGAAACACTCATCTAAGTTTATTCCCTATAGAGCAATTGAGTGTTGAAAGCTTGCCTAGTGGTGAGGTTAAGTCTATGACTTTTAATGATTCCTAAAGACCTGGAGGAGGTTGAGTATGGAAAGATACTCGGTAAAGAATCAACTATATAAGTGAGAAATGGGGGCTGCTTCATGAAATACACTTATGAATCCAAAGGGGTGTCCAAGGCCCGCAAATGACACAAAACGTGAGAACGGATGAGGTTGAGGTGTTCAAGTGTTAGCACTATTGTCTCGGTGCATGCCGTGGGGAAATAGTTCAAAGCATCAAGCCACTAATCCGCCTGTGTACCCGATGATGTTAACTATGGAAGGTTCAAAGTCACGAACTACCTATCCTTATACTTTAACGCCTCTTGAGGACTGAGCTTGAGTCTCCATATTGCATTTTGGCTATTTTCACTCATGTGGGGGATTGTTGGAATCGTTAATGATTTAATTTTATTTTGAAAAATTAATTATCATAGGATCGATCTACGTTCCGAGTATATGATCATGGTATATTCACTTTCTCTAAACCGATTCCCGGTTAGTGAGAAATAGTGAATTAAAGTTTATCACTTAATTATGAATTAATAAGGGATGGAATCCCACATTGAATAATGAACCATCATTATTCTAGTATATAAGGAGTTACCTTTATGCATGTAATAATTAATGGCACATGTGTATGGGCTTAAAGCCCACACGCGCGCACACGCGCGCGCCACCGCCTTGGACCTTGGACCTTGGTCTTGGTCTTGCCCTTGATCTTGATCTTGATCTTGGATCTTGGATCTTGGCAATTAGTCTTTGGGCTGGTCTTTGGGCCTGTTCGTGGGCTTGGCCGTGAGCTAGGCCGTGAGCTAGGCCTTGGGCTAGCTTAAAAATTTTTTTGGACAAGCTCAACAACATAATTGGGCTCGTATGTGCACATAAGGATGTCCAGGTACATCCGTCAAATGGTTAAGGAGCTGATTATAGTCCAGGTGCATCCGGACTGTTCAAATTCAGCCAAAAACGGGCAGTAACCTCCCAGATGTTATGAGGAGGTGTTAAGGCTGCCTGTTCAAATTCAAAACGGGCAGTAACCACTGCCTTGAATTGTGTAACTCCTGTGTTCAATGCAGGCATGAATGCCTGCATTATGACAGCCTTAAGGGATGTGTTTAAACCCCCTGCAGGTGTGAATGGCCTATAAATAGGCATGCATACATTTGCTTCTGTACATGCAATTTTCGAAACTCCAGCATAAAACATACAGTTCATAGTTCATAGTATCAGCTTCGTCCTCACCTCTTTCAAGTTCGCCGGAGCTCGTAGGTCTTGTGGTGCTACTACCTTCGAGACGTTGCCATTTTATCTTTGGGGGCGATACGTCAGAACCGAGAGCACTACCGGGGTGTATTTCGTCTTGCGGATAGAGGATTCCTCGGCTCGGCATTAGTTTACGGTTTTATAATTTTTCTTGTATTTTCAATTCTGTTTCGAGTTTTGTATTTTCATTTTCGTACGAGTTTGTAGTTTCTGTTTTTCGAGTTGTAATTTTTGTATTCCAGTTGTAATTTATTTTTCCGCCCAGCAAGTTTGTAACACAGAAAATTCAACAGTATCTACATGTGATATCCAGGGTGTGATATCCAGGGGTTAAAAACATTTGATCATCATCATCATCATCATCATCATCATCATCATCAAATGCACCTTAAAACATTTGATCCCTTTCTAATATTCATCACAAATGTTGTTTTGGCAAATGCAGCTAATGACTTCAGCTAATCGCATTAAGCTTGAAAATTTCTAGAAGCCTCGAATATTACGAGGCGAGATTAGGTATATGCAGTAAGAACTCTATAGCATTTTCTAGAAGACTTGGATGTTTTTACTTATCTGTTACTATCGTCATGTTATTATGGCATTACCGTACTTTGTGTTTCCTTTCACCTAAGTGTTCGTAATCTTTCTCATTTGTTATCCATTTGTTACCTGCATTACATCTCAGGCACTTTCCGAAACTTACCTCAAACATTTAAAGAAAACATGCAACATGAACCATATCAGTAGAATCAAATCCACCTTACAGATGAGAAGGTTGGCACATAAATAACTTTGGTGTATGTAAACAGGCAATAGAAAATCGACTTTAAAGATATGACACAGATATTTGATATCCAAGAGTATCCATGATTTTACGTAAAAGAGGCCTAAGAATCAAAACACAACACAGACACGCTCACAGTGTGTGGCGCATGCAGATAAATATCTTCCATTTATCAGTAATTCAGGATCAAGCATCAAAATAGAAAAAATCAAAGTAGAAAGCTAGAAACAATTTCTTTAAGTTGTTTTTTTAAAATATATTTCAAACACGGCAATCTTCCGTAAATATAAATAATCATTAGTGTTTATTAAATTCACAATGTAAATATAAACGAAATAGGTTTTGTTATTAATTAAACATGAAAAAATTCGGTTTGAATGATTCGACTTTGGATAGGCTGACCCCAACTTTATTCGGTTCCAGTTCAGTTTATATGTTTTAGTTTAATGGAGTTCAGTATTTTATGGATTGAAACAGATTAATTTTTGTTTGCTGATTTAGTTTTAGTTCCTATCACGGTCTATTTGATGCATCTTATGTCCGGTTTCAGCAAAAACGGTTAAGGGTTGGGGAGGCTCTTAATATATATTTCACAAGTAAAAAAAACATACTTCAGAAGATCATCCACCAGCTTAATACTAAAGACCGTTTCTTTGAGCTGGTTATCATGGACATTACAAAAAGTGGAGACGTTTCTCATCTTCCAAATGCTCCAAATTGTATCCACAAAAAACAATGTTCCAATGAGCTTTAGCTACAAGAATATGCCGAACATCTGCTTCGTACTATTCGTTTAGCCTAATTTCTTCCAAAGTTAGCCATGAAGGCAATATATTTGCTAGGTGTCGGAACAAATTCCTAAATAGTCGATGCACGTCAACAAATCCAGATAAAATTTGATCACATGCACCATCGAACCAAAGAAGGATTTTGTTGGCTTTGCCGTTATGCATTTGATGTTTCTCTCCACCGATATGTGGTCACTTGATTCCATTTCAAGAGCCAAGTAAATCCATCTCTTTAAGATATGGGAAAATTGTCTACACGGACCCCCTCTCTAAAAAACTTGTTCAGATAGCCTTTGACCAACATTTCCAGAAATTAATATAAATATAAATACTAAAAATACTAAGAAGAACGTAAAAGACGTTTTTAACCTTATATCTTCCTTCCCCTAAAACCTGTCATATCTTCCTTCTTCTTGACAGTCGGGCAAACCTCTCAGCGCCCAATTCTCTTCTTTTTTTCTCAACCCTAATTTTTCTTCCATTTTCCCTCCCCAATTTTGAAAATCCAACAAAAGAACTAATTTTTCTGCTTGGTGTTTGAAGCTCAACTGGAGAAGGAGAACTCACCCTCCGTAATTCACCGAAGGAGTAAAACATCTCATCGTCCGAATTTCGAAGCTTAATCGGAGAAGGCGAAAAAGTTCAACGAGAAAAATTCGAAGTGATAGAACGGGCTGCTGTGAATTCTAATCGTCAACAAAGGTAACATTCTCATTGCAAATCCCTAATTTCAGTAAACAATGCTATATTTTTTTCATTTTGGTTGTCAAAGTTATTTATTCTTTCGTTAAGCTTTTCTAACTTTGATGTTTATGTTTTATTGGTAGAATCTACGAGTTAAACCTAATGTAAAAACGCAGAGATTTGCTGCCATTTGTGACTGCGTAAACTTCAGGGATAAAATTTGCAATGTTATTGGGTGAAGTGATTGAGTTATTGTGGTGATTGATGCTTCAGTAAACAACCCTACATTTTCGTTGTATTGATTGTTAAATATGTTTCTTCGGTGCAAGTTTCAGTGTTGAGCTTTTTGAAATCTTGAAATCTTGATTTATGTTATATATTGTAAGTAATTTTTTTCTGTTTTGCAGTAATATGGAGAAGCGATATGTGATTGATACGAAAGAAATAGGTGATGCGACAATCACCAATAGATCTAATATTAAATTAATGAACGATGTGTACGAAAAACTTGATAAAAAATATAAGAAAAAGTTGGAGAGTAGTTGTTTTGGATCGTTACTTAAGTTGAGAAGAATTAAATTGGCATCAAAAATTGTGCATAATTTGATATTGAGATTGGCAAAGAACAACACTGAGAAAGAAGCTTGGTTCGTTATTGTAATATCCGCAATTTTCGATTTTCGGTAAATTTCTTTTTTCGGCCGAAGTCCGTTTTGACGAGTCGCTCATGACCGTTTCGTTATTCTGAGAATGATTAATTCTACACTTTTTGACATCCGAGTTCGTTTCGGAGTCGTTTTGTTGAGTTCCGTGCTTTTTAACGACTTTTCCGCACTTGAGTTCGGTTCTTGCGAATCTTGTTCGAAACTGCTGTTTCGAGTTTCCCGTAAGTCCATTTAACTTTGTTAGACGTGATGTGAACTTCGGTTTGGTTATTCGATCACGTATCATGATTTCCGGGCGTTTTGAGCCATTTTGTAATTTCTTGAAAGTTACGGGTATCCGTATCTGTAATTATTGTCTCGACCCGTTTCTTGGTCGCGTATGACTAATTATGGTATTATGTTTTCATTCCGGGTCCTTGATGTTGTCCGCGAACTTTTTGTCGTGTTCGCCCGCACGCTTTGAAATCGGTCGCCGAGCCCCGTGGTCGCATCTTGCCGGACGGCTATGGATCGCCGGACGATTGCGGCACCGACGGACAAAGTGCAGCAGAATGGCGTAGCGTACGCCACGGCCGGAAGGCTGCGCGCTAACCGGGAGGTGTAGCGCACGCTACTGCCCCGCCTAACGCACGCCATTAGCCCAGACAAATGGAGTCCAGGGTTCTGAATCGGTCAAGCTCGGCAGTAGCGCACGCCATCGTCGGCATTGCGTACGCTACGACCGGCAGGTAGCGCGCGCTACGGCCGGAAGGCTGCGCACGCTACCTGGCCGAGTCAGTAGGGCAGTGTGGGCACTGGACTGCGGCCTGGGCCGATAGCGCACGCTAGCTCGGCAGCCTAGCGCGCGCTAGTCCGGCCCAGTATAAATGTGACAGAGCAGTCACATTTCATCTCGTTTTTCATTTTTTACCTTTCTCTTCCGCGGATGGAGACTTGGAGATCTTCGAGCCATGTTGTTTGACAACAAATCCACGAAGTTCTTGAGTTCATAACATCAATCAATCATCCGTTATCGTCCTTCGATCCAGCGAATCAAGGTAACCTTTCTTAGAACCCTAATTTCGTGAATTTGGGGGTTTTTGCATTTTTGTCCGATTCGTTCCGTGTTGTTGATTAATTCATGATGGGTATGATTAATCTTGGTAGTATTCTTGTGTTTAACATCATTTAATCCATTGTTCTTCGTCGAATCGAAGTATATTTCTTGATTTCCTTCGAGTCAACTTTTCGGGGGATTTGTCCTCGATCTCGTTTTTCATCCATTTTCGATGGATCGATTATGGTTAAATGATGTTGTTAAACATATTCTATGGATTGTATATCCATATTTCATCTTGGAATTCCGTTTTCGGGTTTTGACGGGACGAATCGTGTTCTTGGCCGTTTTGGGGGAAATCCTTGAACCTTCGTCATTTGTTCTTTGAATTCAGCGGCTTTGGGTCGTACTTTGGAATTCATTTTCGTTGTTATTGTTTTCGTTCGTAGTTCGTGGTTGTGGATTGTCGTTCGGTGGAGTCGGCGAGTTCGTAGTCGGTTCGTGCCAACCTACTTCGGTCGATTCTCCGTGTTGTGGATTATTCGAGGCAAGTATCTTGCCCATACATCTCATATTTCGTAGGCATAATTATTGATAAATGATTTGATGCGAAATCCAATGTTTAATGAACGTTAAAAGGGATCGGTATGTTCTCGATAAATATTGTCTTTCAACGATAATTCGTATACTTCGTGAATGGATATGTTCTCGGAATATGTGTGTTAGTTTTGTACGTTGAGAGACGTTACGATCGCATTGAGTGAATATAATAGACCATAATTGTTTGCCGAGGATTGTGCATTGAATTGTATATTTGTTCGGTGGGTATTCGACATGATGTGATGTTAGTTGTTACTCCTTTGAAAGGAGGTTGTGATGCTTAGTGTTGCTTGTCTTGATAATCGATTATTGTTATGTGCTTGTTGTATGTGATGTGCCTTCGGGTAGGATTGTTGAATCTCCGGGATCCATACTTGCTAGTATGGGTCGGGCGAAACCGTAGGGTTATCCAATACGGGTATGTCTTGCGGGGACTCCGAGGTTCGGGGCTTGCTAGCTCGATGCCGGGATAACTTGTGGGGTTATCATCGGGTATGTCTTGCGGGGACTCCGAGGTTCGTGGCTTGTTAGCGCGATGCCGGGATAACTTATGGTTGTGGTTTGATTGTGATATTCGTGTCGTGGAGACATGCGATTTGATATGTTTTTCCTATTGGGTTATTCACTCGGGTTTGTTCTTCGGGAGCATCTGAGGTTCGTGGCTTGTTAGCACGGGACACGAATAATCCTTAGGAACATGTGATTTGTGATTTGGGTCACGGACCCCGTGTTTTGTGAAATGGGTTGTGGACCCCGCGTATTGTTATCGGAACTTGAATTTTGGAAAATGACTTTTTGGGCCGTGTCCCTAAATGTTTTCGAAAGGTTTTAGAATTACTAAATCCCAAATGTTTTCTAAACTCCCGAGATCGTCAAATGTTTTGTAATATGTACATTGGGTTATTTCCTACCTTTCACGTTTTGAATGGTTTGATCAAGTGAATTTTCTCGGGAAGTATATTCACGATTATTCTGTTTTTTTTTGGAGTATGATATGTATGGCTTGTTTTCATATTTATACTTGCACTAGCAAAACAGTGGAGTTTTGCTAACCCCCGAGTATTCGGGGGGTGGATGTCTATTTTTGCATTCAGGTTTTTGGAGCATAGCACATGGTCGGCACGAAGGATGATGAAAGATGAACGATACTAATCACACGAGGATCCGTTGATGTCGTATTGGTCTAGTTGTATTTTCTTTTCCGCTGCAGTATCTTTTCCCCGTTGTACGGGAGTTTATTGTATTTTGACCCCTGCGTGGGTATGTGTTTGGAATTGAGTTGTATGTTATTATTGAAAGACCAAATCGGTCTACTGAGTCATTTTAGCCTTAAAGGCGATGTTTAGATGTTTGATTTTAGTTATCAGCCTGGTAGATCCTCGAGGAGAGGGTCTACGGCGTGTAATATCCCTGAGCGGATTGGGGGTGTTACAGTTATTGGAAATAAATTGGCAAGATTTGGCTTGCAAGAGTTTGTACTCATGACTGGCTTAAAGGCGGGTAAATTTGAAGACGTGAACACATATGGAGTAGATTCACCACTAGTCAAAAATTATTTTAAGAATAGTCGGGGAAAGATAATGAGGCTAGATGTGTACAATGTGTTTGAGCGGTGCAAAAAGAGACCAACTGACAAGTACAAGCTAGGACTTCTAGTTATTTTGTCGTATGTGATTTTGGCTGCAGAGGAGAACACATTTCTTGATTTATGGTGGTTTGATTTGGTCGATGATGTAGAGAGGTTCAACAAGTATCCTTGGGCAAATTTGTCATTTGAGTACACCACAAGAGTACTCAAATGTAACTTGACCGATGTATTGAATGCACAACAATGTAGATATACATTGCATGGATTTCCTCTTGCTCTAATGGTAAGATCAAACAACTAACTTGTCTTTTATAAAGTTATTTTGCTGCAATTTAATATGGATTTAATACTTGTTTTACTACAGGTCTGGGCTTTTGAAGCAATTCCAACTCTAGGAAATAAATTTGCTACGAAACATGGGAATGGAATACCAAGAATTGTCGCTTGGGAAATGCAGAAAAGGTTGATGTCTGATCATATTGATTTGGTTCTGAAATCTAGAGAGGTAACAAATATTTTACTCTAATTTTTATTTTCGATTTTATAATTCATGTTAAATATAGTTTAGTAGAACTGATATATATCATTAAAGAAATAAATGTACTGAAATAGAAAATAAAACTGAAATTATAAAATATTTAAAAAACTGAAATTAAAATAAAATAAATTGTACACTAAATTCTAATAGTAAAAAGTTAAACAATAGAAAGTAAAACTTAAGTATGGAACATAAAATGTAAATTAAATCAGATAAAACGAAATTAAATCTATACAGAATAAAACTTAAGTATGGAACATAAAACATAAAATTGTAATCAGTTAATAATTTATAAAATGTAATTTTTGTTGTTAGTAACTAACTATTTGATAGTTTTATCTATATAGGTGTGACACGCTTTTAGTGTAACTATCGCAAGTGCACGATATCGTATCAAGTAGTAAAGTGGACTTTTTGAGTCCGGTTTATCGATCCCACAAGGAAGTTTTGTTATAATTTAAATTATACACTATTAGTCTATTTTTATAGATACTAAGATGAGTGAAACACACAATTTAAAGAGTTTGGTTTAATTGTTGCAAAGTAAATGCAATAATAGTTCTAATATTATAAGGAAATAAAAAGATAGCAATAATAATAAATTGATTATCGATAAAATGAAATAGTTGGGATTACAAACTTAGTTCGTCATTAGTTATAAAAGATGTATTGGAGATTATAAGATGAATTTACTTCTTATGTTGTGTAGATTCGATTTTCCTTAAAAAGACGGTTTCTCTTTCGAACTATAAAACGCCCCTTACATATTGAATCAATCCACTACATTTCTATGTTGATTGGCTTCAATACATAGCATTAGGATTTATGAAAATAACTCAAAGAATCATCTAAGGACTGGAGGTATATTTCTATCCCCTAGAACAACTTATAGTGAAGATCATTTGATCTAATCAAGCATATTTTCTTTCGAAACATATGAAGACCATAAATATCGTCATTTATTGGCCAAATAAATAAAGATTGTTAAAACAATGAAAATCACACACAATAATAAGTAATTCTCAATAGATCTTTTATACAAACATAAACAACATGACTAACCTTGTTTATAATCCCAACTAAAGGTTACTTAGCCCATGAAGGGTTTATTACACATGTTACAAGCTTTGGTGGTCATTTTTAGTTGAATCAAGAGAAAGAATTGATCCTAACTCCCTTAGTAGATAAAGGAGATAGAAGCAATAAACTCTCTGAACAACATATGTTATACCACACTTACAAAGATCACTCAAGAACACAAGTGTGTTCTTCACACAAAAAGAAAAGTTTACAAAAAATGAAAAATTATAAGTTGAATGATTGATGATGATGGATCTAAGGGGTCTATTTATACACCTAAAGTCATCTAATAGCTCCAAAATTCCAGCATTATTACAATAGATCGGATCAATGTCAGCCATCCCCTCAATAATAGACCAAAAGTATAAAAAATTATACAATGATCAAAAATCTGCCAAGAGTTACGGCCGTAACTCCTCAATGTTACGGCCGTAACTTGGATGACTTATGGCCGTAACATTGAGTAGTTACGGCCGTAACATGGCTACGTTTTTCTGCATCTGTGAGTTACGCCTGTAATACCCGAATTTTCAGTATGAATTTTTCGCGTTATTTTATCTAAGATATACTGGATGGCTTGGTGTCTATACAGTATGGATAAAATAAATTGAGAACTGAGACAGTTGTATTTGTACTCGTATAACTGTCGTAGTGGTTCGACAATTATTTTGAGGATACCATGTATCAGGTTATCGTACTTTTGATATCGATATATCGTATGATGGTGTTATTGGATTCGGACATGTATTCAAGATGCGGATGTTTGTATCTTGATATGTCGAGACGGACGAGGAGAATTGGAAAAGGGCTAAGTATAGCCTGATTAGCGCGCGCTAATGTTCAAGTATAGCGCACGCTATCGTTCATGGTTAGCGCACGCTAGAGGCGGAATGTAGCGCACGCTAAATGCAATCAGATCGGAAGGAATCTGCGTGTGGACCCGGCTGCTTTCGGCGCACGTTCTGGTAAGTCAACGGTTGTGGTCCTGAAGTATTAGCGCACGCTAAAGCATGAGGCTTAGCGCACGCTAATTGTAGATCGGTCAAAGGGAATCTTATCCTTGTTAGATCGGCATGTGGGGGCACATGCGGTACGTAGACTGTAGCAAGTCAACTGATATTAGCGCACGCTAAATGTAAGGACTTGCGTACGCTAAACAGTGTGAAATACGTACGCTAATGCATGGGCATTACGTACGTAAGCTCATGTTCGAGGCAAGACAGTGGCCTCTGGGCTGCGATAGCGCACGCTAACAAAGTCAGTTAGCGCACGCTAGGGCAATAACGCACGCTATTTTATGAGAGTAGCGCGCACTAGTAATGTTTATTATAAAAAGGGGACATACGAGTTTTGAGATGCATTTAGTCCATTCTTTCTCCTTCAGTCGATAGAGAGAGATTTGGGAGGATCTTGAGGTTCCCATACACGGTGAGGTGGTGATTTTTAACAAGATTAAGATAGAGAGCATGGATTCAAGCCTTGTTCTTCAAGTTACTCCTGATTCTTGGAATGGAGTTCAAGTGTTCTTCTTCTTGGTTCATCTAAATCCAGGTAATATTCGTATCCCTTGTTAGTTGTTCGTTTTTAAGTATGATTACATGCGAGGAACATGTTGGATAATCATGTGACGATATTATATGAGATTTTATGGGATTATGATAAGAGTTTTCGGATGTTATTTAAGATTCTTCATGTTAATGGTGATTCGTTTAACTTGATGAGGTTGAATCATGGATTTCTGAATCATGATAATTTCAGTGGTTGATTTAGATGACTTAAATCATGATATGAGGTTGTATTCCAGATTATGTATGAGATGATCCTTGTTATCGGGTTTGTTTGATTATGTGATTTACATGATGAAGAAAATGATAAACATTATGATATATACCTCGGATTATGTTGTTTTGAACGTGATGTCGGATATTTCATGTTCTTGAAGAGCTCTAAAATTATAGGATATGACGATTATGTATAGAAGGTGTTGATGTTTTGGATATGAATATGGGATATTCGTATCTAGAGCCAAGTTATGTGATTTGATATAATATTCGTATAAGAATACGAATATGATTTCGAGTATGATGATGAGTTTGGATCTGGAAGGTTGTGTTTGATCTTGGAGTATGGTTTTCCTTTTCATTCGAATTCGTAGTCGCAAGGTGTTAGTCGATGCTTGGAATGCATGCCACTGTACAGCATTAGCGCACGCTAAGCTTACTGGATAGCGCACGCTAACGGGAACAACTTAGCGCACGCTACGTTATGCGTTTAACACGCGCTAAGTAGGCAGACAGTGTAGTATTTTCGTGTTGTTATTATGAATTCGTGATGGGTTGAATTGGATTGTTTAGGACTGTGTTTAATTGAGATATTGTGGAACTGTTGGGTTATTGATCGGTTATTGATTGATAATTATGATTTATCGGATTCCGGCTTGTATTGTTGATATGAGTTCGTAATTTTTTGAGTTGTATTGTTCGGTTTTGTAAATGATCGAGGTATTGTTGAACCGTTGAGTTTGATTGGTTGGTTATACCCGTTATTGATTATTATCGGATGTGTTGTCATTGATTATTGCAATAGGTTGTGATGTTTTGATCGTGGATTATGACCGTTGAGTTGCGGTTGAAGTCGAAGAGTTAGTAGATTGCTTTTGGTCAGAGCTAAGGAGCTCGTAGACAAAGGCAATGGATTTTGGTAACGGCTTCGTGGTATCGGTATCGAGGCAAGTTTATACTTGTTCAGTTTATAATATTTAATGAATGGTTTCGTTTTCATTTCATTTATAATTCGTATAGCAATGTTGTTAGAAATGTAAGTTTTCGGGATAATGGTTTGTATATCGTACTCTGGTTGTAATAAATCATAAGGTATATGATTTAATTGTGTTCAAGGAAGACGTGATTTATTTTTGGTCAAGGATATAGAATATCGGATATCGAGGATAGTTATCGTGATGACATAAGTATCGGGATAAAGGGTTATTGGTATTGAATGGATGGTACCTTATTTGAGATTATTTGTATAACTATGTATTCGTTCAGGAATGTTGTTCGTGGAAAGGATGTTGTCTTCGGCTTTGAGGTAATCTAAGTATTTGTTCAGTCATGTGGATAATTAGTATGCTGAGTTGTTGTATATGCTGAGGTTTCGTATAATGAGTTTCGTATCGGTTATTCGTTGAGGGATGTTGGTCCCAGGACTGTTGTATTGAGATCGTAGATCGTGTTGGTCATTCATTTGGGGTTTGTGATCCCAGGATTGTTGTTTTGAATATTGATTAGTCGTGTCGACTTTTCTTTGTCAGATTGTCGTTGTTCACTTCGATGAGTCTTTTGATCCTTATTGGATATGTAATTCTTGAGTTTCGTTGTCATGTTGCATCGTGACATATCTGGAGTCATATCTGCGTGCCGATTGGTTATTGTGTAGGATTTTTAGCCGGGCACATGATGGTTATGCGTGGATATTTCCGCATTGAACCGTGCACACGAGACGTAGTTCGTGAGGCTAATTAGGTACAAGACCACACGTGTGTTTGATCGATACCCGGGGTGGCTTGTGCACGGACACATTTCCGGATCGGGCGTACTGTGACGTCCATCTTTTGAGCCATATTGTTGGGTCGTTCATAGTCCATGTATGATTGGATATGTTCGACGGTTTCATGATCGTTGTTCATACGCCCGAGGGGTATGTTCGACAGTCAGAGTTATTTCTTGAGATCCATTATTGTTGATCATTTGGAGTCTACCTTGTTGAGGGTATTCTCGGTTATTTTTGGTCCTTTGTTGATCATTTGGAGTCTACCTTGTTGAGGGTATTCTCGGTTATTGTTGGTCTTTTGTTGATCATTTGGAGTCTACCTTGTTGAGGGTATTCTCGGTTATAGTTGATCCTTTGTTGATCGTGTTTGTAGTTTACCTTGTTGAGGGTACTCTCAGTCATCGTTGATCCTTCGTTGGTCATATTGGAGCTATCATGTCGATGATATTCTCAGTGATGTATTGGTTGATCATTGTTATTGATCGTATAAGCATTCAGACTGTACGTCGATGTTCGGGATTTGTTATCATTATCATATGGTAGTTGATCTACAGATATGTTGTGTACTGTTGGTTTATCCAGGTTGAGTTTTGATTGTGCGATCCGACGGACAGGATTTGGCACAGATTGGATTAATTCCACACTTATAAGTTATGATGAGATTTGGAGGATTGTTGGTATTTTGGAAAACGGTACAGATAATTGTTGATTTCTTTTCGTCATTTGAGAATGCGAAATCTGAATTATGGTAAGGATCGATTTGGTTTGGATTGCTATAAATTGGTAAGGTTATAATGGTAAGATTACGTTGGTAGTAATCTTACAATATTATTACATTGGTATGTAATTATTTATGATGATGTGATCGTTATCATTATCGAGTATTGTGGCTGACCCCATCGTGGGCTTTATTTTTAGGTACTCGGAGATCGAGCTAGTAGCGGTCGTGAAGGGATGAGCTTCCCGATGTGATACTGGCGGTGGCATGTTTTGGATTATCGAGTATTTCTTTTCTGGTTATTCATTTCCGCTGCAAATGTGTATTTTGAACTGTGTTTTTTTTATCTGCTGCGTGTGTATATTTTCAAAATGGCCTTTTGGGCATTTTACGAACTTAGGGTTATTTTCGTCAAACTCTTTTTCCCAAATTATTTTATCGGTACATTTAAGTGGTAACTTAACGTACATTTTGAACTATCGAGAATTGGCACTTCGCCTTGTATTTTCAAATGGTATTTTATGACGGTATTTGAGAACTATGCTTTTGAAAATATTTGAGTATTTAAAATATTACCGTCATCAGCCTTTTGGCGTTTTTGAACTGGTTTTGTAAACGATTTTTAGCCTGGTGGGTTCCTGGCAGGACCCACTGTGTAATATCCCGGATGGTTTTGGGGGTGTTACAGAAGATGGTATCGGAGCTTGGGTTTTGTGAAACCCGGGCGTGTGTGTTATGTGGCTCTACCGGGACGGTAGTAGCGTGACTTTTGAAAATGATTTTCTGACTTTTGAGTCAAATCGATTTTTGGAGTTTCCAAAATTTTTGAGATCTTTTCAAACTGCTATTTGTGATATTGGTGTGTGTTGGTTGTTTTGAGACTTCGTGTGGGAGTCGTGTGCTAGTATCACGGGAGATCATCGGCTTCACGCACCTGTAAGTATATTGGTTTGGTTATTCGCTTGTGGCGACACTTGATTGTTTTGTGATGAGTTGGAAAGTTTTGGATTTATCTGTTGTTGGTGGCAGGTTGCAAGTTTCGAGGACGAAACTTATTTTAAGGGGGGTAGTATGTAATACCCGAATTTTCAGTATGAATTTTTCGCGTTATTTTATCTAAGATATACTGGATGGATTGGTGTCTATACAGTATGGATAAAATAAATTGAGAACTGAGACAGTTGTATTTGTACTCGTATAACTGTCGTAGTGGTTCGACAATTATTTTGAGGATACCATGTATCAGGTTATCGTACTTTTGATATTGGATATATCGTATGATGGTGTTATTGGATTCAGTACATGTATTCAGTATGCAGTATGTTTGTATTTTGATATGTCGAGACGGACGAGGAGAATTGGAAAAGGGCTAAGTATAGCCTGATTAGCGCGCGCTAATGTTCAAGTATAGCGCACGCTATCGTTCATGGTTAGCGCACGCTAGAGGCGGAATGTAGCGCACGCTAAATGCAATCAGATCGGAAGGAATCTGCGTGTGGACCCGGCTGCTTTCGGCGCACGTTCTGGTAAGTCAACGGTTGTGGTCCTGAAGTATTAGCGCACGCTAAAGCATGAGGCTTAGCGCACGCTAATTGTAGATCGGTCAAAGGGAATCTTATCCTTGTTAGATCGGCATGTGGGGGCACATGCGGTACGTAGATCGTAGCAAGTCAATCGATATTAGCGCACGCTAAATGTAAGGACTTGCGTACGCTAAACAGTGTGAAATACGTACGCTAATGCATGGGCATTACGTAAGCTCATGTTCGAGGCAAGACAGTGGCCTCTGGGCTGCGATAGCGCACGCTAACAAAGTCAGTTAGCGCACGCTAGGGCAATAACGCACGCTATTTTATTAGAGTAGCGCGCGCTAGTAATGTTTATTATAAAAAGGGGACATACGAGTTTTGAGATGCATTTAGTCCATTCTTTCTCCTTCAGTCGATAGAGAGAGATTTGGGAGGATCTTGAAGTTCCCATACACGGTGAGGTGGTGATTTTTAACAAGATTAAGATAGAGAGCATGGATTCAAGCCTTGTTCTTCAAGTTACTCGTGATTCTTGGAATGGAGTTCAAGTGTTCTTCTTCTTGGTTCATCTAAATCCAGGTAATATTCGTATCCCTTGTTAGTTGTTCGTTTTTAAGGATGATTACATGCGAGGAACATGTTGGATAATCATGTGACGATATTATATGAGATTTTATGGGATTATGATAAGAGTTTTCGGATGTTATTTAAGATTCTTCATGTTAATGGTGATTCGTTTAACTTGATGAGGTTGAATCATGGATTTCGAATCATGATAATTTCGATGGTTGATTTAGATGACTTAAATCATGATATGAGGTTGTATTCCAGATTATGTATGAGATGATCCTTGTTATCGGGTTTGTTTGATTATGTGATTTACATGATGAAGAAAATGATAAACATTATGATATATACCTCGGATTATGTTGTTTTGAACGTGATGTCGGATATTTCATGTTCTTGAAGAGCTCTGAAATTATAGGATATGACGATTATGTATAGAAGGTGTTGATGTTTTGGATATGAATATGGGATATTCGTATCTAGAGCCAAGTTATGTGATTTGATATAATATTCGTATAAGAATACGAGTATGATTTCGAGTATGATGATGAGTTTGGATCTGGAAGGTTGTGTTTGATCTTGGAGTATGGTTTTCCTTTTCATTCGAATTCGTAGTCGCAAGGTGTTAGTCGATGCTTGGACTGCATGCCATCAGACAAAGATTAGCGCACGCTAAGCTTACTGGATAGCGCACGCTAACGGGAACAACTTAGCGCACGCTACGTTATGCGTTTAACGCGCGCTAAGTAGGCAGACAGTGTAGTATTTTCGTGTTGTTATTATGAATTCGTGATGGGTTGAATTGGATTGTTTAAGACTGTGTTTAATCGAGATATTGTGGAACTGTTGGGTTATTGATCGGTTATTGATTGATAATTATGATTTATCGGATTCCGGCTTGTATTGTTGATATGAGTTCGTAATTGTTTGAGTTTTATTGTTCGGTTTTGTAAATGATCGAGGTATTGTTGAACCGTTGAGTTTGATTAGTTGGTTATACCGGTTATTGATTATTATCGGATGTGTTATCATTGATTATTGCAATAGGTTGTGATGTTTTGATCGTGGATTATGACCGTTGAGTTTCGGTTGAAGTCGAAGAGTTAGTAGATTGCTTTTGGTCAGGGCTAAGAAGCTCGTAGACAAAGGCAATGGATTTTGGTAACGGCTTCATGGTATCGGTATCGAGGCAAGTTTATACTTGTTCAGTTTATAATATTTAATGAATGGTTTCGTTTTCATTTCATTTATAATTCGTATAGCAATGTTGTTAGAAATGTAAGTTTTCGGGATAATGGTTTGTATATCGTACTCTGGTTGTAATAAATCATAAGGTATATGATTTAATTGTGTTCAAGGAAGACGTGATTTATTTTTGGTCAAGGATATAGAATATCGGATATCGAGGATAGTTATCGTGATGACATAAGTATCGGGATAAAGGGTTATTGGTATTGAATGGATGGTACCTTATTTGAGATTATTTGTATAACTATGTATTCGTTCAGGAATGTTGTTCGTGGAAAGGATGTTGTCTTCGGCTTTGAGGTAATCTAAGTATTTGTTCAGTCATGTGGATAATTAGTATGTTGAGTTGTTGTATATGCTGAGGTTTCGTATAATGAGTTTCATATCGGTTATTCGTTGAGGGATGTTGGTCCCAGGACTGTTGTATTGAGATCGTAGATCGTGTTGGTCATTCATTTGGGGTTTGTGATCCCAGGATTGTTGTTTTGAATATTGATTAGTCGTGTCGACTTTTCTTTGTCAGGTTGTCGTTGTTCACTTCGATGAGTCTTTTGATCCTTATTGGATATGTAATTCTTGAGTTTCGTTGTCATGTTGCATCGTGACATATCTGGAGTCATATCTGCGTGCCGATTGGTTATTGTGTAGGATTTTTAGCCGGGCACATGATGGTTATGCGTGGATATTTCCGCATTGAACCGTGTGTAATACCCGGTTGTAATTCAGTAATTGATACTCAGTAATTTTCACTCATTATTAATCATTTGTCACTCGTATTCAGTCATAGTAATCATCATTCAGAGTAATTGTATCGTGTATCAATCGTCATTCATCACTTATCTGATTGGAGTTTCGTGCCGTGTTTATCATCATTGTCATTTTCGTTGCGAGTTGTGCGTGAGGAGTAGCGCACGCTACGTACTCTTTTTAGCGTACGCTAATTGGGTATAGGTAGCGCACGCTACCACTCAGCCTTAGCGCACGCTAAGGTCACTTTGGCTGCAGTCCAGAAGGTACTGGACTGCAGGTGAGTTGTTAGTAGCGCACGCTACGAATGGTAAGTAGCGCGCGCTAGTGAGTTGTAGTAGCGCACGCTAATATGTGGTGTAGCGCGCGCTAAGGACAGATCAGGTTGAGTCCAGTGGCTACTGGACTGCATTGGATTAATTTTTAGCGCACGTTATGTGTTGTTTTTAGCGTACGCAATCGATACTTTAGCGCACGCTAAATAATGGTTGTAGCGCACGCTATCGAGGTCAGATCAGAGAACAGCGCTTCGGATTCCATCTCGGGCATCAAATTATTCGTTAGCGCACGCTAACATTGGGTTTTAGCGCACGCTAATGATATGGCCGTAGCGCACGCTACAAAAAGGTATGTAGCGCGCGCTACCGCGTTCGGACAGTGGGTACTGGATTTCCCAAATTACCCGTTAGCGCACGCTACGCATAAGGGCTAGCGCACGCTAACCTGGAGTGGCTATAAATTGGACAGTCTAGCCCAGATTTCGTCATTTGTCATCTTTTCTCTTCCTCTCTTCGGTTCCGGGCGATTTGGAGCGATTTTGAGGGTATTCTTCAAGGTGTAATCATCAATCATCATCTTCAAGACTTTGAGTTGGATTAATCATCACTTCATCATCTCCTATTCATCGAATCAAAGGTATTAAATTCTTGGATCTAGAATTTCGGATTTTTGGGTTTTCCTTCCGATTTCTTCGTGTAAGCTTGGATTATCATTGGAATATGTTAGATATGGATTATCTACCTTGGATAAATATATTCCTACGGATTTAATGGTTATTTTATTTCAAGAACCCTTGGGGTTGACTTTGGTTAATTGGGGATTTTCCGATTGATGTTGTTGTAACCATGAATTATGGATTCCTAATGGATTATTGATGTCATTGAAGTGTTTTGTTAGTTCGAAATACTCATTTTGGTTTGGTTTCGACATATTCGGATCGATAATTCCGAAGTTGTGTGGTTGGTTATGTATTCGTTGGAATGCCTTATGAGTTTGATTATCGTTGTTTCGACCGTTGGGTTAGTCGTGTTTTGTTACTTGATGTGTGTATTGAACGATTGTTGGTAATTATTGTTATTCAAGGTTGTTCGAGCGATCGGTATCTTGGTTAGGACGTTGTTCGTGGACGGACATTCTTCATCGGTATTGTGTAAGTTAATTCTTACTTGGTTAAAAGGATATTCATTCCTTTTGTCGTTGTTCATTCATAATCGTAACTCATTCATCATTGTATTAACCGTATCAAAACTTGTCATTGTCAATTAATCACTTCAGTCATAAGGAACGACGGTTCCGATCATTTCATTGAGCTATCATTCATTTCACCATCATTTAACCTTGGTGAGTCATTATTCATTTTCGTTGTCACTTTTGTCATATTGTGACATTCCGGGTCATACTGGCGTGCCGGTTGGTATGTGTAGGATTTTCATGTCGGGCACATTATGGTCGTGTATTGGTTGTTGGCCTCACATTGGACTGTGCACACGAGTCAATGTGTCTCGTGAGACTGATTAGGTACAAGACCACGCGTGTATTGATCGTTGGTGGCTTGTGCACGGACACATTTCCATCCCGGGCGTAGTGTGGCGCCACCCTTTGAGCCGCATCAAGTTAGTTGATTCATATAGCATGTTTGATTGCGGATGTATCGACAGTATATTTCATAACTTCGGATATAATCATGATTGTGTATTTTCAACCCTTGAGGATTGTTGTTCTGTTTAATCGACCCCGTTTGGGGATTTTGTTTTTCGTGTCTTGGTAAGGCAAAAGTACGGAGAACACGCCGACGCCGAGGAGTCCTAGTGATACTAGTAGGGGCCCCGATCTTTCAGTTATTCATGTCATTGTCCTTTATTTTCCGCTGCAGACTTTCATTGAATACTCCGTTTCATTCAGTGTTGTGTATTTTATCTTCATATAAAATACACTAGTATTCGGTATTGTCCTGGTGTGTTGTAACTAAACTCCTCATCGGAGTAATTATTGTTGTAATGTAGTTCGGTACTACATTTATCTTGTGTAATTCATTCATTTTCATTTGCCTGGTGGGTCCCAGTTGGGGATCTACGGCACTGTAATATCCGCCTAGTTTGGGGTGTTACAGAGTTGGTACCGGAGAGTGGTTTTGAATACTACCTTCCGAGTCATGTCTCATTTGAAATCATCGTCATCACACTAGTATCATTGGACTTTCGCGTCACGTGTGACCTGTGCAAATGCCGAGCCAATCGAATAAGAAGCTGTAAGATTTCTAACGCCATGGTATAATTTCTGGCAATAGTCATTCATTCATCATTCATCAATTAACAATCCTCAAACATCATCATTCATTGTGATCGGGACGATCATATTAACTCATTAATCACTTAATTCATTTCATTACTCAGTTGTCGATCTGGATGATCATATTATTAATCTTGTTAAGTTACTCAAGATAATCATTTCAAGAATTTCATCAGATAATCATGTCACTTGAAGAAATCATTCATATAATCACTAAGTTAGAGCATGTATACTCATTTTCATCATCTCATGACATCATCATAATGTGATAATCATGCGGAAATATAATCATTATGCGACCTTCCTACTTCGGTATGGGGAGAGGCTGTCGAGGATGCACGGGAGAGGCCGCAGACGGCCGAAACCCGGGAATAATCACTGTCAGAAATCGTACAGGACTCGGCTCGATCAAGAGATGTTCGGGTTGATCCACTCACTTTTATGCAGCCATGATGACCCATGTTCGGTTGCTCAATCATCATTGCGCCACTCTGGCCGGTTTAATCGAGCGAACTCTCCCGTATGAGACGGCCGCTAAGGAAAGTCCGAACAACAACCTTCATCTCACAAAGAAATCAACGGCGTAATCGGTCGAAGGCGGTTGGTCAACCTCCAAGAAACCTCGTGCGGGTCCTACTGTTTCGAGCGTCCTCCTACGGCACCTAATCATGCGGGATCTCGCCCCGAGCGGCCGGTCGGCCATCATCTCTGTTTCAACCGTGGGGCGCGGCCATTTCAAGATTAGGTGTACGACGCCGTCTATCACATGTCATAATTGTGGGAATTTTGGGCATAAGGCCCGTTTTGCCGAAAGAACTCCAAGTCGGCTCGGTGGCATCTCGTGCCCAAGCAACCGTTTAATCGATCGCTTTGTCAACGCTGTTTAAGACAATGGAAGCAAATAGAGTTGGAGCTCGTATTTATCGACGGAGCGTCCGGTCGGGGCCGGCAAATCCCAGATTCATGTGATGAGGAGGATCGACGATCCGGTGGCCCGAATGATTTCAGGTATACTCGTAATTTTATTTCAACCTGTGTGTACCTTTTGATGCTGGTACACCGCATTCATTCATTTTCGAATCATGCTTGAATAGACTTATTTCGGGATAGTCCTATTGCTTGTGGACCTCATACCATCGGTCTACCTGACGATGGAAGAATTTTCGGAATCATACCGAATTAAGCTTAATGACCGCGATTGGGTTGATGGATCTAATCGTGGTGAATTTATCTTAGGACGATGTAATTTTCGGTATTAGTTGGTTTGATCGTCTTGATACTATCCTCAGTGTTTGTTAGCGTTTGGTCGCTATCTTTCCGTCGTTGGTTGTCGAATGTGTGCTTCAGGGAAGTAATCCCCGTTGTTCCAGAAGGATTATTATTATGGCGAAAGCAGAGAGATTCCGCAATCGATCTATTCAATCATTCATTGTGTCATTTTCATCGATTGGCCTTTCTAAGGCAATCGAGTTATTCAATCATTCATTGTATCATTTTCATCGATTGGCCTTTCTAAGGCAATCGAGTTATTCAATCATTCCTTGTATCATTTCCATCGATTGGCCTTTCTAAGGCAATCGAGTTATTCAATCATTCATTGTATCATTTTCATCGATTGGCCTTTCTAAGGCAATCGAGTTATTCAATCATTCCTTGTATCATTTCCATCGATTGGCTTTTCTAAGACAATCGAGTTATTCAATCATTCCTTGTATCATTTCCATCGATTGGCCTTTCTAAGGCAATCGAGTTATTCAATCATTCATTGTATCATTTTCATCGATTGGCCTTTCTAAGGCAATCGAGTTATTCAATCATTCCTTGTATCATTTCCATCGATTGGCTTTTCTAAGACAATCGAGTCATTCAATCATTCACTGTATCATTTTCATCGATTGGCCTTTCAAAGGCAATCGAGTTATTCAAACATTCATTGTATCATCTTCATCGATTGGCCTTTCTAAGGCAATCGAGTTGTTCAATCATTATTGGTATCTCTTTTTATCAATTGACCATTCTAGGGCAATCGAAATGTTCAATCATTCGTGGTATCATTGTCATCGATTGACGATGTATTTCCAGACGAGTTACCTGGTTTGCCTCCACAGAGGGATGAGGAATTCACGATTGAGTTGGAGCCTGGTACGTCCCCGATATCGAAGGCACCGTACCGAATGGCCCCGACCGAAATGCGAGAGTTGAAGAATCAACTTGAGGAATTGTTCGAGAAAGGTTATATCCGACCGAGTGCATCCCCGTAGGGAGCACCAGTGCTGTTTGTCAAGAAGAAGGATGGTTCTTTTCGCTTGTGTATCGATTATCGGGAGTTGAACATGGTGATGATCTAGAGTAGTATCCCTTACCCCGTATTGATGATCTTTTAGATCAACTTCAGGGAGCCTCAGTATTTTCCAGGATCGACTTAAGATCTGGATATCACCAGTTGCGGATTCAAGAGTCGGATATCGCGAGGACAGCGTTTCGTATACGCTATGGTCATTATGAGTTCGTAGTTATGCCGTTCGGGCTAACTAATGCACCTGCAGGTATTCGTGGAGTTAATGAATTGGGTTTTCATCGACTTTATTTTTGATCAGTTGTTGTTATCTTCATCGATGACATTTTGATTTATTCTCGTGATCGAGAGGAACACGAGGTACATCTTCATCAGGTTCTCGATGTGTTGAGACGCGAGCAACTTTATGGAAAGGTTATTGCCTATGCTTCACGGAAATTGAGACCTTACGAGGTTAATTATCCGACCCACGACCTGGAGCTAGCAGCCGTGGTGTTCGCTTTGAAGATTTGGCGTCATTACCTTTATGGCGTTACCTGTCAGATATTCACCGATCATAAGAGTTTAAAGTATATATTTACTCAGAAGGAGTTAAATATGCGTCAGAGACGGTGGTTGGAGTTAATCAAAGATTTTGATATCGAGATCCTTTACCACCCGGGCAAGGCGAACGTTGTCGCCGACGCCTTGAGTCGTAAGTCCGTGCAGGAGCAGATGCTTGCTCGTTTAACAGTTCAGAAGGAGCTTCAGCAGGAATTCCTTAGACCCCAGATCGAGGTCTGGCTTCAGCGAGTTCAGGGACAGCTTTGTATGTTAGAGATTTCTTCGTCACTTGAGGAAGTAATCAGAGAGAATCAGAGTTCAGACCCTTCATTGTTGCGCATCCGTGAGGATGTGGCTCAGGGGAAAGCCCCTGGATTCGTGGTCCACGAGGATGGACTTTTGAGATTTAAGAATCGGTTGTGCGTACCGGCGAATGACGAGTTGAAAAACTCGATTTTGAAAGAAGCTCATGCTACCCCCTTATTCTGTTCATCCGGGGTCTAGCAAGATGTACAAGGACTTGAAACAAAATTACTGGTGGAGTAATATGAAGCGAGAAGTCGTGGAATTTATTTCGAGATGCTTAACTTGTCAACAAGTCAAGATTGAACATCAGCGACCGGCGGATATGCTGAAACCTCTCCCTATTCCAGAATGGAAGTGGGAAGACATTTCTATGGATTTCATCACGAGAGTGCCGACGAGCCGTCGGGGCATGAATACGATCTGGGTGATCGTGGACCGCTTAACCAAGTCAGCTCATTTCCTTGAGATTAAGGATACGTGGGGTCCCGAGGGACTTGCCCAGCTTTTCATCAAAGAGATAGTGAGACTTCACGGTACTCCTAAAAGTATCGTTTCCGATCGTGACGGACGGTTTGTGTCTCATTTTTGGAAATCAGTTCATCGTGCTATGGGAACTCAGCTTAATCTCAGTACCACTTTTCATCCTTAGTCCGACGGTCAATCAGAGAGGACTATTCATACCTTAGAGGACATGTTGAGGGCATGCGTCCTCGATTGGAAAGACGATTGGGAAGCCCAACTACCATTGATCGAGTTCACGTATAATAATAGTTGGCATGCTTCGATTAAGATGGCACCTTACGAGGCCTTGTACGGTCGTCGTTATCGATCTCCTTTGTGTTGGGATGACCTATCAGAATCAATCGGCACCGAGCCCGATATGCTTATAGCCGCCCGTGAGAAGGTAGCTTTGATCAGAAGTCGTTTGTTGTCGGCTTTCGAGTCGGCGTAAATCATATGCAGATAACCGTCGTCGACCATTAGAGTTCGAGGCTGGTGACCATGTGTTGGTCAAGGTATCCCCGAGTCGTGGTATCTTCCGTTTTGAGAAGAGGGGAAAGTTGAGTCCGAGATTCATTGGACCGTTTGAGATTTTGGATCGAGTAGGCAAGTTAGCTTATCGATTGGCTTTACCTCCGGCGTTGAGCCGAATTCATAATGTGTTTCATGTCTCTCAGCTGCGGAAGTATGTTGCCGTCCCGAGTCACATACTTCAGTTCGACGAAATCGAGATCGCCGACGATCATTCATATGAGGAGCGTCCTATGCGAGTTTTAGAACGACGAATCTAACAGTTGAGGAATAAGACGATTCCTTTGGTTAAAATTCAGTGGTCTAGACACGGAGTCGAAGAGGCTACTTGGGAAACCGAGGATAGTATGCGGGAGAGTTATCCCGAGTTGTTTGACCCTTAGTTTTGGGGACGAAACTCTTTTAAGGGGGGGTGTATGTAATACCCGGTTGTAATTCAGTAATTGATACTCAGTAATTTTCACTCATTATTAATCATTTGTCACTCGTATTCAGTCATAGTAATCATCATTCAGAGTAATTGTATCGTGTATCAATCGTCATTCATCACTTATCTGATTGGAGTTTCGTGCCGTGTTTATCATCATTGTCATTTTCGTTGCGAGTTGTGCGTGAGGAGTAGCGCACGCTACGTACTCCTTTTAGCGTACGCTAATTGGGTATAGGTAGCGCACGCTACCACTCAGCCTTAGCGCACGCTAAGGTCACCGGCCGCACCCGAAGGTATTGACCGCAGTGAGTTGTTAGTAGCGCACGCCTACGAATGGTAAGTAGCGCGCTAGTGAGTTGTAGTAGCGCACGCTAATATGTGGTGTAGCGCGCTAAGGACAGATCAAAGTTGAGTCCAGGCTCTTTGATCGCATCGATTAATTTTTAGCGCACGTTATGTGTTGTTTTTAGCGTACGCAATCGATACTTTAGCGCACGCTAAATAATGGTTGTAGCGCACGCTATCGAGGTCAGATCAGAGAACAGGCAGTTTCTGGATTCCAGTACTGGGCATCAAATTATTCGTTAGCGCACGCTAACATTGGGTTTTAGCGCACGCTAATGATATGGCCGTAGCGCACGCTACAAAAAGGTATGTAGCGCGCACTACCGCGTTCGGACAGTGGGTACTGGATTTCCCAAATTACCCGTTAGCGCACGCTACGCATAAGGGCTAGCGCACGCTAACCTGGAGTGGCTATAAATTGGACAGTCTAGCCCAGATTTCGTCATTTGTCATCTTTTCTCTTCCTCTCTTCGGTTCCGGGCGATTTGGAGCGATTTTGAGGGTATTCTTCAAGGTGTAATCATCAATCATCATCTTCAAGACTTTGAGTTGGATTAATCATCACTTCATCATCTCCTATTCATCGAATCAAAGGTATTAAATTCTTGGATCTAGAATTTCGGATTTTTGGGTTTTCCTTCCGATTTCTTCGTGTAAGCTTGGATTATCATTGGAATATGTTAGATATGGATTATCTACCTTGGATAAATATATTCCTACGGATTTAATGGTTATTTTCGGAATTATTTCAAGAACCCTTGGGGTTGACTTTGGTTAATTGGGGATTTTCCGATTGATGTTGTTGTAACCATGAATTATGGATTCCTAATGGATTATTGATGTCATTGAAGTGTTTTGTTAGTTCGAAATACTCATTTTGGTTTGGTTTCGACATATTCGGATCGATAATTCCGAAGTTGTGTGGTTGGTTATGTATTTGTTGGAATGCCTTATGAGTTTGATTATCGTTGTTTCGACCGTTGGGTTAGTCGTGTTTTGTTACTTGATGCGTGTATTGAACGATTGTTGGTAATTATTGTTATTCAAGGTTGTTCGAGCGATCGGTATCTTGGTTAGGACGTTGTTCGTGGACGGACATTCTTCATCGGTATTGTGTAAGTTAATTCTTACTCGGTTAAAAGGATATTCATTCCTTTTGTCGTTGTTCATTCATAATCGTAACTCATTCATCATTGTATTAACCGTATCAAAACTTGTCATTGTCAATTAATCACTTCAGTCATAAGGAACGACGGTTTCGATCATTTCATTGAGCTATCATTCATTTCACCATCATTTAACCTTGGTGAGTCATTATTCATTTTCGTTGTCACTTTTGTCATATTGTGACATTCCGGGTCATACTGGCGTGCCGGTTGGTATGTGTAGGATTTTCATATCGGGCACATTATGGTCGTGTGTTGGTTGTTGGCCTCACATTGGACTGTGCACACGAGTCAATGTGTCTCGTGAGACTGATTAGGTACAAGACCACGCGTGTATTGATCGTTGGTGGCTTGTGCACGGACACATTTCCATCCCGGGCGTAGTGTGGCGCCACCCTTTGAGCCGTACTGTTAGTTGATTCATATAGCATGTTTGATTGCGTATGTTTCGACAGGATATTTCATAACTTCAGATATAATCATGATTGTGTATTTTCAACCCTTGAGGATTGTTGTTCTGTTTAATCGACCCCGTTTGGGGATTTTGTTTTTCGTGTCTTGGTAAGGCAAAAGTACGGAGAACACGCCGAGGAGTCCCAGTGATACTAGTAGGGGGCTCCGATCTTTCAGTTATTCATGTCATTGTCCTTTATTTTCCGCTGCAGACTTTCATTGAATACTCCGTTTCATTCAGTGTTGTGTATTTTATCTTCATATAAAATACACTAGTATTCGGTATTGTCCTGGTGTGTTGTAACTAAACTCCTCATCGGAGTAATTATTGTTGTAATGTAGTTCGGTACTACATTTATCTTGTGTAATTCATTCATTTTCATTTGCCTGGTGGGTCCCAGTTGGGGATCTACGGCACTGTAATATCCGCCTAGTTTGGGGTGTTACACCGTGCACACGAGACGTAGTTCGTGAGGCTAATTAGGTACAAGACCACACGTGTATTTGATCGATACCCGGGGTGGCTTGTGCACGGACACATTTCCGGATCGGGCGTACTGTGACGTCCATCTTTTGAGCCATATTGTTGGGTCGTTCATAGTCCATGTATGATCGGATATGTTCGACGGCCATGATCGGTTGTTCATACGCCCGAGGGGTATGTTCGATGATCGAGTTATTTCTTGAGATCCATTATTGTTGATCATTCGAGTCTACCTTGTTGAGGGTATTCTCGGTTATTGTTGGTCCTTTGTTGATCATTTGGAGTCTACCTTGTTGAGGGTATTCTCGGTTATTGTTGGTCTTTTGTTGATCATTTGGAGTCTACCTTGTTGAGGGTATTCTCGGTTATAGTTGATCCTTTGTTGATCGTGTTTGTAGTTTACCTTGTTGAGGGTACTCTCAGTCATCGTTGATCCTTCGTTGGTCATATTGGAGCTATCATGTCGATGATATTCTCAGTGATGTATTGGTTGATCATTGTTATTGATCGTATAAGCATTCAGACTGTACGTCGATGTTCGGGATTTGTTATCATTATCATATGGTAGTTGATCTACAGATATGTTGTGTACTGTTGGTTTATCCAGGTTGAGTTTTGATTGTGCGATCCGACGGACAGGATTTGGCACAGATTGGATTAATTCCACACTTATAAGTTATGATGAGATTTGGAGGATTGTTGGTATTTTGGAAAACGGTACAGATAATTGTTGATTTCTTTTCGTCATTTGAGAATGCGAATTATGGTAAGGATCGATTTGGTTTGGATTGCTATAAATTGGTAAGGTTATAATGGTAAGATTACGTTGGTAGTAATCTTACAATATTATTACATTGGTATGTAATTATTTATGATGATGTGATCGTTATCATTATCGAGCATTGTGGCTGACCCCATCGTGGGCTTTATTTTTAGGTACTCGGAGATCGAGCTAGTAGCGGTCGTGAAGGGATGAGCTTCCCAATGTGATACTGGCGGTGGCATGTTTTGGATTATCGAGTATTTCTTTTCTGGTTATTCATTTCCGCTGCAAATGTGTATTTTGAACTGTGTTTTTTTTTATCTGTTGCGTGTGTATATTTTCAAAATGGCCTTTTGGGCATTTTACGAACTTAGGGTTATTTTCGTCAAACTCTTTTTCCCAAATTATTTTATCGGTACGTTTAAGTGGTAACTTAACGTACATTTTGAACTATCGAGAATTGGCACTTCTCCTTGTATTTTCAAATGGTATTTTATGACGGTATTTGAGAACTATGCTTTTGAAAATATTTGAGTATTTAAAATATTACCGTCATCAGCCTTTTGGCGTTTTTGAACTGGTTTTGTAAACGATTTTTAGCCTGGTGGGTTCCGGCGCGGGACCCACGGCGCTGTAATATCCCGGATGGTTTTGGGGGTGTTACAACGCTTGTATGTTATGATGTTACACCCGTATGGAGTTTCAGACTTCATTTTTAGCCCAGAAATTTCTGACTTTTGCGTTTTTGCCCCAAATCTTCTTCAGATGATAACTTTTGATATATAACTCAGATTTTGAATCCGGAAAGACTGCCGAACTCGTCTCGGAAAGCCCTACAATATGAATACATAAAAATTCAACAAATAGAATATTTTATAAACATGTTATTTCGTGAGTAAATCATTAATTCAATCCGATTAAGACTAGATTTACATCTTTATCCGATAAAAATAAAATTATTAAAAACTAATTAATTAAAAGCAAAAAACGAGTAGACTAGCTCAATTATGGGTGAAATTTATCGATACAAATCATGGATAAGTGTACAAAACTGACACTTATCACACCCCCAAACTTGAATTCTTGCTAGTCCCGAGCAAGACTCTTTATTAATCACACTCCAAAAAAAATAAAAATAAAAATAAGACACAAAACTAATAATACACACAAAAATTAAAATATAAAAAGAGAAAAAGAGATCAAAATGTCATTAATAAACAACAACCAGCTTTATACAGTAGATAGAAATGAATCAAGATTCAAAATAAATCTACTAATGTTTTTGAAGTTAAAACACAGTTTTTATTTTGTAATTCCAAAATCAAGGTTTTCCCCCCAAAAGGCTGATTATTACTTTCCCACTCGTGATACAGATGACTCCCTTCAATGGTTGCTCTCGATCACTCGTTTATTTTTCGACTCAATATGAAGAAGAATTTCATTGGCGTCATCAAATATTGTGATTTTCACAAAATTGAGTGTATTGAAATTCAGCTGCTAATTAATTCAAATCTGCTCATAAACTACATCCCTTTTAGTGATAGCTTTCATACCGTTATTTGCTAACGTGTAGCTCTTTTCACTAACACAATTTCTATCTTGTTATTTTTTTTTGTAAAAAGGTGATAGCTTTCACACCTTTATTTGCTAACGTGTAGCTCTTTTCACCAATTTTTCTGAGACGGCAGCTACACACCAACAATGGTTAGTCCTTTATTTTTTGCAAAATTTAAGACTTCCAAAATTAGGCAGATGTTGCTGCTCCACACTTCTCCTTTTCGTCATTTTTTTTTTAGGTGATAGCTTTCACACCGTTATTTGCTAACGTGTAGCTCTTTTCACCAATGACTCCTTTTTTTTAGGGAATAGAATTTTTGCAGAAAATCATTTCTTAGTTTAAGCATGAAAAATCAAAAACTCTACAAATTAAGTAAATTTCAGTTCTATTTTTCATCAACCGATTGATTCTTCTTTTCTCAAGGTAACGAATGACTCGATTTTATATGATAATTACAAGGTTTGGAAAGAGATTAAGGCTCAAAAAATTTTGGAATATATAATTTTTTTACCGGTTAAAACGATTTTAGAAGCTAATATATAGCTAATTTATTGGTGTTAATGGTCAGATCTAGAAATCTCAAAAATCAAAATACTATAAATATATATATATAATAAAAAAAATTAAGGCAAATAACCAAATCAATCAAAACACACCAAAAACTAAATCAATCAAAACACACCAAAATTCTAAAACAAACCACCCCCAAACTTGAAAATAAAACTGTCCTCAGTTTAAAAAATAAAAAAAATAAAAATCAATGCAGAAAAGCAGAATACTCCCTATTAAGAAAGTTGATGTCTGAGTTAACGCCTTTTAGAATCTGCAAGAGATTAAATATACGAGGCACACAACAAAAGAAAATAAAATATACTCGTAAGTATAACACAATTTTTAAGATGCGCATCAAGAAAGTCCGAAGAGTCGCCTTACGCTGCCATCAAAGTTTTTATAAAAGCAAAACACGAAATAAACATTACAGTAATGAAATAAAAATACATAAATCGCGAATAGATGCGCGTCAAGAGATCAAGAAGAAACTCCTTAAGCTGCCATCATTTAGCACGATTATAACACACGACAGAAAGTAAAAATACAAGAGGTCCGACATGGGTTATCAAAGGGAGAGGAATGAATCCACTTTTCATTTTCTCACGGTAAAATCTTCTACCTGCACAATTTTAGCTAGAGTGGATCTGGTTGAGGAACAAATTCATTGAGTTTTTGATTAGTTCTTCTGGTGTTATTGCAACGACTATGATTCGTTTTGCACGCTCTAAATAAAGCCCTTTTCAGCAGAGTAGTCGATGAAAGACAAGAAACCATCAAAGAAACCATTGACATTAAGCACTCCTATTGGTTTTGATGAACATTTAGTCGGCCTGTAACCACATGAAAAAGTTCCTCAAGGGTGCCAAAACCACCGGGAAGGGTGATAAAGGCGCCGAATTATTTATCATGTGAGTTATGCGATCTTGCATATTCACGATCTAAACTCATCTCCTATAGTTGACCTGATTTTACTTTCACCGGAGGTTTTGGGATTATTCCCAACACTCTTACTCCTTCCATATAAGTGACAGCACTCGTCCCATTAATCCTAGACTTCCTCCTCCGTAAACTACATGAATGCATTTTTCTCCTAAGGTACGACCCAAGTTGTGGGCTACTTGAGAAAGCATGCCTCTTTTCCAATTAGCTACACCAAAACTTCATACAGTGTTAAATTTTATTTTTGAACATTATGACTCCATTTTTTAAAAGAAAAAAAAAATTAGAGAGAAACAGAGGAAATTGCAAGTTTGAGGGATGAATGAAAGAAACCAAGAGAAAGTTTATTTATAGAAGAAAAAGAAGGTAAAAATTGTTTAACAAGTTTGTGATTGCGTTTGATTGTGCTTCAACTACTCAATAGAATAATGAAAACTTTTATCGCGTATCACATTTTTTATTCGTAAAATCTCACCACACGACAAAAATAAAAGATACTTACGCGTATGTACAAGAGTTGTGATTGTGGCTCACATCTTCCTCCGATTTTACGTTCGAAATGGCCTAAACGCCTTCTATGAGTCGGGAGAAGCTTCCATCCAATTTTCTTACAAATTGGCAAACAGAGTCTTTTAACGTCGATTCCCAAGACGTTGTTCATATTCGGTTTGAATTTATTCCACAAACATTGAATTCGTAATATACAAGTCCACTAGGATGCGTGTCAAGAGAAATTTCGATATTATCGAAATTCTCCTTATTCGACCATCATTAATGAACGAATTTTATCTTTTCTCGTTTGTAGATGGAATTCCTAAAGATCGACATTTTACATTACGGTTCCATCTAGCACATTTATAGCAAACAACTAGCATCTTTGCTCGTCGTTTCTTGGCATATGAACTTTTCCAAGCCTGTAAAAATCTAGTCGGTGTTTCTGTGAATTCACCTTCTATTCTTACTTTGGCTTCGATAATGAATCTTATGTCAAAAGGTATGCTTTTATTCGTAAGCAACCTCATCCTTTCAAGCCTTGTCTTGTAAATTTTTAAAATTGCATTTTTGCTTAGAAAGGGAAATCTTTTTTCGATTTTATACAATGTTTCTTCCATGACCAAAAAAAATAAAAATAAAATGACAATGAAAATAATTGAAGAAAATATCTACAAATATCAGTTGTTGTGGGAAACTGAAAAATCCGACTTTAATAGTCACGGAGTACCGTTATCCGCCACTTGACCGGACAAACACAATTTAGTACTAAGTTACAACGTCGAGAAATTTGTACTTATAAAAATAGTTTACAATGTAAGATTTCAAATATAACTTATACTTCCCCGGCAACGGCGCCAAAAACTTGACACGCTTTTAGTGTAACTATCGCAAGTGCACGATATCGTATCAAGTAGTAAAGTGGACTTTTTGAGTCCGGTTTATCGATCCCACAAGAAAGTTTTGTTATAATTTGAATTATACACTATTAGTCTATTTTTATAGATACTAAGATGAGTGAAACACACAATTTAAAGAGTTTGGTTTAATTGTTGCAAAGTAAATGCAATAATAGTTCTAATATTATAAGGAAATAAAAAGATAGCAATAATAATAGATTGATTATCGATAAAATAAAATAGTTGGGATTACAAACTTAGTTCGTCATTAGTTATAAAAGATGTATTGGAGATCATAAGATGAATTTACTTATTATGTTGTGTATATTCGATTTTTCTTAAAAAGACGGTTTCTCTTTCGAACTATAAAACGCCCCTTACATATTGAATCAATCCACTACATTTCTATGTTGATTGGCTTCAATACATAGCATTAGGATTTATGAAAATAACTCAAAGAATCATCTAAGGACTAGAGGTATATTTCTATCCCCTAGAACAACTTATAGTGAAGATCATTTGATCTAATCAAGCATATTTTCTTTCGAAACATATGAAGACCATAAATATCGTCATTTATTGGCCAAATAAATAAAGATTGTTAAAACAATGAAAATCACACACAATAATAAGTAATTCTCAATAGATCTTTTATACAAACATAAACAACATGACTAACCTTGTTTATAATCCCAACTAAAGGTTACTTAGCCCATGAAGGGTTTATTACACATGTTACAAGCTTTGGTGGTCATTTTTAGTTGAATCAAGAGAAAGAATTGATCCTAACTCCCTTAGTAGATAAAGGAGATAGAAGCAATAAACTCTCTGAACAACATATGTTATACCACACTTACAAAGATCACTCAAGAACACAAGTGTGTTCTTCACACAAAAAGAAAAGTTTACAAAAAATGGAAAATTATAAGTTGAATGATTGATGATGATGGATCTAAGGGGTCTATTTATACACCTAAAGTCATCTAATAGCTCCAAAATTCCAGCATTATTACAATAGATCAGATCAATGCCAGCCATCCCCTCAATAATAGACCAAAAGTATAAAAAATTATACAATGATCAAAAATCACAAGAGCTACTAGTAACTCCTCAATGTTACGGCCGTAACTTGGATGACTTACGGCCGTCCCCTTGAGTAGTTACGGCCGTAACATGGCTACGTTTTTCTGCATTTATGAGTTACTCCCATATGTTATGATGTTACGCACGTATGGAGTTTCGACTTCATTTTCATTGTAAATTTCGACTTTTGCGTTTGCCCCAAATCTTCTTGAGATGATAACTTTTGATATATAACTCGATTTTGAATCGGAAAGATCACGAACTCGTCTCGGAAAGCCCTACAACATGAATACATAAAAATTCAACAAAGAGAATATTTTATAAATATGTTATTTCGTGAGTAAATCATTAATTCAATCCGATTAAGACTAGATTTACATCTTTATCCGATAAAAATAAAATTATTAAAAACAAATTAATTAAAAGCAAAAAACGAGTAGACTAGCTCAATTATGGGTGAAATTTATCGATACAAATCATGGATAAGTGTACAAAACTGACACTTATCAAGGTGGAAGTTAAATCTACATTAGTTCCTAATGAGGATGAGTTACACGAGGTCTACTGGCAAGAGTCAATCCCATTTGTGGAAGAAGATATTGTTATTCTTCCTAATGTAGAAAAAGAGGAGTTTCGGGAAGATGTAATGGCCCCACGTTTTATTCACCAACAATCACCTCGTGGTTATCTACCAGCTCCAGAAAGTAAGGAAATAAACCTTGCGGACGTAGTACGATTATTAAAGGTCATGTCCACCAGACTTGATTGCATGGATCGCAAAATTGATAGATTGCTTGAATTGCAAGGGGTGGTTCAACCTCATTCAACACCTGGTGCATTCGATGGTGCCAATAGTAGTGCAGTATATGCACCCACATATGGTGAAAAGGTGGAGAAAGAATGTGGAGAAGGGATTGAGAGAGGAACAGAAGTAGAAGTTGGATTTGAGGGGATGAGAACGAGCGAAAAAAAGGAGGAAAAATTAGAAGAAGAAGTGGATGCTGAAGTTAAGTTAGGAAATGAGGGAGGGAGATCGAATGAAAAGTTAGAAAAAAAATTAGAGGTTCGAGTTGAGTCAGGTGGAGGAGAGAATTCTGGTTTTCGAACGCCGACGAAACATGAGGAAGGGGAAGCGGAGGAGGATATACAGTCGAGTACAGGTATGCAAAAATATAAGCGAATTGATATTGAATTGATATGCAGTCGAGTATATGTGTGTAATTATATCAAAACATACAGGTAACATCTTAGTGGAGGTGGGCTCCGACTCTGACACATCGAAAGGACGAGGATATCGCATTAAGCAAAAAACAAGATATTTCTATTCTCCCTTCACGGACCCTTTAAAGAGGAGAAAATTAGAAGTTATTGATCAATATAATCCTTTCCGTGAAGTTGATCCTTGGAAGATGGAATCTCTAGATAAATGGCTTGAAATCGTATTCATAGGTAATTTTGACCTCTTATATTTTTCGAGCACTTTATTAATGCTTGAATAAACTTTCATGAATATTATCACTTAATGAGTTGAGCACGTTGTAATTATTATTTTATGTCTGCAGTGACATAATACCTTTGCACAGTTCGGAAGTTAAGGCAAATTGTTTGTTAGACCTGTTGCATGTGGATGGTTGGGTTACTGGGAGCGTAAGTATTAATTTTCATCTTGTATCGAATACTGAAAGTAATTTCTCTGAAGAATTTTCATTGTTCAAAAAACTACTTTATGTATACAGATTATGAACGAGGCCCTATACCAAATACGAGAGAGATCTTCAAAGTATCTAAATGTCTTCAAACAAAATTGTTGTATATTGGATACATACTTCTATCAATACATTTTGGAAGCAAGTGGATCATGGCAACGGAAGAAAGATTTCAAGTGCAGTAAGAGTCTTCTGAATTATGTGGCAGGAGATACTCCAGAGTTATCCAAACCATGGAAATATTGTAAGTATGTATATCTCCCGTGTAACACTAACAATCATTGCTTTGCGTTGAAGATTGATTTGGAGGAGAGGACAATTTTTATGTTCGATAGTCTAAAGAATCATATGCGTTGGGCGGTACTGGAGAGCTATATTTTGCCATTGCAAGAGGTTATTCCTATGTTAATAAAATTTCATGTCACGTCCGATGAGAATTATAGCACGGAGAAATTCAAGTTCGTAATGGTTGATAATATTCCACAACAAAATAATGGGTAAGATTACATGAAATTAGTGTAACATTTAAATTCTGAAATTTCATATCTGACAACTTATTCATCATATGTGTAGATCTGATTGTGGACTATTTACGTTGAAGTACATCGAATTTCTTCAAGGAAATGTGGATGTGGGCAAAATAAGTTCGGAACACATACCAATGTGGCAAAATATAGTTCAGAACTATAAAATCCCACTACATAATATAAACTACTCGTCCATATTCTAATACAAATATAAAAAGAAATTGTCACTTCGGGAATTATTACTCATATGTGGCACTTATGCTTGTACAAGTGGACCTGTTATGACCCGTCTTCTTACACTTACTACACTTTGGAGGGTTTCTTGTTTCTCCCGCCGATCTTTTCCTCTTTTTTGGTGGTCTGCCACTTTGTTTCCTCCTTAATGGCGGGAGGACATTTTTAGCCCTCACATGCTCCGGAATTTTCCATTCAACTTCATTTGGTAATGGGAACACAAAATCTGAATATGCTCGCTTCCAACATTCTGTATTGTAGAAAGGACTACAAATAGTGTAGCCATCACCTCCGTTCAACTTTACCGCAGCAATTGCATGCACACATGGGAACTTGTCTAAATCAAACTTCCTACATGTACATCTCAATATCTCCAAGTCCACAATGTGTCGTTCTACATTATTACCAACATCATAAATGTTCGGAGAAACATGCCTTACATCAAAATCATTCGAGCCATTATAATTCATGTACATCTTCTTTTCTAATGATGGAGTAAGAATAGTCGTGCATTTTTCTGCTTCAACATGTCTTTCAAAAAACCATCGTTGTAGTGTCTCTCGGATGTAGTCTATCAAACCCAAGATAGGAAATTCACGAGCACTCTTCAACAAACCATTTAGTGTCTCAGCATTGTTTGATGTCATGATATTATATCGTGTGCCATCAAAGTGCGCCCGTGACCAATAACAAAACTCTTCTTCCAATAAGTATGTATCAATTCCCTCTTTCTTACTTGACAGCGCCGCAAAGTAGTTTTCGAACTCAGAAACTGTATAAGCTTCCGCTGTTTTTGTAAATAAATGTGCAAGGTCACATTTTGGAAATCTGCTCTTTACGTTCTTTTGGATATGGTATATGCAATTTCCATGATGGGCAAACTCAAAAACTCTTTGAAATCCATTTTTTATGCATGCTGCACGGTCAGAAATTATCACGAGCTCCTTCGTGTTACCCGTTATTATGCGTGTAACACCCCAATTCACAAATGGGACATTACACGCCGTAGAACCCTCTTGAGGTCTACCAGGCTAACACATGACACATAACCACAATGAAAACCCCAAAAGATGCACTCAAAAGTAAATAGGGCCGTGGCCTCGGCCAAATCATTTCAACGGAGTACATAAAACATAATGTAAATATCAATTAGATGCCCACGCAGGGGACTTAAACCAAGTTCAAGAATAAACAGTTTAGCTCCAATACTCGACATATGCAATAACCAAACATAGAAATAAACAAGACAGACTCGAGCCACTATCATCAAGCCATCCCGTCCTTCGCGTGCGTGCCCCGTGCCTGCTCCTCAGCTCTCCCGGTACCTGAAATGCATAAGACGCATTTCCCCCATTTAAGGGGTTAGCATTCGAATAGCTAGTGCAAGTACACAATTACACCACATTATATACAAAAATACGGTTTTACACAATCATCTCAAACATAAGTCATTTGCCACATATATATTCCGGAATACTACATTGGCAATCTCATCAATTTCCAATCATCACCAAATCACAAAATCACAATCGTATCCCGTGGCCGCACTTTAGTATCGACCCCGGACATCCCGTCGAACACTCGGGTGGGATACCACTTCCGCGGCCGCACTTTAGTATCGACCCCCAGACATCCCGTCGGACACTCCGGGTGGAAGTTCAATCACACACGCACACAAGTTCCCTTCCGCGGCCGTACCCCTTAGTATCGACCCCCAGACATCCCGTCGGACACTCCGGGTGGAAGGAACACATCTCACGCACCCAAAAATCACCATTCATCATTCATTTCGAAAATCACAATATACATAACGAAATGTAATGCATGTACTTGCCTTGAATGAAACGAAACGAAGGAACGACGACGGAATAGGTTTCGGTCCGAACAATCCTCCCAAATCCAATCCTAACACAATAACGGTATACACAAGTCTCAATAATGCGGAAAGGTAAGAATTAATCCTAATTCTACCCGTTGGGACAATTCGTCGGACACCAAGAGTGCGAAAGGAAATGAAATTGGTCAATGGTGTAACAACGGGATTTCATCCCAATCAAAAACAAGAAAACCAAGGGTCACGAGTATACTATCAATTCTAACAACAACATCGGCTAATTCGGATTAAAACACAAGATCACCACCAAACCCTCCCCAAAATCGTACTAGGGTTAAAGGAATTCTTACCTCTTGAAGAATCAAGCACTCAAATCCGAAAACCACGTGATAGATCCGCAATCCGAGCCACCCGATCGAAAAGAGAGGAAGAAATCTACACAAATAAGTGGTGTATGGAGGAACTCTCCCTCTCAAGACTCTCTCTCTCGCACTTTTGAAGAAGGCTGAGGAAAAGGGCGAATCTCTCTGAATAAGAAGCAGATATAGCGCCGACCGTGCCGTGCCGCGGCTCACTAAACTGCCGCGCACGCAGCCAAAATTGTGCCCAGTGGTGGTGGCCGCCACGTGCCGCGGCTCATCTGAAGTGTGCCGCGGCTCAGACTCGGCATGTGCCGCGGCACTTCCGGACTGTGCCGCGGCACGCGGTACAGTCGATTTTGGCCGGCAAGTGTCACACGGGTGTGCCGCGGCCCGGAAAAGTGTGCCGCGGCACTGACTCGGCTGTGTGCCGCGGCGCACAATCCTTGTGCCGCGGCACACGGTACAGTTTGTTAAGGCAACAACTGGGCGATGCGTGTGCCGCGGCTCACAATTCTTGTGCCGCGGCCCACACCCCCCCCTCGGGTCCCAAAATGACGAAAAATGATCCGGAAGGAGAATAAAAACAACAGGGATCGATATTTGGGCAACAATAACACGAAATGGAAGTACGGAACCCAAAACGATCTGAGGTACACAACCAAAGTCGAATAAGGGACAAATTCCCTAAACTTCTAGGAAATTACAAAAACGTCCCAAACAACCGAAAAGTCACGACACAACGTCGGATTAACAATCCGAAACTCGCAACATGCTCTACATAAGCATACGAACTCATGGAAGTAAGAACACGACGAAATCGAACGAATTTAACGAGAAACGAATACACATGCGATGAATATAACACGAGATGAAATTGCGTAAAAACATTATCAAGACCCGTCTAAACGGAAAAACTCCAAGAATAAAATAGGTTCAATTACAAAACAAAGCCAAAGTAGTTGTCCAAACGAAAATGCACCAAAATAGAAATCACCTGGATAGAAAACGCGGATATTACATTATCTCCCTAAAATAAGTTTCGTCCCGAAACTTACAATACGAATAACTCGGGGTATCTCGACCTCATACTCTCCTCTGTTTCCCACGTGGCCTCCTCGGATCCATGCCTCGACCACTGCACTTTGACCAAAGGGATGGTTTTGTGCCTGAGTTGCTTAACCCGACTCTCTACGATCTGAATCGGCCTCTCCTCGAAGGTAATGTCGGGCCCCAACTCGACCTCTCCAAAATCAATAATATGGCTAGGGTCCGATACGTACTTCCTAAGCTGGGAAACATGAAATACGTTATGCACGTGGCTCAGGGACGGCGGCAAGCCTAATCGATACGCGAGTTCTCCAACTCTATCTAAAATCTCAAACGGCCCGATAAATCTCGGACTAAGTTTACCCTTCCGACCGAAGCGGTAAACTCCCCGTGTCGGCGACACCTTAAGCAAGACGTGATCCCCCACCTCAAACTCCAACGGTCGGCGACGTGTATCGGCATAAGACATCTGCCGACTGGGCCACGAGAATCTACCACGAATCGGGTAATCTTCTCCCTCGTCTCAACTATCAGATCGGGCTCGGTACCGATTAGCTCGGACGTATCATCCCAACACAACGGTGATCTGCACCTCCTTCCATACAACGCTTCGAATGGTGCCATTTTGATCGAGGCATGCCAACTATTGTTATACGTGAACTCGATCAACGGCAAGTGTGTCTCCCAATCATCCTTCCAATCTAATGCACAGGCTCTCAACATATCTTCTAGTGTCTGTATCGTCCGCTCGTCAGTCCGTCTGTCTGAGGGTGGTAGGATGTACTAAGTCTCAACTCGGTTCCCAAAGCTCTATGAACGGCCTGCCAAAAATGTGATATGAATCGCCATCACGATCCGAAACAATGCTCTTAGGGGTCCCATGCAATCTCACTATTTCCGCAACAAACACTCGTGCAAGCCTCTCCGGCCCCCAAGTGTCCTTTATACTGGAAAATGAGCTGATTTGGTTAGTCGATCAACAACGACTCCAAATCATGTTCATTCCCGTCCGAGTCTTGGGCATATTGGTAATGAAATCCATAGAAATATCCTCCCATTTCCACTCCGGGATAGGAAGTGGTCGTAATAGCCCCGCGGGTCGCCGATGCTCAATCTTAACCTCGTTGATGTCAAACACTTCGCCACAAACTCGCTAACATCCATCTTCAAATTACTCCACCAAAGAGTTACCCCTCACGTCCTTGTACATTTTACTCAAATCGGGATGTATGGAGTAGGGCGTGGTATGAGCTTCGCTCAAGATCTTCTCGTCTCACCATTATCACATGGTACACAAAGTCTCCGCGAAACCTCAAAACTCCATCATCGTGAACCACAAATCCGTGGGCTTTCCTTTCCTCACATCCTCCCTCATTTGGACCAAAAACGGATCGTCATATTGCTTCGCCTTGATATCATCAGTTAAGGATGAAGTGATCTCTAATGCACATAACTGGCCCTGAACTCTCTGAACCCAAACCTCAATATTCTGACGGATGAAATCTCGCTGGATCTTACTCTGCAGTGTAAGTACCTCTAACATCTGCAAAGCCATCGGTTTTCTGCTCAACGCATCAGCCACTACGTTGGCCTTACCAGGATGGTAAAGTATCTCGAGGTCGTAATCTTTAATTAACTCTAACCACCTACGCTGCCTCATGTTCAACTCTTTCTCGTCAAGATGTACTTCAAACTCTTGTGATCCGTAAAAATCTTACATGATGACCCATAGAGGTAGTGCCTCCAGATTTTTAAGGCGAAAACGACCGCAGCTAACTCCAAATCGTGCGTGGGGTAGTTTACTTCATAAGGTTTCAATTGGCGGGACGCATAAGCAATCACTCTGTCTCTCTGCATCAAAACACACCCTAGACCAAGGCCCGAAGCATCACTATACACTACGAAGTCCTCGTTCCCCTGAGGCAATGCTAAAACGGGCGCGGTAGTCAGACGTCTCTTTAACTCGTCAAAGCTGTCCCGCCTGTCTGCAGTCCACTCTCGAACTTCCGAGTTTTCTGGAGCAACCGAGTGAGTGGTCTAGCGATCTTAGAAAATCCTCAACGAACTGCGGTAATAGCCGCGAGACCCGTAAAACTCCTCACCTCCTTCACATTCTTAGGCGGCTCCCAAGCCATCACCGCTCTATCTTCTCGTGGATCTACCCGAACTCCTCTGCCGAAATCACGTGCCCGAGGAACGTCACTTCCTCGAGCCAAAACTCACACTTAGAGAACTTCGCACAACCGCTCGCCTCAAAGTGTCTAATACAATTCGGAGATGTAAGGCGTGATCCTCCCGACTCCGTGAATAGATAAGAATATCGTCGATAAAAACGACTACGAATTTGTCCGGATACTCAATAAAACCTTGTTCATCAACCGCATGAACATCACTGGGCATTGGTTAGCCCGAAAGGCATAACCACAAACTCGTAATGGCCATATCTCGTCCGAAAGGCGGCTTTCGAACATCGACGTCCCGAATTCTCAATGGTAGTAGCCCGATCGCAAATCAATCTTCGAAAAGACTGCCGCCCCAAGCCGATCAAACAAATCGTCAATCCCAGGCAAAGGGTATTTATTTTTGATGGTCAGCTTGTTTAATTCTCGATAATCGATGCATAAACGAAGCGACCCATCTTTCTTCTTAACGAAAAGTACGGGCGCACCCCAAGGCGATGCGCTCGGTCGAATATACCCTTTATCCAGCAATTCTCCCAACTGATTCTTCAACTCTAACATCTCCGACGGTGCCATACGGTACGGTGCTCGAGAAATAGGGGCTGCATTCGGCTCTAGATCGATAGGAAACTCCACCTCTCGCTGTGGTGGTAATCCCATAAATCATCCGGAAAGACATCGGGATACTCACTAACAACCGGAATTGACGACATGTCAACTCCACCATCTTCCGCCTTCAGGGCATAGCACCGAGCCGACATGTACTGGTTCAAGTTTCATCGCCTTCAAGGCGCTAATCACGATTCCCGATCTACCGGACTACGGACGAGAGTATGCTCGGTGCCATCCTCGCCACAATCGAGATAGTACGAGTCCGATAGTTCATGATAGCACCGTGACGCTCTAACTAATCATCCCCGAGGATTAAATCCTCACCCTTAAGGTCGATAACGATGAGGTTCGAGGGCCAATCTCGGCTCCCGATCCTCACGGGCAATCCCTAACTTCCCGGTCCCCAATCATACGATCCCCGCTAGGCGTACCCACCACAAACGGTTCACACTCAAACAAGCGGTCAAAGCCAATACGATTCACACAATCCGACGCAATAAAGGAATGGGTTGCACCCGAATCGAAAAGCACTAAACCGGATGAGTAAGGATCTGAGTGGTACCTGACGCTACCGAATGTCTGCCTCCTCTGTGCGCCTCATCCGATATGCCGGGGTGGACTGAACCCGAGATCGAGGCTGCGCGACGATCCGGCTGTCCCCGACCTCTACCGCGACCCGAACCCTGCGGAACCTGAGTAGCTGGAGTATTATGATCCCTCTGATCGGTAGTGGTAGTCGGAACTCTAGCAGCCCCGGTGGCTCTCTCACAATGAGTCGCCCGATGCCCGGTCTGCCCGCAAGTGAAGCAAGCAACGGGGGGAAAAGGACAATCCTTCATCAAATGCTCATATTGGTTGCAGTTAAAACAAACCCTGACACCCGAAGCGACGGACTGAACTGAACGGTTACCCTGAGATCCACCGGCCTGATGGAACGGCCTCTTCCCCGGTATGGGAGCGAACGAGACCTCAAATCGACCACCCTTCCTGGCCGAGAATCCACCGTAGTCTTCGCTTCTTAGCTTCCGAAACCGACTCGATTCCGAATCGCCATCTCGATCGCTAGGCGCGATCCTCGGTATTCTTTCAAAGTGGCACACATGAGCGGTGCCATACTGCGCCTAATATGCGGCTTCATGCGCATATTGAAGTAACGGATTTTATCGGCCTCCGACCTCACCTGATCTCTCACGAAACCCAACTGCTGATTGTAAGTAATGATGGCCTGAGAAATAGGCACGTCCTGAGGTGTAGCGGTGAAGAACTCCACACTGCGCTCCTTGGGGCGGCGGACAATACTGCTTCCATGGCGGCCTTGAATTCCTCCCAAGTAGCTCGACGGTCTCGGGCACAACGGCCTCCCACCATTCCGCAGCCTTCCTTATCCAGGAGGTACTGGGCAATATGTACCCTCCTGTCTTCAGGGCAAGCTACGGCATCGAAGGTCCTGGACAACTGAAAGAGCCAATTCTCCCAACCGAGGGAGTCAGAGGATCCGGAGAAACGAGGAGGGTGCATCTTAGTCACCGTCTGAAGCCACTTACTAGCCTCCTCTTCCGGTGTCGGGCGGATTCTCGCGTCCACCCCGAGCTATTCGAGTAAGTTGGGCTACCAATCGCCAAGCACGGCAGAGCCCCGGCGTCGGCATTATTACCCGACGGCACCGAGTGAGAGGCCGAGTCCGCAGAGGATCGAGAAAGTGAGCCCTCTTCATTATCAAGACCCGACCACGGCCTCGGCCGCGTCCCTAGCCGGTCTACCACGACCTCTCAACATACTCAAGGAAAGTAAGAAAGGACAAGATCGAAAGATTCACAATTCACAAAGTTGGTAACACAAGTTACGATTCCGAGCAGCGCAAGAAAACGAATACGAATAAAAGAGTTTTGAGAAGACTTACGACCACGGGTCGCACGAAAAGACGGTAGCATGATGATATTAGGCTCAACGACCGACTCTAATGATGCAACTAATGCACCCAAAAATTAACCGACACCTAGGTATTCAAAACCTAAGCTCTGATACCATAAATGTAACACCCCAATTCACAAATGGGACATTACACGCCGTAGAACCCTCTTGAGGTCTACCAGGCTAACACATGACACATAACCACAATGAAAACCCCAAAAGATGCACTCAAAAGTAAATAGGGCCGTGGCCTCGGCCAAATCATTTCAACGGAGTACATAAAACATAATGTAAATATCAATTAGATGCCCACGCAGGGGACTTAAACCAAGTTCAAGAATAAACAGTTTAGCTCCAATACTCGACATATGCAATAACCAAACATAGAAATAAACAAGACAGACTCGAGCCACTATCATCAAGCCATCCCGTCCTTCGCGTGCGTGCCCCGTGCCTGCTCCTCAGCTCTCCCAGACTAAATGCATAAGACGCATTTCCCCATTTAAGGGGTTAGCATTCGAATAGCTAGTGCAAGTACACAATTACACCACATTATATACAAAAATACGGTTTTACACAATCATCTCAAACATAAGTCATTTGCCACATATATATTCCGAATACTACATTGGCAATCTCATCAATTTCAATCATCACCATATCACAAAATCACAATGGTATCCCGTGGCCGTACCCCTTAGTATCGACCCCCGGACATCCCGTCGAACACTCCGGGTGGGATACCACTTCCGCGGCCGTACCCCTTAGTATCGACCCCGGACATCCCGTCGGACACTCCGGTGGAAGTTCAATCACACACGCACACAAGTTCCCTTCCGCGCCGTACCCTTAGTATCGACCCCAGACATCCCGTCGGACACTCCGGGTGGAAGGAACACATCTCACGCACCCAAAAATCACCATTCATCATTCATTTCGAAAATCACAATATACATAACGAAATGTAATGCATGTACTTGCCTTGAATGAAACGAAACGAAGGAACGACGACGGAATAGGTTTCGGTCCGAACAATCCTCCCAAATCCAATCCTAACACAATAACGGTATACACAAGTCTCAATAATGCGGAAAGGTAAGAATTAATCCTAATTCTACCCGTTGGGACAATTCGTCGGACACCAAGAGTGCGAAAGGAAATGAAATTAGTCAATGGTGTAACAACGGGATTTCATCCCAATCAAAAACAAGAAAACCAAGGGTCACGAGTATACTATCAATTCTAACAACAACATCGGCTAATTCGGATTAAAACACAAGATCACCACCAAACCCTCCCCAAAATCGTACTAGGGTTAAAGGAATTCTTACCTCTTGAAGAATCAAGCACTCAAATCCGAAAACCACGTGATAGATCCGCAATCCGAGCCACCCGATCGAAAAGAGAGGAAGAAATCTACACAAATAAGTGGTGTATGGAGGAACTCTCCCTCTCAAGACTCTCTCTCTCTCGCACGGTTGAAGAAGGGGGAGGAAATGGGCGATTCTCGCTGAATAAGAAGCAGATATAGCGCTGACCGCGCCGTGTGCCGCGGCTCAGCTAAACTGTGCCGCGGCACAGAGCCAAAAATTGTGCCCAGTGGTCGGCTGACCGCTCGCTGTGCCGCGGCTCATCTGAAGTGTGCCGCGGCTCAGACTCGGCATGTGCCGCGGCACTGCCGGACTGTGCCGCGGCACGCGGTACAGTCGATTTTGGCCGGCAAGTGTCACACGGGTGTGCCGCGGCCCGGAAAAGTGTGCCGCGGCACTGACTCGGCTGTGTGCCGCGGCGCACAATCCTTGTGCCGCGGCACACGGTACAGTTTGTTAAGGCAACAACTGGGCGATGCGTGTGCCGCGGCTCACAATTCTTGTGCCGCGGCCCACACCCCCCCCTCGGGTCCCAAAATGACGAAAAATGATCCGGAAGGAGAATAAAAACAACAGGGATCGATATTTGGGCAACAATAACACGAAATGGAAGTACGGAACCCAAAACGATCTGAGGTACACAACCAAAGTCGAATAAGGGACAAATTCCCTAAACTTCTAGGAAATTACAAAAACGTCCCAAACAACCGAAAAGTCACGACACAACGTCGGATTAACAATCCGAAACTCGCAACATGCTCTACATAAGCATACGAACTCATGGAAGTAAGAACACGACGAAATCGAACGAATTTAACGAGAAACGAATACACATGCGACAGAATATAACACGAGATGAAATTGCGTAAAAACATTATCAAGACCCGTCTAAACGGAAAAACTCCAAGAATAAAATAGGTTCAGAATTACAAAACAGTGCCAGGCGAGTTGTCCGAAACGAAAATGCACCAAAATAGAAATCACCCAGGATAGAAAACGCGGATATTACAATGCGTAGTTTCTGAAAGAACCACGTCCATGAGCTATTACTTTCTGAATCAACCACCCCCCACGCGAGCGGATATATTTGATAATTTGCATCCTGGCAAGTTGCTAAAAGTAAAGTACCTTTCCTATTCGAGGTCAAGAAAGTTCCATCCACAGAAATTACTCGTCGCATCGAGGTAGTAAATCCGCGTATGCTTGGTCCCAATGCCATAAAGAAATATAAAAAACAATCATCTTCGGTAGTGTGGATGAATGTCAGTGTTCCTGGATTTTGTAATTCCAACATGTGACAATAAGATGGCAACTTAGCATAACTTTGGTGGGGATTTCCACGGATTAATGCCGTAGCATAATCTTTCGCCATGTAAGCTTTAGTGTAACTAATTCTTATGCCGAACTTTCGACGAATGTCACTAATAATGTCATTCGGTCTATAAACTCGATTGGCATCTTGATAGTTAAGAGCGACATGGTTTCCGATAACTATATAGGAAGCATGCTTATGGTCTTTACGATGAATACTCATGGAACAAGTATGAAGACCTCGGTATATTCGAACTTCGAATATCTCATAATTTTTCATTTTTGTTGCTCGTAAGCGCCATCCACAGTTTTCCTCCACACAAACAATAGTTTAAACGCTCTTATTTGATTTCTTCACTTTGAATTCAAAGTGAAACTTCAAAGAAAGCAACTGCAGTTTTTCTGTCAAGGCTTTTTTTGTTGAAAACAATTGTTTGTCTTTAATGTCTTCGTCTTCTGGTATTCTTACTGATGAGCTGCTCTGAACCAAAGAACAACTTGAAATTACAACCTGACTAGATACCCCATTTATGTGGTACTCGATATTGTCATTTGTCGGATTCATACTAGGAGATTCAGGTCCATCCATATCAACCTCATTGTCATCAATATTGTCATTTACGAGATTGTACTAGAATTTTCAAGTAGAAGCAAATCGTCATTGTCATTCGGAGTTGGTCTTTGCGAGCTATATGGAATACATTGAACATTGTTCCAATCAAGTAACATTCCACCACCATTGTGTTCGATAGAAACACTTTCAATTTGCGTAATATCTTTCCCCCTGGCCATATTTTCAAGTTATTCTTCACTGTCATTTCGCAATTCAAGTGCACCAACGTTAAATTGTTCTCTATTCTTAGGAGCTCCTTGAAAAACAGTTACACATAGATATGCTCGCCTACATATCGAAACAAACCACTTCACGTTGTTATCACTATCAATGATGGTCGGTGCTGCTGCAATGTAACACCCCCAAAACCATCCGGGATATTACAGCGCCGTGGGTCCCGCGCCGGAACCCACCAGGCTAAAAACCGTTTACAAAACCAATTCAAAAGCGTTAAAAGGCCGATGACGGTAATATTTTAAATACTCAAATATTTTCAAAAGCATAATTTTGAAATACCGTCATAAAATACCATTTGAAAATACAAGGCGAAGTGCCAAATCTCGACAGTTTAAAATGTACGTTAAGCCACAACTTAAACGTACCGATAAAATAATTTGGGAAAAGAGTTTAACGAAAATAACTCAAGTTCGTAAAATGCCCAAAAGGCCATTTTAAAATACACACACGAGTTGGTAAAAATACCAAAGAGCTATTTTGAAATATACACACGCAGCGGATAAATGCAGTTCAAAATACACATTTGCAGCGGAAATAAATGACCGGAATAGAATACTCAATTCTCCGAAAACAAGCCACAACCAGTATCACATCGGGAAGCTCATCCCTTCACGACCGCTACTAGCTCGATCTCCGAGTACCTAAAAATAAAGCCCACGACGGGGTCAGCCACAATACTCAATAATGATACCGATCACATCATCATAAATAATTACATATCAATGTAATAATACTGTAAGAATACTACCTACGTAATCTTACCGTTATAACCTTACCAATCCATAATAATCCAATCCTTACCATAATCCACATTTCGCATCCTCAAATGACGAAATGAACTCAACCACAACCAACTGTACTGTATTCCAAAAATACCAACAATCCGCAAAACATCATCATGACTCATAAATGTGGGAAATAATCGATCATGTCAAATCCTGTCGTCGGATTACACAAGCAAATCTCAACATGTATAAACCAATAATACACAACATATCGTAGATCAACTACCACATGATAATGATAACAAATCTGAAATATCGACATATAGTCCGAATGCTTATACGATCAATAACCAGATCAACCGATAAATCAACTGAGAATATCATCGACATGATAACTCCAATACGACCAATAGAGGATCACGATAACTGAGAATACCATCAACATGATAACTCCGACACGATCAACAAAGGATCAACAATAATCGAGAATACCATCAACAAGGTAAACTCCAAATGATCAACAAAAGACCAATAATAACTGAGAATACCATCAACAAGGTAACTCCAAATGATCAACAATAATGGATCTCAAAGAAAGCGACTGATCGCCGAACATACCCCTCGGGCGTATGAACAACCAGTCACAAACCGTCGAACATACCCAACCATAAAATGGAGGATGAACGACCAAACAATATGGCACAAAGATGGAAATCATAGTACGCCCGATCCGAATATGTGTCAGTGCACATGTCCACCCCGTATACGGAATCCAGGATATATGTGGGACAATGTACCTAATTAGCCTCAACGAACTACGTCTCGTGTGCACAGCCTTTCACGGAAAATATTCACGCATGACTATATATGTGCCCAGCTAAAAATCCTACACAATATCCAATCGGAATGCAGATATGACTCCAGATATGTCACGATGCAACATGACAACGAAATTCAAAGAAACACATATCCAATAAGGATCAAAAGACTCACCGAAGTGAACAACAATAGTCTGACAATGAAAAGTCGACACGACTAATCAATATCCAAAACATCAATCCTGGGATCACCATTCCCAAATGATTGACCAACACGATCTACGATCTCAATACAATAGTCCTGAGATCAACATCCCTCAACGAATAACCGATACGAAACTCACTACACGAAACCTCAACATATACAACAACTCAACATACTAATTATCCACATGATTGAACAAATACTTAGATTACCTCAAAGCCGAGGACCATATCCATCAACATCCCCCAATGAGACGATCAACACAACCATTAATACCAACAATAGTCCTTTCTAACAACATTGCTATATGAATTATAAATGAAATGAAAACGAAACCATTCATCAAATATTATAAACTGAACAAGTATAAACTTGCCTCGATACCGATACCACGAAGTCGTTACCAAAATCCATTGCCTTCATCCACGAGCTCTTCACCCGAACAAAGCAATATACGAACTCTTCGACCTCAACCGCAACACAACGGTCATAATCCACGATCAAAACATATCAACCTATTGCAATAACCGATTAACACACATTCGATAAAAATCAATAACCGACATACTCAACCAACAAACTCAACGGTTCAACGAAACCTCGATCATATACATAATACCAAATAATCCAACTCAACAAATACGAACCCATATCCACGATACAAGCCGTAACTTGATGATCACAAATAACAATCAATAACCGATCAACAACGGTTCTACAATATCCCGATTAAACACATATCCAACAACCAAATCAATCGATCACGAATTCAAAACCACAATACGATTCCACAATCCGAATATCATATCCATAATCTATTTAAACCAACAAGGGTCTAACATTACCGATTCCAAATTCAATCTTAAAAACAATTACAAGTTTCCTCCTTGTATAATCATAATAAAATCCAATTACCAGTTATCATCATCAATCCGGACAATCCGATCAATTCAACATTATAGATAACCATATTCCAAAGGTTTCAAATAATTCCATTATCCGAATTGAACACTTGTTAAAAACCTATGAATTCTCAAACTCAAAAGTGAATCATAAACTTATCAAATCCGAAATCATATTCGTATTCCTATACGAATATTGTACCAAAACACATAACTTAGTTCTAGATATGAATATTCCATATTCATATATAAAACACCAACACCTTAAAACGTATTCATCAAATCAATGATCAATTCATCTCGACATTAAGGATTTTATAACATATTCGATTCCAACTTCAACTCCAAATACGAAGACAAAACTCCTTCTTGTTCATACTTGTAAATTCGTAAGAAACAATTTACCAATTATTATCGTGAATAATCACATTCCAATTATCCGAAATCCCTCCAAAATCATAACATGTATAACTTATGAGTCCTTCAAGAACATGAATTATCCGAATTCACGTTCACAATCCATAAAAGAACATAACCCGATGTTTTCTAACATCTAACCAATCTTTAATCATAATTCAAGGCATATATCATCATGTTCTTCAACATATGATCTTCTTAACATCAAGAATCGAAGCAATACTACCAAGAACATCAAGAATATTATGATTCCATAATCATAGCAACATAATCAAGACATAATCCAACATATCATCATCTTCCTTCAACATACACCTCATATAACCTCAAGAATCGAAACAACAACATCTTAATCATCTTCATACAAATCATTTATCAATAACAACATCAAAAAATCCGAAATGAAAAGGAGGATTATCCAACATACCTCTTAGAAGATGGAATACACAAGAAATCACTTCAAGAATCATCAATAACTCCATATCCAAGCTCCAAATCCAAGCCCTCAAGCTCAAAATCGAATTAGGAGAGCCAAAATATCCCTCTCTCAAAGGTTGGAGATGAAAAACGAAGAGAAATGATGAAGTGGAATGAAATGACGGTCATTCCTTATATAAACTCCCCGCTCGTTACGTACGTAACATTCCCAAGTTAACGTACGTAACAACTCTTACGTACGCTATCTTGTCCTGGTTAGCGTACGTAATGCCACCCCAGACCCTACTGCCTCAAAACGTGAACTTCCTTACGTACGTAACCCATGCCATATAACGTACGTAATATACCAGTTGACTTGCTACGGTCTAATGATCGTGTTACGTCGTAACACGTTACTCGTATAACGTACGTAACACGTACGTTGACTCACCTGTCAACATCCTCCGCCGAAAGTTGCCGACACAGGGTCCCACCTGCCGACCACGACTCGATCGTCTGATTCCCATGTTACGTACGTAATGTCTCGGCCATAACGTACGTAACTCTACAATTTAACGTACGTAAGCTTCAACACATAACGTACGTAATGGCTTCCATACTAAGCCATTTACAGCAAGTCCTGTCCAACGTCTCGACATAACAAATACGAACATACGGCATACTGAATACACAAACTGAATCCAAAAATATTCTCATACGGTATACCTGATATCCAAATCAGTTCAACCTGATACATATCCTGAATATATCTCTCAATCAAAAACGATAATCACACCAGTATAACTGTCTCGGTCCTTAATTTTTTTTTATCCATACTGTATAGATACCGAACTATACAGTATATCTCAGATAAAATAACGCGAAAAATTTATACTGAAAATTCGGGTATTACATACTACCCCCCTTAAAATAAGTTTCGTCCTCGAAACTTGCAACCTTGCCACAAACAACAGATCAATCCAAAATTTTCCAACTCATCACAAAAACAATCAAGCGTCGCCACAAGCGAAATAACCAAACCAATATACTTACAGGTGCGTGAAGCCGATGATCTCCCGTGATACTAGCACACGACTCCCATACGAAGTCTCAACACAACCAACGCACACCAATATCACAAATAGCAGTTTGAAAAGAATCTCGAAAATTTTGGAAACTCCAAAAATCGATACGACTCAAAAGTCAGAAAAACTCATTTTCAAAAGCCACGCTACTACCGTACCGGTAGAGCCACATAACACACACGCCTGGGTTTCACAAAACCCAAGCTCTGATACCATCTTCTGTAACACCCCCAAAACCATCCGGGATATTACAGCGCCGTGGGTCCCGCGCCGGAACCCACCAGGCTAAAAACCGTTTACAAAACCATGCAAAAGCGCCAAAAGGCCGATGACGGTAATATTTCAAATACTCAAATATTTTCAAAAGCATAATTTTGAAATACCGTCATAAAATACCATTTGAAAATACAAGGCGAAGTGCCAAATCTCGACAGTTTAAAATGTACGTTAAGCCACAACTTAAACGTACCGATAAAATAATTTGGGAAAAGAGTTTAACGAAAATAACTCAAGTTCGTAAAATGCCCAAAAGGCTATTTTAAAATACACACACGAGTTGGTAAAAATACCAAAGAGCTATTTTGAAATATACACACGCAGCGGATAAATGCAGTTCAAAATACACATTTGCAAATGAAATAAATGACCTAATAGAATACTCAATTCTCCGAAAACAAGCCACAACCAGTATCACATCGGGAAGCTCATCCCTTCACGACCGCTACTAGCTCGATCTCCGAGTACCTAAAAATAAAGCCCACGACGGGGTCAGCCACAATACTCAATAATGATACCGATCACATCATCATAAATAATTACATATCAATGTAATAATACTGTAAGAATACTACCTACGTAATCTTACCGTTATAACCTTACCAATCCATAATAATCCAATCCTTACCATAATCCACATTTCGCATCCTCAAATGACGAAATGAACTCAACCACAACCAACTGTACTGTATTCCAAAAATACCAACAATCCGCAAAACATCATCATAACTCATAAATGTGGGAAATAATCCAATCTGTGTCAAATCCTGTCCGTCGGATTACACAAGCAAATCTCAACATGTATAAACCAATAATACACAACATATCTGTAGATCAACTACCACATGATAATGATAACAAATCCTGAAATATCGACATATAGTCCGAATGCTTATACGATCAATAACCAGATCAACCGATAAATCAACTGAGAATATCATCGACATGATAACTCCAATACGACCAATAGAGGATCACGATAACTGAGAATACCATCAACATGATAACTCCGACACGATCAACAAAGGATCAACAATAATCGAGAATACCATCAACAAGGTAAACTCCAAATGATCAACAAAAGACCAATAATAACTGAGAATACCATCAACAAGGTAACTCCAAATGATCAACAATAATGGATCTCAAAGAAACGACTCTGACTGTCGAACATACCCCTCGGGCGTATGAACAACCAGTCACAAACCGTCGAACATACCCAACCATAAAATGGAGGATGAACGACCAAACAATATGGCTCAAAGATGGAAATCATAGTACGCCCGATCCGAATATGTGTCAGTGCACATGTCCACCCCGTATACGGAATTCAGGATATACGTGGGACAATGTACCTAATTAGCCTCAACGAACTACGTCTCGTGTGCACAGCCTTTCACGGAAAATATTCACGCATGACTATATATGTGCCCGGCTAAAAATCCTACACAATATCCAATCGGAACGCAGATATGACTCCAGATATGTCACGATGCAACATGACAACGAAACTCAAAGAAACACATATCCAATAAGGATCAAAAGACTCACCGAAGTGAACAACAATAGTCTGACAATGAAAAGTCGACACGACTAATCAATATCCAAAACATCAATCCTGGGATCACCATTCCCAAATGATTGACCAACACGATCTACGATCTCAATACAATAGTCCTGAGATCAACATCCCTCAACGAATAACCGATACGAAACTCACTACACGAAACCTCAACATATACAACAACTCAACATACTAATTATCCACATGATTGAACAAATACTTAGATTACCTCAAAGCCGAGGACCATATCCATCAACATCCCCCAATGAGACGATCAACACAACCATTAATACCAACAATAGTCCTTTCTAACAACATTGCTATATGAATTATAAATGAAATGAAAACGAAACCATTCATCAAATATTATAAACTGAACAAGTATAAACTTGCCTCGATACCGATACCACGAAGTCGTTACCAAAATCCATTGCCTTCATCCACGAGCTCTTCAGCCCCGAACAAAGCAATATACGAACTCTTCGACCTCAACCGCAACACAACGGTTATAATCCACGATCAAAACATATCAACCTATTGCAATAACCGATTAACACACATTCGATAAAAATCAATAACCGACATACTCAACCAACAAACTCAACGGTTCAACGAAACCTCGATCATATACATAATACCAAATAATCCAACTCAACAAATACGAACCCATATCCACGATACAAGCCGTAACTTGATGATCACAAATAACAATCAATAACCGATCAACAACGGTTCTACAATATCCCGATTAAACACATATCCAACAACCAAATCAATCGATCACGAATTCAAAACCACAATACGATTCCACAATCCGAATATCATATCCATAATCTATTTAAACCAACAAGGGTCTAACATTACCGATTCCAAATTCAATCTTAAAAACAATTACAAGTTTCCTCCTTGTATAATCATAATAAAATCCAATTACCGATTATCATCATCAATCCGGACAATCCGATCAATTCAACATTATAGATAACCATATTCCAAAGGTTTCAAATAATTCCATTATCCGAATTGAACACTTGTTAAATACCTATGAATTCTCAAACTCAAAAGTGAATCATAAACTTATCAAATCCGAAATCATATTCGTATTCCTATACGAATATTGTACCAAAACACATAACTTAGTTCTAGATATGAATATTCCATATTCATATATAAAACACCAACACCTTAAAACGTATTCATCAAATCAATGATCAATTCATCTCGACATTAAGGATTTTATAACATATTCGATTCCAACTTCAACTCCAAATACGAAGACAAAACTCCTTCTTGTTCATACTTGTAAATTCGTAAGAAACAATTTACCAATTATTATCGTGAATAATCACATTCCAATTATCCGAAATCCCTCCAAAATCATAACATGTATAACTTATGAGTCCTTCAAGAACATGAATTATCCGAATTCACGTTCACAATCCATAAAAGAACATAACCCGATGTTTTCTAACATCTAACCAATCTTTAATCATAATTCAAGGCATATATCATCATGTTCTTCAACATATGATCTTCTTAACATCAAGAATCGAAGCAATACTACCAAGAACATCAAGAATATTATGATTCCATAATCATAGCAACATAATCAAGACATAATCCAACATATCATCATCTTCCTTCAACATACACCTCATATAACCTCAAGAATCGAAACAACAACATCTTAATCATCTTCATACAAATCATTTATCAATAACAACATCAAAAAAATCCGAAATGAAAAGGAGGATTATCCAACATACCTCTTAGAAGATGGAATACACAAGAAATCACTTCAAGAATCATCAATAACTCCATATCCAAGCTCCAAATCCAAGCCCTCAAGCTCAAAATCGAATTAGGAGAGCCAAAATATCCCTCTCTCAAAGGTTGGAGATGAAAAACGAAGAGAAATGATGAAGTGGAATGAAATGACGGTCATTCCTTATATAAACTCCCCGCTCGTTACGTACGTAACATTCCCAAGTTAACGTACGTAACAACTCTTACGTACGCTATCTTGTCCTGGTTAGCGTACGTAATGCCACCCTGCACCTACGCCTCAAAACGTGAACTTCCTTACGTCGTAACCCATGCCATATAACGTCGTAATATACCGATTGACTTGCTACGGTCTGATGATCGTGTTACGTCGTAACACGTTACGTATAACGTCGTAACACGTCGTTGACTCACTGTCAACATCCTCCGCCGAAAGTTGCCGACACGGGGTCCCACTGCCCGACCCGCGACTCGATCGTCGATTCCCATGTTACGTCGTAATGTCTCGGCCATAACGCGTCGTAACTCTACCAATTTAACGTACGTAAGCTTCAACACATAACGTACGTAATGGCTTCCATACTTAGCCATTTACAGCAATTCCTGTCCAACGTCTCGACATAACAAATACGAACATACGGCATACTGAATACACAAACTGAATCCAAAAATATTCTCATACGGTATACCTGATATCCAAATCAGTTCAACCTGATACATATCCTGAATATATCTCTCAATCAAAAACGATAATCACACCAGTATAACTGTCTCGGTCCTTAATTTTTTTTTTATCCATACTGTATAGATACCGAACTATACAGTATATCTCAGATAAAATAACGCGAAAAATTTATACTGAAAATTCGGGTATTACATGCAACATGAGGCATATTTAGGTCAAAACATGACATCTCTATTTCATACAAACTTGAATCAATCTTCAACTCCCTCCCCTTTCACTTTTTCATATAATTCCACATACGAAATTGCTCTCGGAACAAGAATTGGAGTTGTCCTCCCTTTTGTATTACCCATATATTTCCATCTCCATACACCTTTATCATTCTCCTCAAATTCAACTGGGTAACACATTGATATCCATACGGAATCCGCGTCATCCATATCTGTATCAACATAGCTCTTTTAGCAAAATATATCATATTAAGTCTACTAAAGAAACACAAATATATATGGACATGCTCCAAACATTAATGCATTTTAGATATCGTGAGACCATGTTTCTCACTAACTATATATTATTAAATACGAATATAAATGACACAAACAGATTCGTAGCAAGGAGACTAATATAACCAGAAAGACTTCTATATCGTTATGCATAACAAGAGGAAGACAGAACGATCTTGAACTCGTTTTCGCGTAATAATAGTAGATAAGCCTAAAACGACTGTGAACTCGTTATGAAAGAATCAGAAAGAAAAAATGGCTTCGAACTCGTTTTACCAGTATAACATTATATAAAAACAAACCACCAACAAGACACAATTGAGATATTTCCTAAAAGGCTAAAATGCTCCTGGGGTCCCTTAACTTAATTTTAGATAACGATTTGGTCCTTTATTTTTTTTGTCCCAACTAAGTCCTTTATCTTTCTAATTTTAAGCAAATTTAGCCTTTTCCATTGGTCTCTGTTAACTGTTGTCCAGGTGGCTGTTAAGTTGCCTACGTGGCTATAAACATACCTGCGTGGAGAACAAAGTCAAATTCCTAACATATGTGTCAATTTCCTAACCTATGTGTCCATTTCCTAACCTCCATTTCCTAATTTTACCTGAATTTATATATATATATATATATATATATATGGATAGGTTCAGGTAGGAAAGCTTTTTTCCGTAAGAAATAAGAATGATTTTGGGCTTTTGATCTTTGGTGATCAATGGCTGCGATTTGGTCACGTTGTGCTAAGAATTTAGCCTAAGTGTGCTACGCGGAATATTTTTGTGGGGATATATTTGTAATTATACAGATTGTATATTTGGTATTTCCTATAATCATGGGATTTCATATCCCACTTTCCCATCTCTTCCCAACGTGGTGATTTTGTTTTCTCTTTCTCCATCCTTTTATCTCTTTCCTTCATCCTTCATCCTTCCTCCATCATTTATACCCTTATCTCCATTTGCTTTACCCTTATCATTATCTGTAAAAAAATATAATAATAATAATAACTTAAGCTCTCAAGAAATTTACAGATTGCAAAAAATAAAATAAAATTATATTTATTGTGTTTACTAATAAATCACATTACACTACTTAGCACAAATATTACTGCTTATTTTTTTTTCTAAATGTGCAGAAACCATCATTAAATGTCTTTGAAAAATTATTATAAATGTGCAGAAATAATCAGCTAAATGTGCTGATAATAAACACACTTATGCTGCAAAATAATATTAAATGTGCTTACTAATTACAAAGATTGTGCTAACTAATCAGAATAATCGTGCTAATATACAGCGGCGATGGCGGCAGAATTCTGGAATGGGGGAGCAGTAATGAGAAGAAATGGGGGAGAGAAAATGAGCGGACGAAATTAGAGATAGATTGAAATGAGGGGAGAGAAAATTAATTTTGAAAATAAATTCAGAATCCCTTAAAAGATGGATAAGATGAATGGAAAGGAGTGAGAAAAAAATTTCATTTCACAAATACCCTTGTTGTTAAAATCGGGTGAATCAATGATGATGTCAGCATCAAATCTAGTTAAATCTGAACCCTTAATTCTTTATAGATGTAAGGTTAGGATACATTCTTATTTCTTACACTTAAACCATTTCACTCCATAACCCACTCCTATATATATATATATATATATATATATATATATATATATATATATATATATATATATATATATATTCAAGAAAATAATTTTATTTCAAAAAAATATTTTTTTTCCAGAAAATAATTTTATTTTTTCGAAAAAATAATATTTTTTCCAGAAAATAATTTAATTTCGAAAAAAAAATTATTTTCTAGAAAAAAAATAAAAAAAATATTTTTTCGATAAAATTCTGGAGGAAAAAATATTTTTTGGCAAAATAATATTTTTTCGAAATAAAATTATTTTCTGGAAAAAAATATTATTTTTCGAAAAAATAAAACTATTTTCTGGAAAACAAAATAAAAAAAATATTTTTTCGAAATAATTAAAAAATATTTTCTGGAGAAAAAGGTATTTTTTGGCAAAATAATATTTTTTCGAAATTAGATTATTTTCTGGAAAAAAATATTATTTTTCGAAAAAATAAAACTATTTTCTGGAAAAAAATAAAAAAAATATTTTTTCGAAATAATTAAAAAAATATTTTTTGGAGAAAAAGGTATTTTTTGGCAAAATAATATTTTTTTCGAAATTAAATTATTTTCTGGAAAAAATATTATTTTTCGAAAAAATAAAACTATTTTCTGGAAGAAAAATAAAAAAATATTTTTTCGAAATAATTAAAAAAATATTTTCTGGAGAAAAAGGTATTTTTTGGCAAAATAATATTTTTTTCTAAATTAAATTATTTTCTGAAAAAAAATATTGTTTTTTCGAAAAAATAAAATTATTTTTTGGAAAAAAATAAAAAATAAATTTTTTCGAAAAAATTAAAAAATATTTTCTGGAGGAAAAAATATTTTTTGGCAAAATAATATTTTTTTCGTAATAAAATTATTTTCTTGTATATATATATATATATATATATATATATATATAAATTCAGGTAAAATTAGGAAATGGAGGTTAGGAAATGGACACATAGGTTAGGAAATTGACACATAGGTTAGGAATTTGACTTTGTTCTCCACGCAGGTATGTTTATAGCCACATAGGCAACTTAACAGCCACCTGGACAACAGTTAACGGAGACCAACGAAAAAGGCTAAATTTGCTTAAAATTAGAAAGATAAAGGACTTAATTAGGACAAAAAAGGATAAATGACTAAATCGTTATCTGAAATTAAGTTAAGACACCTCATGAGCATTTTAGCCTTTCTAAAACATACATTACAATTACCTTCACTTCTTCTCCAAATTAATGCTTGCTCCAAATTTGAAATTTCCAAATCGTGCTTCTAATACTTCAAGGACATTTGACGCAATACTAATATCATGGAATTATTAAATCGTGTTTCTTCAAGTAAATGATGAATGGAAGAGCAAGGAAATTGCCAAAAAAAAAAAAAAACTGGCAAAAGAAATGGCAGGGCGAAGAAGAAGAGCTGAGAATTAGGTTTTGACGTAGGCCATTGTTCCTTCTAAGGGTAATAGAGTCTTTTTGAAACCAAGGACATTTTAGTAGTTGAATAATTTTTTTACATTTTATTGGACATAAAAGGCTATTGAAACAAAAAATAAAGATAAGAGTCCTTTTAAACAAAAAAACATCTTGACTTGGACTTCTTAAACAAATCGGCCTTAAGATATTTCTGTTTTAAAATGGGTTGCCAGATTGATTGTGTTATTTTTTTTTTTTTTTTAGTGACTAGCCATCTAATTTAACAAAGAAGATCCCTGTTCATGTCATGCGTAGAGTGTTGGCCGAGAACCCTTCTTTCTTCATCTGGGTCGCCATCTTTCTCAGGTGGGACATCAGTGAATGCGTGATTGGGCGCTCCTCGCGCACACACACGTGTGTGCGTCGCCGCCGTTCTTCCGGCTCGTCTCGTCTCGGGTCGAAAGGGGATTTGGGCTAAATGTTTCGAAGTTATCTTTTTACTGCAATTTTATTTGGCAAAAATTCATTTTGCTAAAACGTAAAATTCGAATTTTTCGGATTAGGATAAATATCAAATTAGAGTGATAATTATCAAATTAATATATTAGGATAACTATCAAGTTAATTGTTAATTATCAGACTAATATATTAATAGATTAGAATAAGTATCAAACATACCAATCCTAATCGATTTATTGTTCCTCCAACTTATGTCTCTCTCTCGTCTTCACCTATAAATACCAAGTTAGAGGGGTCCGAAAATTAACTCTCTGCCTTCGGTTTTTTCAAGCTCATACAGTCCAATTCACTTCTTCATTTTCTTTTGATTCTCGGCCGTGTCGGTGATAGTATATAGATTTTATTTTATTTCGCTGAGGGTGCAGTGATCATCAAATCAGTGTATCTAGGTGTTGTTTTATCCTAGGAGGCAGACATTATATTTTGGACTCAACATCGAATTTCTTTCGATTTCGTCATCTGCAAATATTTTATTTTGCTAACACTTTTTTAGAGGGTGTTAGTTGAATAAATTATCTTTTTAATTTTCTACTGTTTGTATTCACTTTTTTTTAGCAACAACCACAACATTTCAAAAAGTCATTAATGAAATATGCTCATACGCTAAGGGATTCACAAGTATTTTTCCTAGGTTACATGATTCAAAGATATTACAGACATGGCATTTAATCTTGTCCTTTGCAATTTATTTAGAAAAGGAATCTTTCGTCCTTTAGGTAGCGTTTGGTACGCAGATAGGATTAGACGAGGCCCGGAGACGGGGCAGGACGGGAGGCGAAACAGAGGCGAAACGAATTTGGGCAGACGGGACAAAACAAGTGTTTGTCTTGTGTTTGGTAAGACTAGGACTAGATATGACAAGATTATACAATTTTCCTTAAACTTCTTTGATGATTTTATATATCATATAATAGTTATAAATGACACAAATAAAGAATATATATTTAAAGGGCGATTTACATCTGACTACCTTTTTAGATGGTCTAATTACAGTTTGGTCCCTATTGTTTCAGATATTACAATGAAGGACAAACTTTGCACTGTCCAGAAACTATATTTACAACGAAGGACAAAAGTCAAATTTTCAGATGATGTTACTGGAGAGAGTACTTATACTCCGAATTTGCCCTTTTATTTTTCCTTTTCTTATTTACCTATTTATTTTTCGCCTCACGTGAGTGGCACGTGCTGGACCTCATTGTAATATATATATAACACTTTTGGACTTCAGTGTAATAAATTTTCAAGCTTTCTAAGATATTTTTTCCAAAAAAGAAAGTATTTTCGAGAAAAAAATTATTATTTTTTGAAAAAATAAAAAAAAATATTTTCTGGAAAAAAATTATCTTTTCTAAAAAATATTATTTTATAGAATTTTTATTTTGTTCGAAAAACTAAAAAATATTTTCTGGAGAAAAAATTATTTTTGGGAAAAATAACATTTTTTCGAAATAAAATTATTTTCTGGAAAAAAATATTATTTTTCAAAAAAATAAAATTATTTTCTGGAAAAAACATAAAAAAATATTTTTTTGAAAAAATTAAAAAAATATTTTCTGGAGAAAAAGGTATTTTTGGCAAAATAATATTTTTTTCTAAATTAAATTATTTTCTGGAAAAAATATTATTTTTTCGAAAAAATAAAATTATTTTCTGAAAAAAAATAAAAAAAAAATATTTTTTCGAAAAAATTAAAAAAATATTTTCTGGAGGAAAAAATATTTTTTGGCAAAATAATATTTTTTCGAAATTAAATTATTTTCTTGAAAAAATATTATTTTTTCGAAAAAATAAAATTATTTTCTGGGAAAAAAATAAAATAAAATATTTTTGCGAAAAAAAATATATATTTTCTGGAAAAAAATTATATATCGAAAAAAAATATTTTCTGAAAAAAGAATATTTTTTAAAAGAAATGTATTAGCCAAACACTTTAATAACTTATAAGCTATTTGTTTAATATGAAATGTATTTAAAAGAAATGTTTTATTCAAGTAAATAGAGGGGTATTTTCGTCTTTTTAATAGAAGTCAACACCAATTCAAATTTCTGTCCTTCGCTGTAATTTATGAAACAATAGGGACTAAAGTGTAAATAGGCCATCTAATAGGGTAGTTGGCTGTAATTTCCCCTATATTTAAATAATTTAATTTAAAAGTATTTTAATTTTTTAAGAATTTTCAAACACATAAATACATACATAAATGATAGTACAAAAGGTGGAGGTGGCTGACGGTGTTTTGCGATGGTGGTGACGGCAATGGGTGATGGTGATCGGTGGAGATAGAAATGGTCGATGATCGAAGTGGTGGATATGGTAGACAATGATAAAGGATGGTTGGTGGTGGCTACTGGTGGTCGTCGATGGTGGCGGCGGCCATGGATGGTGGTGATCGATGTCAGTGTAGGTGAAGGTGGTTGACGGTGGTTGTGGTGATCAGTGGAGGTGGCGATGATGGTGGAGGAAGTTGTTGTAGTGGAGAAAGAGATGGAAGTGGTCAACCATGGCTGGTGGTGGCTACTGGTGGCCGCCGATGGTGGTGGCGGCCATAGGTGGTGGTGATCGGTGTTAGTGTAGGTGGAGATGGTCAACGATAGTTGTAACACCCCCAGATCCTCCTGGGAATATTACACGCCGTAAACCCTTCTCACAAGGATTTACCAGGCTAAACATCCATAAACAACCAAACGCTTGCCCAACCAGGGTCAAACAATAAAATGATGCAGACCGATATGGTCACTTACACGTGAATACACAGACCGATGAGGTCACACAACCCAATCGACAAAACTGACTTAAATAACATTACCCACACAGGGTCGAAATACAATACAGCGGAAGACTGAAATCAACTCTAACAACACAACAAAAAAATCAAAACAACTCTCGACTCATGATTAGTATCGTAGCTCGTCATCCTCTTGTGCCAATCCTGTGACTGCTCCCCTAAATCTGCATATACCTGGACGCAAAACAGACATCCACCCCCCGATTACTCGGGGGTTAGTAAAACTCCACTGTTTTACTAGTGCAAGTATCAAATCATACGAAATGTAACAAGCAATTAATAATCGTGATCAAATATAATAATCAAGTATCAAATATTCCCGGGAGGTTTTCACAAGGGAAGATAAGCTATGAAGCATTCGAAAATAAGATTATCATCTCGGGAATTTTTAGAATTTCAAAACCTTAAGACCTCAAGTCCTGATTCACAAAACCTTTCGAAAAACTTAAGGGCCTTAACCCAAAACTTGTTTCATAATTCAACAGTTTACAATACGGGAAACATTTACTCAAGCTTAGGATTCAGTCCGACATTCATTTTCATAAATCTTTTCCTTCAAGAGCATTGATTTGAAAAGTACCATGCTCATGACACCGTGATCCACTGTCACGTGTCTCCGTAGGTTCAACAACCCGCACGGACTACATCACGCATAATTAAACAAACATAATCCATTCCGACACCGTGATCCACTGTCACGTGTCTCCGTAGGTTCAACAACCCACACGGACTATTAACCAGCCCTAACCAATTCCGACATCGTGCTCCACTGTCACGTGTCTCCGTAGGCATAACAACCCGCACGGACTATACCAATCACAACAATCACACACATAGTCCTGACACCGTAGTCCACTTCCACGTGTCACCGTAAGCCCCGTCGAGCTCACCCGGTTGGACGCATTGTGTCCGAAACTCATGGTCCACTGCCATGCGTTATCGTAGGCCTCGTCAGACCAGCACGATTGGACCTCAGTACCTCACTAAGTTCTGACCCCGTAGTCCACTGCCACGAATCCTCGTAGGTCCCGTCGAACCAACACGAGTGAACTTAGCGGTCACACATATATTCACATTCACATTCACATTACATACAACAATGAGCACAATTAATCAATCACATTGATCACCACAAAATCGTACATCGCACGCACATAACACAACCTCAACACTCGCAACAACTAGCATCAATCAACGACACTTAACCAACATAACACACGTTCGGTACACAAAACATTGCACAACCACATGTACAACCATCTCATATGTACATCGCAATCCTGCACAAATGGCACAATGCCTAACACGTACACCAATATATCACTATTATCACAAAGCCTTCAAATTGCGGAAAACACAACCAACTCAAACGGAACATATTTACGAAGGCAAGCGAAATCATCATAAATCTCATACGTGATTACTAGTCGCAAGATACAAGTCGTATAGTAAGATACTTGCCTTAATAACCGCTACCGAACGCTCCGAAGAACACGGTTCGACCGGGAAGCTCGAACCCCAAAGAAGGCAACGAACGGAAGGGTTCCGACTCGAGTTCTTCACAAGAATTCGTTCCTAAGTCACAACGATATCAATTCAATCACAATTCTACGAAAACGTATGGAACTTCCCAAGTTCTACCCATTGAAGCATTTTATCGGACACTTTGAGGGCATAGGCCAATTTAATCGATTATTCAAAGAAATACTCAAATTCGTTCCACAAAACTTCAAGGGTATTGAATGATTACGAGTTTACAATCAAGTTCTAACAATAATATGAATCAAAACGAAGCAAATCGGCCAAAACACCAAGAAACCTCAAGAACACCCAAAAACCAAAAGTTTAGGTGTTCTTACCTTCGATCCGGGTGGAAGATGATGTTAATCTATGATTCCAACTTCCAAAACATGTTGCTCTATGTCATAACCATCCAAATCCATCCATTATTGACGAAGAAACGCGAAGAAACGAAGAAAAAGGGTGAAAATGGCCGGATGACTCGGTCTAGGCCCTTAAATAGCCGACCACGGCGGCGCTTACGTCGTAATCGGCCCGAGGCCTACGTGCGTGTCGGCCAAGGCGAACTCTGGACCGATTCTGCCGGACATGTTACGTACATAACCGGAAGGCTGTTACGTACGTAACCGGCATTACGGCCGTTACTGCCGGGCCATTACGGCCGTTACTCGGCCAGGCCTGGCCAGCCAGGCCTCGGTCGATCCGACCGTCCGAAAAATCCCGAAACTCCGACCTGAACGTAAACCAAAAACACGATTATGAAGTACTCGCAATGACGAATCCGAATACTAAGAGAACACCCGATTCCGACCACCAGAGGGCTCAAAATTCGACAACGAAAGTAATTACCCCAAACTTTAGGAAATTACGAAAATGGCCCAAAACGTCCGAAATACCTGATACACGATCGAAACACCAAACCGAATCTTACAATATGAATAATAACATTAAATGAACTTCCGAGAAACTCGAAACAACAGTTTCGGACGAGATTCGCGAGAATCGAACTCAAGTGCGGAAAAGTCGTTTAAGAACACGGAACTCAACAAAACGATACCGAAACGAACTCGGATGACAAAAAGTGCAGAATTAAATATTCTCCGAATGACGAAACGGTCAAAAGCGAGTTTTCGAAACGGACCTCCGCTGAAAAATGAAAATTACCGGAAATCCAAAATTGCGGATATTACATTCTACCCTCCTTAAAAGAAGTTTCGTCCCGAAACTTAAAATAAGTATGGAGAAGCAATATCCCAACAGGAAACCTCAACGAGATACACAAGAAACGCATAACTTTCGCCTATTGGCGAAACGTTACAAGCAATGCGAAAGAATATACAGCGTGAAAACACGCCCCACGACGACCATAACAACGCCACCAGCAATGATTCAAAACAATAACAATCAATTAACGACGCATCACATACCACATCATATGCACACATTTAATCAAAGAAACGTACGCGACAACAAGTCGCACTCGACTAAAACGGCTATGTGACAGAAACAAATAGAGTATTACGATAGAAATCATTCCGATTCTCATCAACAAGAAAATGTCTGACGTCAAAACACAAACAATTCGAGATAACGGAAAACGAGAATACCGGATATTACATTCTATCCTATTAAAATTAAGTTTCGTCCCGAAACTTAAAATAAAACATCATGATAGAATAGAAACAAAACCAAAAAGTTCACGCAACAAATATCAATCTCTACACGAATTACAAGACAAAGTACGATACACAACTACATCACTGGACACCACCGGGCCCTCCCCGAGTAGGAACGAAAACTCGATTCCCGAACATCCAGCAACGGTCTCACAATGCACCGCTTGGTGCCCCATTGGCCGCACTTAAAACAATTAACCGGTGGCGAACGACAATTACATCTCGCATGGCCTACACGACCGCAGTTAAAGCGGGTCTTCACACCGATCGTCTTACTCGCCTGCAGGGTAAGGTTCTTAGACTGTCAACCGAACGAGGAGTGCTCCCGGAAATCAAGCTGCAACAACGGGCTCACGGATCTCACTCCTCGGCCTCTTGAAAAATTTCTCGAGGTCTTACATCTCTTACTCTCTGGGCAGATTCCGTCACGAAACGGCCATCTCAATGGCTAAAGCTCGGTCTGATATTCCTTCGTGGTGGTACACATGAGCGGAGCCATACTCTCACGGATATGGGGTTTCATGCGCATATTGAAGTATCGGACCTTGTCCGCTTCACTTCTCACTTGATCACGAACATAAGCCAACTGCCGATTATAATCGACTATCGCTGGGATATTGACACATCCCGGGCGTAGCCGAGAAAAACTCAACGATTCTGCGTTCACGAGCGAGCGGGCAATACTCTGCCTCCATGGCGGTCTTAAACTCGGCCCATGTAGGTGTACGATCTGCAGGCACTACAGCGTGCCACCGGTCTGCGACTTCTTTGTCGAGTAGGTCTTGAGCAATGGGTACCCTCCTATCATCCGGACAAGCTACGGCATCAAATATTCTCATCCAACTGGAAGAGCCGAGTTTTCCCAACCTAACAAGTCGACGAACCCACAAAAGCGGGCGGTGCATCTTCATCACATCTCGTAACCACTTACTAGTTCCGTTATCCCTATTTGGGTTCTCATCCCGACGTGCGGCTGATTCATCTGCACTAATCGTCAACCACGGACGAAGGATGGCGGCGGCGCCAACGTCAACATTAACGCTAGTCGAATGTCCCCGATGCATCTTGGTGATTGGTACTCGGCAAGGAGGGAGTCGCCCTCTCCTGCTCCCGATTACGACCACGACCACGACCACGGCCACAGCCTCGACCTCGACCCCTTAGCATACTGAACGGACAACCAATCAGAATAACAAGATAAAACAAACCTCACATAATCGACATAAGCCCACAATCAGCAGCACAATGCAATATTCACACGTTCACATTGACAAGGATGAACGACCTATACCTCAGCATACACGGTTAAAACATTAAGCATACCATTGTGGTCCAACACCGGTAATATTTTAAAAAAAAAACAAGTTTATCGAGGTATTTGTTCGAATGATAATATAAAAAAAAATTCGCGAGTTCGAAAGATTTTGCTGGGATGAAATTTTGAAAACACTTTGTTTAATACCTCGGTCATTGAAGTGGGGAACGATACCTAACAACGTATCCCGCCACTTGGGCATACAACCCAGATTTTCTGACGAGAATAATAATATAGCAACTCACTACACGACTTAACCTCAATACATAAACACATAACGTTCTAATTTACGGAAGCCAAAGTTATTTTGCAAAACAGAAATTTTCCAAAATCCTTTAGTTCATAATCAAAACGACGGTAATATTTTACAATGTCCGAAGTATTTCAAAACACATTTTTCAAATACTGTCTGATTGTGTCATTTGAAAATACACGGCCCATTTGTCAAAATTTAACAAATTTTAAAAATCCATATAAACCATGGTTTGACCGCACCACCAAAATATTTTCCAAAAATCGATTTCTACAAAATTCTCAAACTTAAAGTCCTTCAGGAAACATTCACAAACTTACCCATAACGGACAAAAATTACAACATTCCAAAAACAGTCGAATTTAAAACCACATACTCAAATGGCAACCAGGGTCGCCAATTCAATCAAATGCATCTCGTGGTATCAAGTTTAAACACACAGCAAAATCATTCATCGGAGTTTCTCACAAACTCTACCGTTGGTACCTTTCGAAACCCATCGAGGTTTACAACCTTCACAACATACCACCCCACCCGGTGGTTCAAAGATAAAACAATAACGTGCCCAGTTCTATACACATACTATGTGCCACAAGTATTAAACACAACTATATTACACAATACTGTGTAAATAAAATTATACACCGCAATTAACTCACTAAGATAAAATCGAGATACACAGGTATTACGCATAAAGGAGGAGACTTACATCCACAGGTCGCACGGAGGTGACAGTCGCCCACGATACTAATCTCGTCCGACAACATAACCGACACGTTGTGACCACGCACAACTCAACTTGTCACCTGACGACTCGAACGACAAGACAACACATTACTCGACAAAACACGACTTGAAACGACCCGACAGCCTAGGTTTCCGCAAACCTAAGCTCTGATACCATATTTGTAACACCGCCAGATCCTCCTGGGAATATTACACGCCGTAAACCCTTCTCACAAGGATTTACCAGGCTAAACATCCATAAACAACCAAACGCTTGCCCAGCCAGGGTCAAACAATAAAATGATGCAGACCGATATGGTCACTTACACGTGAATACACAGACCGATGAGGTCACACAACCCAATCGACAAAACTGACTTAAATAACATTACCCACACAGGGTCGAAATATAATACAGCGGAAGACTGAAATCAACTCTGACAACACAACAAAAAAATCAAAACAACTCTCGACTCATGATTAGTATCGTAGCTCGTCATCCTCTTGTGCCAATCCTGTGACTGCTCCCCTGAATCTGCATGTACCTGGATGCGAAACAGACATCCACCCCCCGATTACTCGGGGGTTAGTAAAACTCCACTGTTTTACTAGTGCAAGTATCAAATCATACGAAATGTAACAAGCAATTAATAATCGTGATCAAATATAATAATCAAGTATCAAATATTCCCGGGAGGTTTTCACAAGGGAAGATAAGCTATGAAGCATTCGAAAATAAGATTATCATCTCGGGAATTTTTAGAATTTCAAAACCTTTAAGACCTCAAGTCCTGATTCACAAAACCTTTCGGAAAACTTAAGGACCTTAACCCAAAACTTGTTTCATAATTCAACAGTTTACAATACGGGAAACATTTACTCAAGCTTAGGATTCAGTCCGACATTCATTTTCATAAATCTTTTCCTTCAAGAGCATTGATTTGAAAAGTACCATGCTCATGACACCGTGATCCACTGTCACGTGTCTCCGTAGGTTCAACAACCCGCACGGACTACATCACGCACAATTAAACAAACATAATCCATTCCGACACCGTGATCCACTGTCACGTGTCTCCGTATGTTCAACAACCCACACAGACTATTAACCAACCATAACCAATTCCGACACCGTGATCCACTGTCACGTGTCTCCGTAGGCATAACAACCCGCACGGACTATACCAATCACAACAATCACACACATAGTCCTGACACCGTAGTCCACTGCCACGTGTCACCGTAAGCCCCGTCGAGCTCACCCGGTTGGACGCACTGTTTCCGAAACTCATGGTCCACTGCCATGCGTTATCGTAGGCCTCGTCAGACCAGCACGATTGGACCTCAGTACCTCACTAAGTTCTGACCCCGTAGTCTACTGCCACGAATCCTCGTAGGTCCCGTCGAACCAACACGAGTGAACTTAGCGGTCACACATATATTCACATTCACATTCACATTACATACAACAATGAGCACAATTAATCAATCACATTGATTACCACAAAATCGTACATCGCACGCACATAACACAACCTCAACACTCGCAACAACTAGCATCAATCAACGACACTTAACCAACATAACACACGTTCGGTACACAAAACATTGCACAACCACGTGTACAACCATCTCATATGTACATCGCAATCCTGCACAAATGGCACAATGCCTAACACGTACACCAATATATCACTATTATCACAAAGCCTTCAAATTGCGGAAAACACAACCAACTCAAACAGAACATATTTACGAAGGCAAGCGAAATCATCATAAATCTCATACGTGATTACTAGTCGCAAGATACAAGTCGTATAATAAGATACTTGCCTTAATAACCGCTACCGAATGCTCCGAAGAACACGGTTCGACCGGGAAGCTCGAATCCCAAAGAAGGCAACTAACGGAAGGGTTCCGACTCGAGTTCTTCACAAGAATTCATTCCTAAGTCACAACGATATCAATTCAATCACAATTCTACGAAAACGTATGGAACTTCCCAAGTTCTACCCATTGAAGCATTTTATCGGACACTTTGAGGGCATAGGCCAATTTAATCGATTATTCAAAGAAATACTCAAATTCGTTCCACAAAACTTCAAGGGTATTGAATGATTACGAGTTTACAATCAAGTTCTAACAATAATATAAATCAAAACGAAGCAAATCGGCCAAAACACCAAGAAACCTCAAGAACACCCAAAAACCAAAAGTTTAGGTGTTCTTACCTTCGATCCGGGTGGAAGATGATGTTAATCTATGATTCCAACTTCCAAAACATGTTGCTCTATGTCATAACCATCCAAATCCACCCATTATTGACGAAGAAACGTGAAGAAACGAAGAAAAAGGGTGAAAATGGCCGGATGACTCGGTCCAGGCCCTTAAATAGCCGACCCTGGCCGGCCGCTTACGTCGTGTCGGCGAGGCCTACGTGCATGTCGGCAAGGCCGAACTCTCTGGACCGATTCTGCCGGACATGTTACGTACGTAACCGGAAGGCTGTTACGTACGTAACCGGCATTATGGCCGTTACTGCCGGGCCATTACGGCCGTTACTCGGCCAGGCCTGGCCAGCCAGGCCTCGGTCGATCGGACGGTCCAAAAATCCCAAAACTCCGACCTGAATGTAAACCGAAAACACGATTATGAAGTACTCGCAATGACGAATCCGAATACTAAGAGAACACCCGATTCCGACCACCCGAGGGCTCGAAATTCGACAACGAAAGTAATTACCCCAAACTTTGGGAAATTACGAAAATGGCCCAAAACGTCCGAAATACCTGATACACGATCGAAACACCAAACCGAAGCTTACAACATGAATAATAACTTTAAATGAACTTCCGAGAAACTCGAAACAACAGTTTCAGATGAGATTCGCGAGAATCGAACTCAAGTGCGGAAAAGTCGTTTAAGAACACGGAACTCAACAAAACAATACCGAAACGAACTCGGATGACAAAAAGTGCAGAATTAAATATTCTCCGAATGACGAAACGGTCAAAAGCGAGTTTTCGAAGCGGACCTCCGCCGAAAAATGAAAATTACCGGAAATCCGAAATTGCGGATATTACAATAGTAATGGTGGTGGTGATGGATGAATGGTAGTGAAGATGGTGGAGAAGCTTGTTATAGTGGAGGAACAAGTAGTGGTGGCCGAGGGTGGTTGGCGGTGGTTATCGGTGGCCGTCGATGGTGGTGGTAGCGGTGATCGTTGGTGGTGACCCATAAAGATAATATCATAATAGTTATATATCAAATGAGGGTAGTCAATGATTTTTTTATTTCTGTCTCACTTTTGTCCCATGTTGTTCCACCTATTTTGGTGGAACAAGAAAATGCCCATTTTTGTCCCATCCTGTTCCACCCTGTCCAGCCCTTGTTCCTGTCTTATGCCACGCCAAACGTGGGACAGTGAATTTTTGTCCTGTCCCATGTCACGCCAAACATGGGACAGTGAGTTCTATCCCGTCCTGTCCTGTGCTGTCCCATGTACCAAACGCAGCCTTATTGGCCTAAAAGAATCCCAGATCTCCTACAATGTTTATTCAAAGTGTAAGACTCATGCTCTCCATTTTTGTTTATCTCGTTGGGAAAGGGACCTGGTGCAGTACAGCACCATGCTGTGCTGCACCCTACCATTGGATCACACACACCCGCACGGGTGTGTGTGTGTGTGCGTGTGTAATCCGACGGCGGATCTGGTGCACAGCATGGTGTTGTACTGCACCAGATCCGAACCCATCTCGTTGATGTAAGTTGCTTTTTTGATGACGATTTAATTTTCATATTTAATAGGGGTTATTCTTGTTATGCGTTATAATTTGTCGTGCTATGTGATTTGTCGAGCATGGTTACTGCGATAAATGTGCTGTTTGCTGCATGATTAATGTTGTTGTATGGGAATTTGCCCTGCTTCAACTCGTATCTGTGTGTTCGCATTATCGAGGTGTGGTCGGACGATGATCCGGACTGTTGGAGTTGAAGGGAACTGTTTCCTGCTCCAATAGTGTGCTTATGGCCTCAAGTCACCAATATTGCGGCCATAAGGTTGTGGTGGTTAGGCCTTAATGGTTGAATGCTACGGTCGTAAACCATAGAGGTGTTTCTAGGTCCAATTCTAGTAGACCTATTGCGGACATAAAATCTCATAATTACGACAGTAAGGTACATGTGTGACGGCCGTAATGCCTGGTAGTTACTTATGTAACTGGGAATTTATATATAGGTGCAAGATCACACCTCCTTACGGGTTTCTCTTCCTTTTCCACTTCCCTTCGCTTTCCCTCATGTTCTTGGCTTGAAGTTCGAGACTTCGAAGTTCGAGAGTCGTGGTTCATCATCTTGGGAGTTTTATACATGTATGCCATCTATTGTGCAGCGATTTATACGCCTCGATGGCGATCGGCATAATGGTCGGATGCCAACCGAAGAAGACAGATGCTAGGCAAGTGCCTAGCGGTCGACGTCCAAGGCGATCGTCTATTGGCACCTGGCGATTGCCTCTAGTATCCGACCGGGGACGACCGTTCCATGCCACGTGTGAATCCGACACCTATCAAAGTCTGCGAAGACCGAATATCGGGATGAAAGCCCACGTGCAGATCCGCAAAAGGCGCCGCAAGAACAGGCCTTACTCCAGCCCATCAGCAGCTGTCAGTGACAAGGACGGCCTCACCTACCGATAGAACTGCCGAAAGGTCCTAGGTGGGACCTCCCAAGACAGCGAGAACAGGCTGTACTCCAGCCCTTCAGCAGCTATCGGTGACAAGGACGGCCTCACCTACCGACAGACCCGCCGAAAGGTCCTAGGTGGGACCTCCCAAGACAGCAACGTGAGGCATGTAATACCCACTATTTTCGTTCCGATTATTTTGGATTTTTTTCGGATATTTCCCGGTTGTCGAGTTCCGGTATTATTTTCTCGACAACTGATTTTGGCGTCTAAGACCGTAGGTGATGATTTGTTATCAGTTGTTTTCATTTCGGACCGATGATGTTGTCCCCGAGTATTTTGTCGTGTTCGTTCCGTGCGATTTCGGAAAATCGAGTCATCGAATCATGGTGGTCGGACACTGGCCGGACGGTTGGGGACGGTGGCCGGACGGCTGCGGCTGGCCGGACGGCAGGTGCGAGCACCGGCCGGCGGTGCGGCGAGAACCGCGTAAGCGCACGCTATGGCCGGAAGGTAACGCACGCCTTCTGGCCGGGAGGCGCGCACGCTTCGACCCGATTGCTGCCGCGCTAGTCGGCCGAGGCGATAAGGCGAAAGGTTACGGGTGGGAGGATCGGCGGGTAGCGCACGCCATCTTGTCGGACAACTGCGCCTTCGCTGGCCGGAGTAGCGCCTTCTGGCTTTGAAAGTGCGCACGCTACCTGGCCGAGCCAGAAGTCTCTGGAATGTGGCTGGGCCGACCGCGCACGTGTTCAGCGCATGATGGAGGGCCCGGCCGAACATTCTCGACCATGACCGCCCGCTAGCGCACGCTAGCTTGGCAGTCTAGCGCACGCTAGGCTGCACCAGTATAAATATTACCGAGCAGTCCTGTTTACACTCATTTTTGATTTTCTCCCTTTCTCTTCCGCGGCTGGGTTCTTGGAGGTGACGAAGGCATGTTATTATACAACTAATCCACGAAGTTTTGGAGCTCATATCATCGATTAATCACTCCATAACATCCTTCAATCCAGCGAATCAAGGTTAGTTTTCCTAAAATCCTAGTTTTGGGAAAATTGGGGGTTTTGGTTGTTTTCGCCCGTTTGATCCGTGATAACTTATATTTGTGATGGATTGATGATTATTAAGTCATATTATACCAATTTCCTTGTTGATCCATGGTTCGATTGTTAAAGATTCTTCGTTTTGTTGAGTTCCTAATCGGTGCCTTGAAGGTGTCCGGTGAAAATCCTTAGAGGGGGGTTTTGGGCGTTCTACGATTATTCTTCCTCGTAAGATCGTTGATTATTGACGGTATGATGTTAGGGTCAGGTTCCTTGCGAAGAACTTGAGTCGGAACCCTTCCGTTCGCGGTTTTCCGATCGGTAGTGTTACCGTCGTTTACGGAGAGTTGTGGACGTTCGAGGTTTTCCGGTTGAGCCATGTTCGTCGGAGTGTCCGGCATCGACTATCGAGGCAAGTATCTTGCCCATACATTACGTGTTTTGTGAATATGATGGTTGAAAATTGACGACACGTGCTAAACGAATTGTTTACAACCATTTTTCTAAAGAATCGGTACATTTACGATTATGGTTTTCTTAAAGGACGAATCTTGTGTTCGAGACTTAATGTGCTCATTTGACTATATGTGTTAGTGTTGAGTATAGGAACTCTCTATCTTCGTATGATGTCATTAGGTGTGATTATGTAAATCGGTAATTTTGTAGTTAAATCCTTTTGTTATAAATGGTGCGTGGATTCATGTGGTTATCGGGGATATATGAGTTGTGTGATATTGGTTTTGTCGTTCGGTGTTGTTGTGATAAGTGTGTTTCTTTGTGGGATGATTAACTTTGAGTCGTGAGTATGTGTTGGATAATATGGCCATTTTAGCAAAATACCTCGACTATATATATTGTGATTGACTCTTGAGGATTTTGGTTTTGGAAATGTGAATTGATGAAAGTTGTAAAGTTTTCTCGGGTACTCTCACTCGGGGATTGACTCGTGGGGTCACACGGGGACACTGGTGGCTTAGCGGCTGGACCGGTCGCGAGTTACTTCGAGTGGGCGTTCTTACAGGGATTGCTCGACGGGGCACACGGGGACTTGGTGGCCTTACGGGCGGGACCGGAGGGCTGGACCGGTCGCGAGAATTGCCGTAGTGTTTGTCTTGTTGATTAATTGTGATATGTCCGGAGTATCACAATGCTTGTTGCTCAGAGTCGAGAGACATTATATATCGAGTCTTGGTGTTTGGCTAAAATGGCATAAAAATAATGTGTGTGTGTAACGTGTCGTTGGAAGTGTATTGAAGTGAATGAACGGGTCGTGGACCCTGTATTGATGATCGAAATGGTTGGGTCGTGGACCCTGTGTTTTGTGACTGGAATGAGTTGGGTTGTGAACCCCGTGTTTTGTTAATCGGATTTGCATTTTTGGAAAATGAATATTGGGGCGGTGACCCTAAGTGGCTTTTGAAGAATTAAGGACTTTACTATCGGAAATGTTTTCGAAAACTCCCGAGATTTGAAAATGTTTTCAAAGTGCTTTCTTGTTTTGGTTTCTACTTTCAAGATTTGAACTACTTTAATTATCAAATAGCTCGGGAAGTCTTTTGTTGTATTCTCGGAATGTGTTTTGTATGGCTCGTATTTGCACTTTATACTTGTACTAGCAAAACAGTGGAGTTTTGCTAACCCCCGAGTATTCGGGGGTGGATTTCTGTTTTTGCATCCAGGTACATGCAAGTTTGGGAGCAAAACACAGGATCGGCGCGAAGGATGATGGAAGGCGAACAATACTAATCATACGAAGGCCAGTGTTGGATACGATCGATCGAGTTTGTGTATGGTCTTTCTTCCGCCGTACTTTTGGTTTGTGAGTGTATTTTACCCTTGTGCAGTGCAGTCGAGATGGAAATGTGTATTTTTGACTTGTATGTTAGTGACGAAAGACCAAGTTGGTCTACGGATTTGGTATTTTATCATGTCGGTATGTAATTTATTGTGTAGTTTTGATGACTAGCCTGGTGGATCCTCACGGAGAGGGTCTGCGGCGTGTAATATTCCCGGTTTGATTCTGGGGGTGTTACATTTATGGTATCAGAGCTTAGGTTGCGGAAACCTAGGCTGTCGGGTCCAGTCGGGTATTGTCGTGTCATGTTCTGTCAGATTGTGTCCGTCTAAGTCGTGTCGCGACGCGTCGTCTGTGATTGTCGGCCGTGATTAGTATCGAGGTGCAGCCATCATCTTCGTGCGACCTGTGGATGTAAGTCTCCCTACTATATTGTGCCTTGTGATATACGAGCTTGTATGATTTTTTGTTATGATGTGGAGTTAAAGGTGATTTGTGAGTATGTGGCCTATGTTGTTTCATTTTCGTATGATGACCTCAAGGTCAAAATTTTTAGAGAAATCCAATTACCGATATTTTATTTTCATTTGATATTATAAATTTTCAAAACACGATTTTTGAATCCAAGTGAAGTTTACAAAACGTAGACAAGACGCGACTCTCGTTTTCAACTTATCGGTTTTATGGCTGTTAGTCGAGAAATACGTGATGATGTTCTTGTTGATCGGGCAGTGATGCCAGTTTTAGATTAAAACAGTGATGTGAATGCTAAGTCGTTCGGTATGAGTTAAGATAGCTCTCTTTATTAATAGACGGAATTTCGATCCTGGATGACAGTTGTCCTTTGATGGTTGCTCGCGAAGTGTTGTAAGCTTGTGAATCGATGGCATTTAGATTCGTATGCTGTCGTTGTTCATTTGTAACTATCGGTTCTAATAATGTCGTATATATATTCGCAATCACGTGCTGAATTTGAGCTGTTAGCGCACGCTAAGTACAAGGCTAGCGCGCGCTAATGTGGCATGAGTAGCGCACGCTAATGTGGTTGTAACGCGCGCTAATGCAGCATGAATAGCGCACGCTAAATAATTGTTGTAGCGTACGTTAGTTAGCTGGGACAGAGGATGTGGAATCGCATTTTTTCCGTTAGGCCTAACTTTCTGTAGTCAGTCGTCTGTGACTGTATCCTATGTGCGTTGTCTAGTGATGACAACCGTTTTGTGTGAACGTGTGTTGTGACCCTTCATTCGCACTCAGTGATAATTGATTTTGTTCGGTGAGTTGATAAATTATGTCTGTTGTGTGTGTGTGTGTTCAAAATGTTTTCCTAAAACTTTCATAAGTTTGTGCAAGTTGCGGGAATCAATTTTTGAAATTAATTTGACGTTGCGATTAAGCCGGCGGTTTCGTATGAACTTTGGAAATTATTTAAAATTGTGAGCTGGCCTAGGATTCTCAAATAAAACCTCGACGGTATTGAAAGAGTTGTTCTAAAATACCTTGAACATTTTGTAAAATGTTACCGTCGTTGATTCTTGTGTAGTGTTGGGAGAATTTTCATAAATGACTTTAACGTACTATTGTATTTTCGAACAATTCGAGTACATGATTTTCAAAAATCTTTCACATCATAAAATATTTTTTTTTCAAAAACCAATACGATTTCTTTTTCAAAAATATATAGTGAAAGATGAAAAATCTCACTCGATGTAAAGTTCAAACTCGGATTTGGAAATGTTAGAGTATGTAGGAATGGTTTGATGATCTTACATGGTTAACTTGTTGGTTGTTAACGGTGATGGTGATGAGTAAAGGCATGACGATTTTGATAACGCCGGTTACAAGGAATTATTATTTTGGCAAATGATTTCAAATGAGGCGGTTAGAGTATGTTGATTACAAGTTTTGATGAAATAACCCGAGGTACCAAAAGTACTTTCAAAGTTTATTTTGAATAACATACAAATCCAATGATTTTCAAAAGATTTTCCTTAAAGGAATACCTCGTGGATTTTCTTTGCGAGTTGTTATTGGTTACCTTATGTGATATGTCATGCTAAGTTGGTACTTTAGCATATTTGTTTTTGCGAAGTGGTGCAATCGTATTGAGTGAGAATCCGCTTAGTATGCCGAGGACAATGACGCGACCGTAATCATGATACAGTTGGTTATGGAGACTAGATGCGGGACCAAGAGGGTATGGTCGGGAAGGTTGATGTTCAAACACTTCGTTTCGTTGTTTAGGTTTCGGGGATGAAACCTCTTTTAATGGTGATATGATGTAATGCCCGCATTTTTCTTCTTCTTCTCGTTTCCGTTTTGTTCGACCGTATTGAGGCGATTGTGTTCGTTAATGCTTCTGATCTTGTGTTGTTTCTCTCATTTGTCATTCGAGCGAGTTCTGATATTGATCCAAATTGATGTGCATATCGTTGTGATCTTTCCATGTTCGAATCGATTTCTTGTGAACCGTGTTCGAAACTAACACCTCGTGCTTCCTACAAGTTATTGACGTCTTGATTTGAGGTATGTACTTCAAAGGTTATCGTTGTTGTTCGATCATTGCTATTCGTTCGTCGTTGTCCAATCATTATCGTTTGACCTCGAAATCGTGATTATCGTACATCTGGGCCATTTTGCGATTTCCATAAGTGTTGGGAAATTATCTTCGTATTTGATCTTCCAAATCTGTGAGTTATTGGAATTTCATACCTTTCAGCGTTGGGATCGTGACCTGATTTTTTTGGTATTGCTCGGTTTTATCAACCGCAACGATTCATGCTCGTTGCTTTTCGTAAGCATTCTTGCGTATTGAATCGGATCGTAGTGGCTTTATACTGCATGGAGTTCTGGTGTGTTGTCGAGAGTCGCCTTGCTTTTGTTTTAAGTTTCGGGACGAAACTTATTTTTAGGGGGGTAGAATGTAATACCCACGATTTTCGTTCCGGTTATTTTGGATTTTTTCGGATATTTCCCGGTTGTCGAGTTCCTATTATTTTCTCGACAACCGATTTTGGCGTCTAAGACCGTAGGTGATGATTTGTTATCGCTTGTTTTCATTTCGACCGATGATGTTGTCCCAGTATTTTGTCGTGTTCGTTCCGTGCGATTTCGGAAAATCGAGTCGTCGAATCATGGTGGTCGGACATCGGCCGGACGGTTGGGGACGGTGGCGGACGGCCGCAGCGCCGGGCCGGACGGTGCGAGCACCGGCCGGCGGGTGCGGCAGAACCGGCGAGCGCACGCTATGGCCGGAAGGTAACGCACGCCACGGCCGGGAGGCGCGCACGCACGCCTTCTGCCAGGCTGCGCGCTAGTCGGCCGAGGCGGGCGGGCGTAAAGGTTCTCGATCGGGAGGATCGGGCGTAGCGCACGCCATCTTGTCGGACATCACGCGCTACGGCCGGCAGTAGCGCACGCCACGGCTCGGCGGCAGACGCTACCTGGCCGAGCCAGGAAGTCTCTGGAATGTGGTTGGGCCGACCGCGCACGTGTTCAACGCATGATGGAGGGCCCGGCCGAACATTCTCGACCATGACCGCCCGCTAGCGCACGCTAGCTTGGCAGTCTAGCGCACGCTAGGCTGCACCAGTATAAATATTACCGAGCAGTCCTGTTTACACTCATTTTTCATTTTCTCCCTTTCTCTTCCGCGGCTGGGTTCTTGGAGGTGACGAAGGCATGTTATTATACAACTAATCCACGAAGTTTTGGAGCTCATATCATCGATTAATCACTCCATAACATCCTTCAATCCAATAATCAAGGTTAGTTTTCCTAAAATCTAGTTTTGGGAAAATTGGGGGTTTTGGTTGTTTTCGCCCGTTTGATCCGTGATAACTTATATTTGTGATGGATTGATGATTATTAAGTCATATTATACCAATTTCCTTGTTGATCCATGGTTCGATTGTTAAAGATTCTTCGTTTTGTTGAGTTCCTAATCGGTGCCTTGAAGGTGTCCTGAAAATCCTTAGAGGGGGTTTTGGGCGTTCTACGATTATTCTTCCTCGTAAGATCGTTGATTATTGATGGTATGATGTTAGGGTCAGGTTCCTTGCGAAGAACTTGAGTCGGAACCCTTCCGCTCGCGGTTTTCCGATCGGTAGTGTTACCGTCTGCCACGGAGAGTTGTGGACGTTCGAGGTTTTCCGTTGAGCCATGTTCGCTTGAGTGTCCGGCATCGACTATCGAGGCAAGTATCTTGCCCATACATTACGTGTTTTGTGAATATGATGGTTGAAAATTGACGACACGTGCTAAACGAATTGTTTACAACCATTTTTCTAAAGAATCGGTACATTTACGATTATGGTTTTCTTAAAGGACGAATCTTGTGTTCGAGACTTAATGTGCTCATTTGACTATATGTGTTAGTGTTGAGTATAGGAACTCTCTATCTTCGGATGATGTCAATAGGTGTGATTATGTCGTCGGTAATTTTGTAGTTAAATCCTTTTGTTATAAATGGTGCGTGGATTCATGTGGTTATCGGGGGATATATGAGTTGTGTGATATTGGTTTTGTCGTTCGGTGTTGTTGAGATAAGTGTGTTTCTTTTTGGAAAGTATTAACTTTGAGTCGTGAGTATGTGTTGGATAATATGGCCATTTTAGCAAAATACCTCGACTATATATATTGTGATTGACTCTTGAGGATTTTGGTTTTGGAAATGTGAATTGATGAAAGTTGTAAAGTTTTTCTCGGGTACTCTTACTCGGGGATTGACTCGACGGGGTCACACGGGGACCTGGTGGCTTAGCGGCTGGACCGGGTCGCGAGAGTTACTTCGAGTGGGCGTTCTTACCTGGGGATTGCTCGACGGGGCACACAGGGACTTGGTGGCCTTACGGCAGGATCGGAGGGCTGGACCGGGTCGCGAGAATTGCCAGAGTGTTTGTACTGTTGATTAATTGTGATATGTCCGGAGTATCACAATGCTTGTTGCTCGGAGTCGAGAGACATTATATATCGAGTCTTGGTGTTTGGCTAAAATGGCATAAAAATAATGTGTGTGTGTAACGTGTCGTTGGAAGTGTATTGAAGTGAATGAACGGGTCGTGGACTCTGTATTGATGATCGAAATGGTTGGGTCGTGGACCCTGTGTTTTGTGACTGGAATGAGTTGGGTTGTGAACCCCGTGTTTTGTTAATCGGATTTGCATTTTTGGAAAATGAATATTGGGCCGGTGACCCTAAGTGGCTTTTGAAGAATTAAGGACTTTACTATCGCAAATGTTTTCGAAAACTCCCGAGATTTGAAAATGTTTTCAAAGTGCTTTCTTGTTTTGGTTTCTACTTTCAAGATTTGAACTACTTTAATTATCAAATAGCTCGGGAAGTCTTTTGTTGTATTCTCGGAATGTGTTTTGTATGGCTCGTATTTGCACTTTATACTTGTACTAGCAAAACAGTGGAGTTTTGCTAACCCCCGAGTATTCGGGGTGGATGTTTGTTTTTGCATCCAGTACATGCAGTTTGGGAGCAAAACACAGGATCGTGCGAAGGATGATGGAAGGCGAACGATACTAATCATACGAAGGCCGGTGTTGGATACGATCGATCCGAGTTTGCGTATGGTCTTTCTTCTGTCGTACTTTTGGTTTGTGAGTGTATTTTACCCTTGTATGCAGTGCAGTCGAGATGGAAATGTGTATTTTTGACTTGTATGTTAGTGACGAAAGACCAAGTTGGTCTACGGATTTGGTATTTTATCATGTCGGTATGTAATTTATTGTGTAGTTTTGATGACTAGCCTGGTGGATCCTCACGGAGAGGGTCTGCGGCGTGTAATATTCCCGGTTTGATTCTGGGGGTGTTACAAGGTACATGTCGCCTCCTCATTGGTTCGCAGATCTGGCAGCCAGCAGCAGTTGCGGACTTTAAGGAAACAGTCCCACGTGATGGGACGATCGCCCGCCTTATTTAATGCAGGAACGACGATCGCCCGTGTGGGACAGGGACATCCCATCAACCTCTTCTCCTATAAATAGGAGGCCTCCAGCATTGGCAAAATGGGATGTTATAACGTAAACACGATTACACCCAGCAAACAATACAGAGAACACCTCATCTTTGTAACAAGAATTCACAGAGCTTTAACTCTGGTTCTTCCGGTAATCTTCAGCACTCAAGAGCTAAGATAACTAGGGTCTTTACATTCATTGTAATTGTACTCTAACATTAATATTTGTACTCACAAGTATTCATATTAATAATATCTCACGAGAGCATTCAAGCCCGGGACTAACAACCCCGGCAAATCTTGTGTTATTTACTTCCCCACGGACGTGCTCTCGCATTTTGTTTGTTACTCGTCCATTCCAGCATATCATCTCCGGATAATATTTTGGGCAACAACACCATCATCTTTCAACGATCACTTGTCCAAATCTAAGACAATATGCTACGACCCTAATTTTTGGGAGTTTTTGGATTTTTGTAAAAAAAAATCTGTTTATTCCGAATTTTTTATGGGGGTTGTTATGGCTTATCATTATCTAGTTGTGTACTCGTGTACTCCGTGTATCTGGTTACTCATTTTCATTGGGGAACAAGGATTGGCATCACTACGCCATAGATGGCCTACGGCAACTCCTACAAAATGTTGCAAGAAGCAAAAAAAAACGTTGCTGCAGACAAGAAAATCAGAACGGCAACACTTTTTTGGTGTTGCACTTTTCACCGCTGCCGTAGGTCCCTATAGCAACACTTCTGTCACCTACTACAACACTACTCCTTTGGTTACCATAAGACTGCAAGGCATCGTTAAATATAGTCTGCAGCAACATTAAACAAGTGTTGCAACAGATGTCAATTTTCTGTAAAAGTAGGGGCCCACAGATGGGGCCCACATGTGGAGTTCGATGTGGGCCCCACCTGTGGGCCCCATACCTGTTAGGGAACCCTGTTGCAACACTTTTTAAGTTTATGCAACAGCTTTTTAGTAAGTAACCGCAACACTATGTACCACCTACGGCAACACTTTCACAAAAAAAATTGATAAAAAATATTTGTTTATATTAATTACCAATCCATTACAATTTAGAATCCATCCATTCAAAATACAACTCATACCATCCATCCATCCAAAATATCTAATCAAATAAATCCCCTCTACATCATATAGTTATAAGTCTAACCACCGAAACAAAGACCCTCCACACCATTCATCCACCATAATATCTAACCAAGCACATAGAGTTATAAGTCTTAAAGTACGTAATGGAAATAGTTAAACAGCTTAAATACAATGACCAAAAGCCATGAAATACAGTACTTAAAAAACAGAAAATCTATGATGTATCATCTCCTCCGGTAATAGGAGTGCCGTTGTCGTTATCATGCTTGGGTTTACTTCGCCTAATTTCTTAAGCACCCAAGTTAGGTTCTCCTGCACCTTATTCATCTATGAATCAACTTCTTCTCACCTATGAATCAACTTCTTCTTGGACCTTCTTCTCTAGCTTTTCTTCCATTTCGTCAACAACTTCTTGCCTAATTGTGGTCGTCAAGTCACTGATCTGCGAGTTTGTCGTGCCAGAAGTGGAGCATTCGTCAGACTTTACACATCTTCCTATAAGCCATGAAGGACTAATAACCTTTTCAATTTTATCCTACAAAATAAAGTCACGGCCATGTCAAATTAAATAGAATTGAATGGAAGAATACACCTGGCATGTCATCAATTAAATAATTGAACACCAACAACTATGAACTTAGTTACTTTTCCATCAGTCATGACCCTCTTTTCGCTTACGACTCTTAACAAAAAGTGTTCCATCTGATTCTTTGGGGCCTGAACACAAAATTACAAACATAAGGTAAGAAATTTATGCTATACCAAACCTGACATTATTAATTAGTGTACCAGGTCTTGCATTTTGCACCTTCAATTTAATAGAATAACAAGTATATTATTGGTACATGATGTTCAGTTTTTCCCCTTAGATGCTACAATTATGACTTAAGATATATCAAAAAAGAATATAAAGGAAAGGGGTTGCTAAAAGCTCTTGGGTATTAGACTACATTGCTTGCCTGATCTTTAAAAGCACCCCACAGAACATACTCCCTTGACCACATCAAAGTGCACATATAGCAAAAAGGGAAAGAAGACCCAACAAAAAAGTGGCATTCCACTTCATAACAAAACTATTCTGGAATGAAGAAAGGTCAGCGCAACCATTTCGGTCTTTGATTCTTTAACAGAAGCCTCATCATGAAATTGTTAAGGGCCCACATGATGCCTTCCACATATAACATGGAAATTTCAAACCTCCAAATATATTTATTTAGAAAAAAAAAAAGAGTCGGTCCTCTCGAGTACATTCGTTCAAAGGTAGTTGTAACTTGTATGACCAGACAGAATCTGGATTCTCCCTCCCAATCCGAGGCAACCAATCTTTCTATCTTTGCTTTGTAAAGTCTAATAAAAAGCGTTCACAACTACGGATTACATTTTCTCCTCCGGTCGATCTAATCTTACTGTCAAGTGCTGGGCTATATACTCTAAGTATTCAGATGAAAGGTTATACGCAACGCCATTGTCAAACTCCACCTCTACCTGAAAGGAGGTCTCCAAAACACATTAAACTCATAACAATAACATTAAAATCAATAAATAAACAGAGCTGTCCACGTATCATCATTGTTTCATTTTAAGATACGTGAATACGACCCCAAATTGTCGATTTTACGGGGCAAATTCGACCCCCAAAATGAATGTAGACAAAGAGGTTCGGTTCAATTCCCACTCACCCCACAACAAACAACAACATCAAAGCCTTAGTAGTCCCAAAATGCTTTCATCAAAGACTTAGTCCCAATAAGCTTTGGGGTCGGCTAATTCCCTCCCACCCCACAAAAAAAATGACGATTGTTCAGAAGCCAATTACTAGTTTTTTTTTCACAAAAATGATAAAGGAATTGAGGATAAAGATTGTATGGTCAATCAAAACACCACAGAAGGCAAAAGAAATCAGAATTAACATGTCAAAAAATATTCAAACTTCATCTTACAAAATCGAGATTATACCAGTACTATAAAAATCGAGATTACACCAGTAGAGGAAGTAGACTGCTGTCATTGTCACATACCACTAGGGAAAGCCATTCGATCTCAATGAGAAACAGACAAGGTGGGATGAGAGTGAGATTTAGGTGCAGCATAGATCTTGTCGTAGGCGGTCTCACTAGTTTTCTTTGTCAATATGCATAAAAATTGATTAAAAAACTTCGAAAAGCTATATGTTGTAACACCCCCAATCCGCTCAGGGATATTACACGCCGTAGAACCTTTCCTCAAGGATCTACCAGGCTGGTAACGACATATAACAACTCAACCATGCCTTTCAGGCTAAAATGACTCAGTAGACCGATTTGGTCTTTCAACAAATACATACAACTCAAATACAACTCATGCCCACGCAGGGGTCAAAATAACCACACCCGTACAACGGGAAAATATAGCAGCGGAAAAATAGAGTACAACTGAACCAATAAACAAAGTACGGTTCCTCATGTGATTAGTATCGATCATCTTTCATCATCCTTCGTGCCGACCCTGTGTTATGCTCCAAAAACCTGAATGCAAAAACAGACATCCACCCCCCGAATACTCGGGGGTTAGCAAAACTCCACTGTTTTGCTAGTGCAAGAACAAAGTGCAAATACGAGCCATACCATTCACATTCCACGAATAACAATAACCAAGGATCCTCAAAGATCCAAACGAAATGAAAAGTACTTCCCGAGGCAAGAGTTTGAGAAAACATTTCAAAATCGAAATATCATAAATCAATGGGAATGATTTATAAAACGGTTTAGAATGCCATCGAGAGTTTTAATAGAAAACAATTTAGGATTATCAAATCCTACTTTTCAAAATCCAAAATACAAAAGGGGTCACCGCCCCAAAGGTTTACTTTCCAAAAACTGACATTTACCAAACCTTTGGGATTTTAGCCCCAAATCCGTAAAATGACTTTTACAAAGCCCTTGGGATTTTAGCCCCAAATCTCATCAACTCACAGTACACAAGAACGACCACAAGGTTCGTCTCCCAACATCAAAATCCATAAAAAAGGATTTAAAACAAACAACAAAATACTCTAGTGCCATCCTAGCCAAGTAGGCCAAACGAACAACTTACCTCTTACACACTTAGTCCATGCATGCAATCATGAAAACCGTTCAAAAGCACTCATTTCCGGAAATGCCATAGTCAAATCACATTTGCAAAATGCACCACAATTAACCGTGGATCCACCCCTCCGTGGACCCCTACCGAGACCCCGTCGGATCTAACCCATAGTGGTTAAAAGCAAGCTCGCGGATCCACCCCTCCGTGGACCCCTACCGAGACCCCGTCGGATCTAACCCGTAGTGAGCATACACACACACACGTTACTCATGCAATACTAACATGCTAAGAATGTAAGTTCATTAAGAATACTCACTAGAGATGGCCATTAACTCGACACCATTATCAAACTCTTCAAAATACAATAACAAGATTAAATACGGAATACACGATTCCATAACTTTAAACAATAGGAGTATCATCATCAAATCCTTCAACGTTCAAAATAACCAAATCATAATCAATTCCCAAAACACGCCGTTCACAAAACACACACGCATTTTGAAAGAAAGCCTTTAACGAGGCCGAACCGAAATCTTTTGAAACTTCATTACAAACAACCAAACAAACACACCAAGACGATCACCGATCATCATATCCACAAAATAAGAAAAGTATGGGCAAGGTACTTGCCTCGAATAACCACAACGCGGAGAATCGGCCGAAGTAGGTTGGCACGAACCGACTACGAACTCGCCGACTCCACAGAACGACAATCCACAACAATGAACTACGAACGAAAACAATAACAACGAAAATGAATTCCAAAGTACGACCCAAAGCCGCTGAATTCAAAGAACAAATGACGAAAGTTCAAGGATTTCCCCCAAAACGGCCAAGAACACGATTCGTTCCGTCAAAACCCGAAAACGGAATTCCAAGTTGAAATATGGATATACAATCCATAGAATATGTTTAAGAACATCATTTAACCATAATCGATCTATCGAAAACGGATGAAAAACGAGATCGGGGACAAATCCCCCAAAAAGTCAATTCGAAGGAAATCAAGAAATATACTTCGATTCGACGAAGAACAATGGATTAAATGATGTTAAACACAAGAATACTACCAAGATTAATCATACCCATTATGAATTAATCAACAACACGGAACGAATCGGACAAAAAATGCAAAAATCCCCAAATTCACGAAATTAGGGTTCTAAGGAAGATTACCTTGATTCGCTGGATCAAAGGATGATAACGGACGATTGATTGATGTTATGGACTCAAGAACTTTATGGATTTGTTGTTAAACAACATGGCTTCATCACCCATGAATTGCCATCCGCGGACGGAGAATGAAGGAAATGAAAAACGAGATGAAATGTGACTGCTCTGTCACATTTATACTGGGCCGAAACTAGCGTGCGCTAGCCTTCCCAGACTAGCGTGCGCTATCGGCCGGTATCGGCCGAGTACCCTCGGCGGGGCCACTGCGACCGGCATCACCGACCAAACACATCGACCCGACTCCGCTAGCGTGCGCTACGGCCGGAAGCTTCTGCGCTTAGCCCGGCACTGTCGATAGCCTCTGGACTAAGCTCGCCCGTGCGTCGCTGGTCGGCCGGCGTCGCCACCCTGCCGGTTAGCGCGGCGCTCGGCCAAACGATGGCGTGCGCTACTGCCGATCTGACCGAGTCGAACCTCGAGAACCCCACCGCCCGGACCGATAGCGTCGTTAGGCGGTAGATAGCGTCGCTACACTGCCGGTTAGCGCGCGACCTTCCGGCCGTGGCGTGCGCTCGCCGGTTCTACCGCACTGTCCGGCGGTGCCCGCCATCGTCCGGCTGGATCCATAACCGTCCGGCGATGCGGACCACGAGGGCTCGGCGGCCGATTTAAACGTCACGGAACGAACACGACGAAAAGTTCGCGGACAACATCAACGACCCGAAATGAAAACATAATACCATAATTAATCATACGCGACCAAGAAACGGGTCGAGACAACAATTACAGATACGGATACCCGTAACTTTCAAGAAATTACAAAATGGCCCAAAACGCCCGGAAATCACAATACGTGATCTAATAACCAAACAGAAGTTCACAACACGCCTAACAAAGTTAAACGGACTTACGGGAAACTCGAAATAGCAGTTTCGAACGAGATTCGCAAGAATCGAACTCAAGCGCGGAAAAGTCGCTAAAAAGCACCGAACTCAACAAAACAACACCGAAACGAACTCGGATGACAAAAAGTGCAGAA